>JAQQAC010026012.1:13309955-13336984 GCA_029783875.1 Phataginus tricuspis | reverse complement strand
TCCTGTAGGGGAACAATGATGGAGTGGGGCTGAGAGAATTGGGGCCAGGACGGGAACACAAATTATGGAAGTAAAGTTTGCCTTAGGACAGACACAAATAGGATAAGGCATATAAAACTGTTTAAGAAACATAAGCTTTCCAAGACTTCTAAGCTTTATTGGAGGCAAGCAGTTTAACATTAGATATAACCTCAAAGGACATATATTTTTAAAGAGAGATCTGATAATAAGTGATATACATTCATACCAGTGAGAATACTGTTATTTTCATTGAGCATTTAATAGTCCTATATTCTAGAACTCTTGAAGAGTCAAAGTATTGGACCATATATATATACAAAGGAGAGTATGTGTAACTCCAGGGGGAAAATATGTTCGCAGCCCAGAGCAAATAACCTTTGAAGCCAAAATCAAAGGGAGAAATAAAGTGGGAGAAACCCACTTATTGCTTACAAACAGTTATCTACTTCTACTTGCCATGTCTCTCATGACCCAGCTACAAAAAGGACCCCCAAAATATCTCTCCAGTCCAGGTGCCAATTTTCTCTCTGCCCCCTTTGTAATCACCTATTGATACAGAGATAGACTACTACTCTCCAACCCTTGGAAATACCTATTGATATGGAGATGCACTAAGGCCAGGCAAGAGATTCTGGAAATATTGCATTTTATTCACAGTATGTCTACCTTTAAAAGTACAAGCAATTCATAGAATTACTGAAAGACTGTTCTTACTGGCTGCACAGACTAGGAGCAATGAACGCATAGCCAATCAAAAAGTGAATTGGAGAGAATGCCAATGGGAAGCCTTTGATCTACATAGAAGTTGACAGCATTGCAAATATATGGCATCAGAGATAACATTTTCATAACTAGAGCACTAGGAACATAATCTAATATACAGTAGAGACATGTCTTGAGATTTTTAGTTTCTAGGCCTAACCCTTTCCTCATAAATATTAAGGTCTGCTTTTCAGCATCAATCATAATCCATTCTTTTAATCATTGTTTTTCTGATAATTTATTTAAATGAAACATCTGCATGGATATGGCTGGAATAAGTTCTGAGCTAGATACACACAATTTGTCTGAACAGATCAAGAAATGGAAGGCATTGTTGCTATTTGATTTTCTATACTTTGTTTTCTGTTCTGTATTAATAATAATTATGTATTTTAAAAGCATTGCATGTTATAGGCATAACAAACATAACTGATTGAAAAAATGTCTGAATTTCTTTAGCACCAGCAATGTGTAATTGATCATAAGCTGCTGAAGGTCAGAAATAATAGCTTCATGATGTAAATGAATCCATTTTATTATAATGGAAGATATTTTGATTAGTACAGGTACAATTACTTAGTAGCCATCTGATAAGGTCAACTCATGCTTTTAAATACAAAGCAGCTTAAATGTCTAATGGACATTAAATGTCTGACATACATTTCATTACACAGTCTCCCTTGAAATGAATGCAAAACTACATGCATTAATGGAACATTGTATTGCATGCAATAAAGTCAAGTTGCTTTCTTGCATCTTCTTTGTGTGATTATAATCTGAACCTTAAAAGGAGGGAGTCATGTGAATGTGAACTGTTGAGAGTAATTTATATTTGTCTATGCTAAAACACTGTCAGGAATATGTAACTTACATTCCCTATAATAAAAGGGCACAGGCAATATAATTTATTGATTTGTGTCATGAATCTACACAGAAAGTGTAATGTAAATGAACATTACAATCAAATTCCAGATGAAAAGGGTAACTTGACTACTATTTAAATAATATTAGTGTTTTGGTTCAAATATTTCTTCTAGAAAAATAGGTATTTTTGAGCATAATCATTTTTGGTCTTTTTGTTCCCTTATGTGAGAGACTCTTATAGGTGGCCTGATTCTGATTAAAGTGAAAAAGGTGTCTCTCTTCCACTGAATGCACAATCATCTTGTATGTAAAAAGCATTTAGGAATAAGACCAAATGTGATATAAAAATACAGTTTTTTCAAAGGAAAATTTCATAGGCTTTAAGCTGTGGGCTTCCTTTGCTGACAAAAAGTAATAGCGGTAGTAAGGATTGACTGATTTGCCCAAAAGCACTGAGTGAGTTCACTGGGTGGGCCTCATGAAATTTCCCATGTTCTCAAATGGGAAGACTAAATCTTGTATAGATTTAAATTGTTCCTGAATTAAATAACAAACTAAATAGAAACAGTAATGGAGATTTTACGCAACTTCAAGCTGATTCTAAAGTTCATACAGAAGAGTAAACAAGCTAACCCTGATGTACTCTACTAATACACATTTGAAACATACTACTCTACATTAAACATACAAGTTAATGGGGGTTAGTGTAGAAAGAGAAAAATAAATGAAGGTATGATAATAAAGGGCAAAAAATAGATCCACATGTATTTGAAATCTAGTGTATATGGTAAATATGACACTTAAAATTAGGGAAAGAATGCTGATAATTCAACTGACTTTTCATAAAAAATAGATTCCTCGCTCACAATAAATACAGAAATAAATTCCAGAGAGATTTAATTTACCTAATAATACACTTTTAAAATTAATAAAATTCTTTTAAGACTAAGAATGAAAAAGAAATGCAGGGGGAATGCTTTCATAATCTTGAAGTGGGAGAGTCTCCTTAAGTGAGACAAGATGCAGAAGCCACAGAAGTTGACATATTTGACCACATAAATTAAAATACCTATATGACAAATGAAACCATAACACATTAAAAGATAAGGAATAGATGTGTGTGTGTGTGTGTGTGTGTGTGTGTGTGTGTGTGTGTGTATACACACGCACACATAACCAAGGGATAATATCCATATGTAAGAATTTCTACAAAATCATGTTGCGGAGTAGGGTAAGGTGCCAATGAAAGAAATGCGATCTGGAGAGTGTATGTGGTTAATAGATGTTATTTTAAAAGATATTATGAATTTTTCAATGGGAGCTAAAATTAAAAGTACATCCCACTGTAAATTTTTCTTGTTAAATACTTGAGTTTTTGCTTTTCACCACGTGCTTGCCAGCATGCATCTACATGAATTTTCAATTTTAGTCATCTATTTTTATACCCTGATAAGTATAAGATATCTGTTTCCCTAAACCTTGGTTTGTATGTTATTTTCTAGCAATTCTCCTTATTGAAGAGGGCTATTCAGACATTAAACTTTCCTAAGCCTACTATTTTAAAATATCTATTTATAGGTAGGCAACTGGCAGAGTTACCATAGAAACTGAAACAGCAATCAATTCAGAAACCATGAAAGTGTGAGTAAAGATGTAAGTATTATAAATAGAAAGCAATAAAACACAAAATCCCTCATAATTATTAGAAAAAAATGCAAAATAGAATATTTTTCAAAGGATGATAACTGTAGGAAGAACAGTTTAAAAGTATGGGCTATCCACTGGTATAAATGTGTGCAACTGTAATAAGCTGTGTATACTCTCATTTTAAGATGTCAAGAAATCAGTTATTTTAAGAAAACTGGATAAATATAAAACTCATGTACTTTGAGAGGCCTATATGTTAAGGCAAACAGTTATTATTCCTCTCTTTAAATTCCCATTAGAACTTCAAATGCAATGCCCAAACCATTTTGATTTGGCATATAGATATCTTGACTCACATTGTGTACAATTATTGCTGCACAAATTTTGTGTGAAATCCCCTAGGTGAAACTGAGGAGGGACCAGGAATCATAATATATGACCTTAAAGTGACAAAATCCCTTGACAATCGTATGAGCAATTTCAACTGGCACATTTGGTGCATGAAGATAGTCATTCTTAAACTCATGATTTTGACACACTGAGATTACAGTAAGAATTACACTAATTCTGGTGGGAATGGAATTTTGTTTCATCTTTTAAAAATATGTTTTAATGTATAAAAGGTAAAACAAAAGAAAGCAAATGTTTCATTGATAAGTGGATTAATGAATGGACTTTTCTCACCTATGGGTATCCAGTGCTTTAAAATAGAATTGTAAGAAAAGAATGTCAGAGATCCTTTATTTATAAAGTCCATATCAATGTCACCCTAAATTCCAAGGCAACTTGTACTTTAACCTCACAGAAATTAATATGAGTAACTGGATTTTTTCCTAAATGACAAAGTTTGTCATTTACTAGGGAGCACAAAATGATTTGTATTTCTATGAATATTCTCTTGTTTAATTAAAGGCTTCTCAAAAGTTGACTTGCAAAACCCAGTTACTATGTGATTACTTTCCCATATGTCTACTAAAGGAAAGAGAAAATGATTAGAGTGCAAGAAATAGATATTAAATTATACCAAATTTCTCTGATGGTTGAGAGTAGGAGGATTATGATTCAATACAGCCTTGTTCAGCTGCAGAGAGCAGTGCATTCCATTCCCGAAGGAAAATAGCTCAGGTAGCTGACACCCCATTCAGAGCCAAGGAGCTAAATCACACTGCCCTGATTAAAAAAGGATTACATAGAGGGACAGGGGGATTACATAGTCAATTATTAATCTCAAAAACAATTCTCTTAATGAAATATTAAGCTTAATTATTGGACTTTGAAAATGTTAACGGTCTCCCATTCATTCAAACACCCAGAGTACATAGTAAATGCGAGAATTAACTTACCATGGGTAGCACAAGCCATTTTAACTACATTTGATGAGAGAAAGAACGGTTGGTAATTCTAGGCATAAATCCTGATAATAAAAATACTTTGCTATGCTTTTGTTTAAAAACAAAATTCAACCAAGTAAATTTGAAAATATAATTGGCTTTATAAGCCATTCACGAATCAGGTAGCATTCCCCCTAGCAAGTAGAAAGACACTCTGTGGAGTTGTACAAAATGGAAGATTTTTATAGGAAGGAGGGTGGGGTAAGAAATTATTAGTAAAAGAAAAGAAGGAATTGTTTCAGACAAAGTCATTTTTCTTTATGCGGGCAGAGAAGAGGGTGTTCTCACGCAGGTTACCTCCGCGTTGTGGGGCCTGAGGGGCTAGGGGCTGGAGAGGGCCCATGTAACCGATTGCCTCATGGACGCTGACCAGAAAATTTCTGATTAAATGTTCAAAGGTCATATTCCTGTAATAGTTTCAAAGAATAATTCAGTTGGTTTGCTGTTGGGGATGGAAGAGGGGAGTTCAAATGACTCCATTTTGGGCTTCTTTTTTCAACTTGTACGAATCAAATTAAAAACAAAGGAAAATATTTCTTCTGTTTTTATTTGAGCTTTTCATTGAAATATAACATTGGCTGGGCTGTTGCCAGGCTGTTGCTGGGGGAGGCAGAAACTCTTCCCTCGTCTTACTGGGTGGTAAAGTAACCAAAAGAGTAGAGTTCAAGGTGTCCTCTTCCTTCCTGTGGGGTCTGTAACTGACCCGGAGCGGTGGGCGTGGGCGCTCCCCCCTGCAGGTCTCCCAACTCCACATCCGTGAGGCTCCCTTTTATCAATTTTCACGGGACTAACCACCAAATCCCGGCACTTTCCCCTCTTCACATGAGCTCACCTTCCTTATCTGTAGCCAGTGTGAATTGAAAGAACTTTCCTTCCTTGAGACTCCTGATAAATGACCCCTGTTTCTTGACTCTGGAGGACAAGTTGTTTCTGTGCAATGGCCTTGTTGTTGGTGAAGCAGAAACTTACTGTCCCAGGACTCAGTCCTTTTCTGGCGTGCATCTGAAAAAGCTCAATACACCCTTCTATTTCAGAGATCTCTTGGTCTCTAGAGCTTTGACTAGTCAGTGCTTCCCTAATAGGTTCTGACATTGAGGACTTACTCATACGCTTCTCAGCCACATGGATCTCCTCATTGTGAAGGGCATACTAAACAGTGGTTCCTTCATATGGAAAAACTGCAATTTGGTCTACATTTTAATGGTTCTACATTTCAGTAAACCCCCTTAGTGATGATTATTCATTTTAATATATAATAACCATTGGACTGCATTTTAGTTACCATTGTTTTTCTGGTGTCTAGCACAGAGTTATGTTTTAAGACATTAGCTTTGCATTTTTCTTCTTATACACTGTGAACATTTACAACTTTTAATTTCCTTCTGACGACTGCATCTGCTGCTTTAGCTTCATCGTGCTGGTTTTGGTATATTGTATTTGTAGGGACCAAGGGCAGGTTGCCCCCCAAATGTGTCACTTTGGCATATTGGTTGCTCTGAATTAAAAAGGCTGGAGAAAGAGTGGAATAAGGAGAGATTCTCTGGCCTGCCTCTGCCCCCTTTCCCTTGAAACCAGGAAATAAATCTCCCTTGGGAAAGGTGTCCTTTCTGTACCAGGAGGTAAAGAGACACACATCACCGGAGAGAGGGAATTCAAGGCCAAAAAAGCCTATATAAACAATATTGTTATTTTTTACTAATTTACTACCCCAGCTCAACTGCTGCTTAGCATTCCTTACTAACTGAAGCTCCCAAACCTAAGCTTTCTTTGCCCTGACAGTTCCTCCCAGGTTAATGCTTCTCTGTCTAAAATGTATAAAAGCTGCATGCCTTGGTCATTTCTTTAGGTGTTAATTTTGGTATTGTGCCTCCATCATCCAGCTGGGCTGATATCAGTACCTTTAGTTCTTTTCTCTTGTGCCGCTGACCTGGTGATTATTACCCTGCCTGTGCTGTCATCATTCTGAGACCCCAATTGGGGGAAGAAGTTGAGTTTTTGAAGCTCAGTACAGTGGACCTTTGAACAGTGTGGTGCCTCGGGGTGCCAGGGTCCTTCACAGCTGAAAATCCATGTATAACTTTTGACTCCCCGGACCTCACTCTAGCACTGAACTCTGGAGTTAACCACTTAGCTACTAATAGCCTACTGTTGGCTGGAAGTCTTACCCATAACATGAACAGTTGATCAACACATATACTGTATGTTATATGCATGATATACTGTGCCCTTGAGCTAGAGAAAGGAAAATGTTTCTTCAAATTGTTGCAAATCTTCAAAAACTTTTCCAATATATTTATTAAAAAAAAAATCATTTGGAAGTGGACCTGTGCAATTCAAACCCAACTTACTCAAAGGTCAACTGTATGTGACCAAGACCTCCACTTGATTTTGAGCTTTTAATATGAATTCCTGCTCCTTTCTGTTGTGGGTGCTTCCGAGGGAAGGACCTCTCACCCTCTCAAATAAGCCTCTGTGTCACCATCTCAGGGACAAAGTGTCCGTCTTCTGTAGAGGTGGGGAAGAGATAGTGTGGAAGAATATCTGGTAGCACTTGAGACTCTTAACCAGCCTCTTGTTTTTAACCTCACCTTTAACTCCATTTTAAAAGTACCCAATACATGTATTCAACATTGTGAGAGAGGTGGGGACCAATATATCAAATAGCTTCTAAGTTTCTAAAATTTTGTTGCAGGGCTAATGGTTATGTGAAGGAACTGTCAAATTATGTAAATTAAGAGATTATTGGGGTCCACGGCTGTGTTACTGCTGAAATTCTAACATAATAGATTCGTTCTCTTTTTGAATATTCATTTACTTAAATTAAAAAATGATTTCTTCTCACATCCAAAGGATTTGGATCAGCAAAGTAATATTTTTTATTATAAATCTCCCTTTCAATTTCAGATTACCCTCAGAAGTGTAATACACTGACCTCCCCATCAGTCCGTTACACTGTATTGCAAAATATTTTAATCAGACCCTTCTGACAAACATGAGAAACCTGCCCATTAGGGTCAGAAGTGTGGGGCAGTGTAGGCAAGTAAATGCAAAAAGGAAGAGTGGCTCTGCTCTGCACTGTAGGACTGGACGCTCAGCGTGGGGACCCGGAGAAGCAGGGCGCCAGGATTGCTGGGGTGAAGTCAAGGACAGAGGGTGAGAAAGTGACAGAGCACAGAGATGTGTGGAGAGTTGGACGTGGAAAAAGAGGACAGAAGAATTCAGAGATAATTCTGAGGTTTCTAGAACTTATCTCATTACTGTTTTAATACTTAAAGTCCTTTTCAAAGGCTACAGGCAGAAGTTTAGACTTTACATGAGAATTATAGATTTTTCTAAAATGGAATTTTTCCTCTGGGACCTTAAAATATAGTGCAGTTTAACCCTACTCACTTATATGGATTATGTGAAACTACTTATAAATTGCCAATTTTTCTTCTAAATTGAAATGATTTCATATTAATTCATCTTATAAACCAAGAAAGTTTTATAAGTTACTTACTACTTTATTGTTTTTGATTCTCCATGCTGTCAAGTGTGTGTTTTAAAATTAGAACTACTGTAGACTTTATATTTAAGAAAAAATAATTGTTTTGTATTGTCTTAATTTTCTCTGAGAGTATTTACGCTTTAGCTGGCTCCCCCTTCCCCCATATTCAAATATTACCGGTCCAAATAAAAAATATTAGGTAATTTTCTGATTTAAGATATTTTTGTTTTCGAGCCAGATAGTCCATGTTGATACACTTTATTTTTAGTGAAGTATAGTTGATATACAATATTATATTGGTTTTAAGTCATGGTTATATACTTTAAAAGGTTTTAAATACTTATTTTTTATGGAAGTCTTTTAGAAATGATTTTTGAAAGTGCAATTAAATTAGGTAAGTGTGTTGTTTGAAACACACTGATGGGTGTGTGTTCAGTTTCCTGCAGGCAATACTCTAGCTCTAACAGGTTTTCTGTTGATAGATTTGTTCCTTTGGAAACTGACCCCTCTTGCACTCCTCTCTTTCTCTTTTTCCTCACTTTAGAGGCAGGTTACAGAGGCAATGGCCTGGAGGAAACATGAAATATTCATATAGCAACTACTCTGTAGCCGTGACTAACATACTTACAGATGTGTGTCTTCTCTTAAGGGCTAAGCACACACTTACACAAACTTACATGCCACCTAATTAAATATGTCTAACAATCTAGATCACAAGAACTTGAACAATTCTCTGATTCGGTAAAGGAGCAACTGAATAACGATGCTCCAAGGTCTAGCCAGGCATATGTAGAAGTGGACAGAGCAGGGATAACAGAGCTGAAAGAAAATGGTTACTTACTGGGAATGTTCAGTTCTGGGACAGTACGTGTGGCTTCCGTTGTCCTCCTGGTGTCTTACTGAATAACAAAAAAGTTAGAAACAGATTACAAGCTTACATTAGAGATAGCATTTACAACCTTGTCATGGATTTTAGAAGAGGCTATATATTTTTTTCCCCTAAGACTGCATATAAAAGACTCCAAACAAACTACAGTGTTTCTTAAAAAATGAAAAAAAAAAGAATTAGTAATTTTATTTATTACTTTTACCTTAAAAGAGAACAGAATTGTTATTGAAAAATGTCAATAATATTCTTGCTATTAATAAGGAATTGTCCAGGCTGGGTTCTCTCGATGGGGTTTCGGTGAATTACATTCATCACTCTACCTCCCTCCGAGTAGGGATGCCTCCTCCAGGATGAACAGGAAGACATTTTTGAGCCTTATACTCACCAAGAAAAGGAAAAAAGCCAAATTTTAGTGGTTTATCGTCACAGACCTAGCTGCAATCATGGAATCTTGGATTTTACAACCAGGTCCCTCAAAAGCTGGTGAGCTCGACAGACTCCTTTAACTTCAAAAGCTAGCCAGGTAGCAAACATCTATCACCTTCTTAAAATATACATAATTAATAATTGAGAAATAGCCAAAAGAGACCATTTAACAAGATTCTTTCTCAAGTGATAGAAAAACAAGAAATTCCTTGGGGGCAACGGTCATGTCTTATTCTCATTTTTTTTTATAGATCCTAGTTTAGAGTAGACTCTAGAGATATATACATATAATGGAGAAATATCTGTTCGGGACTTCCACACATATTTTGATTGGATTATTTGTTTTTTGGGTGTTGAGACATACGAGTTCTTTATATGTTTTGGATGTTAACCCCTTATCAGTTGAGTCATTCACAAATATATTCTCCCATACTGTAGGATGCCTTTTTGTTTTGTTGATGGTGTCCTTTGCTGTACAGAAGCTTTTTAGTTTGATGTAGTCCCTCTTGTTGATTTTTTTCTTTTGTTTCCCTTGCCCAAGGAGATGTGTCCAGGGAAAATTTCTCATGCTTGTATTCAAGAAATTTTTGCCTATGTTTTTTTCCAAGAGTTTTATGATTTCATGACTTATATTCAGGCCTTTGGTATATTTTGAGTTTACTTTTGTGTGTGAAGTTAGACAATAATCCAGTTTCATTCCCTTCATGTAGCTGTCCAGTTTTGCCAACACCGGTTGTTGAAGAGACTGTCTTTTCCCATTGCATATTCATGGCTCTTTTATCATATATAAATTGGCCATATATATGTGGGTTTATATCTGGGCTCTCTATTCTGTTCCACTGATTTATGGGTCTGTTCTTGTGCCAGGACCAAGTTGTTTTAATTACTGTAGCTTTGTAGTAGACAAATGAGGTGATTCTGAGGTGACAGGTGTTAGGACTTCAACAAATGAATTTGGGGGCACAAATTCAATCCATGACATTTACTATAAAAAATGCAAACAACATTGCACACAGTCAGGCAGTGGGAAGAAATGGCATGTGTAGAGGCTCTGTGGAGCTGATTAATTTCTGCCAGCAGGAGCCTAGCACCATCATTTAGTAGTACTGGAATTCGCCTTCTCTTTAGGCTTTGGGGAAGTAATGATTTACTCTGTAACTAGTTACTGTGTGATTTACACCCCTTGCTGGTTCTTTGAACACTGCTCATAGCTCTGTAAATAGACCCTTCACCCCAAATCTCTTCTATTAAACTCTTTAAGGAAGTCACCCATTTTGTGCTGACATTGATTCCTGTGGCTATTTATCAGTAATTTGTTTATTTGAGCCCTTATGGGGCTCAAACTTTTTAAAAATTAATTAATCAGAAATTCCAAGACATGGCTTTTCTCCACTATAGTGGTCAGATTTCTAATGGTGGGGTGAGAATTCTCTGTCTCTCCCTCTGTCTCTCTTTTTTCTCTTAGTATCTGTTCTAATTCTTGTACATCCAGCAGCAGTAGAGAACCTGCCTCAGTTGGAGTAAAGGATAGTTTATGATGAATTCTTTTCCTAAGACAAGAAAATCGTCAGCCTTCCAGATTCAGAAATAGTCACATATGAGCAGTTATAATGACACTACCTTGATTCTGGATTTTTTACTAATGGCCTTATTTCATACAAGAATTTCTGTCTCATGGTTTCCATCAGTTAAAAAGAATCTAAGAGGGGAGCGACCACTCCCATCTTTGTCTCCCAATTACACATCCTACCATACTGACTGAGACTTCCATTTATACTTTCCTTCCCCCTCCCTTTACAGTATTTATAACCTTGAGGTGCAGTGCCTGGTTGGAAATTGCTGGTGGAGGAGAGAAAACAAAGTGAAAGCCAGAGAAAGTGCCCTAGGAGGTCTGGCTCCCCTGGGGCATGTAAGTAACAGGAGTCCCTAAATATGCCCAGTAGAAAGACAAAAGAGAGCTGAGCTGTGGTGCTGTGGGGCTTCTGTGGAGAGAGGTGAGTGAGATGACCTCACGGTAGCATGGCCGCACCCAGAGTGGAAGAGAAGATATGACTGAGGCTCAGAGAATCTGGAATTCACCAAGTAGAGAGGTGTGTCCAAGTCAGTGAAGGATGACCTCAGGACCCAGCACCCTAAAAGAGCAGACCCCAAATTTCCTAGCTTCCCACTTCAGCATCAGTTTCAAGAAGTACAGTTGACATTACCATGTAAGCTAGTGAGGGCTCAGAACAGAACAGGCTCACCCTAAGCTCTAGTCACTAGAAACCCTACCACTACCTGGACATACTAGCTTTGCCCTTTTCCCAGAAGCCATCTTAACTACTTGGATAGAATAAAGATGAGAGGACACCAAAGCATATTGAGAACAGTACTGGGGGAAGAAAAGGGTATTCTGTCCTGTTGTGCACATTTGTATATAGGGTTTAAATTTTTATCTTGCTACATGTAGGTAGAAGAGTTTGATATTTATAATGCTATGATTTCATATATTGAGAGGTATTTATATGGTGGTTTTAAGATACAAAATGTTTTGTCTTCCCAAATAAAACAAAAGAAGAAATTTTGAGATTTTTAAAAACATATTTCTCATCACTATGATGAGACATTGAAATATTTCAATCTAATGAAGTGTCTGGAACATAGACACACTGAATGTGAATAATATCTACCAATTGAATAACTAAAATAATTACTTTTGGGTGTCAGTAATGCTAGAGGTGACTTTATTTGGATTACTTGAAGTCACTAGACATCGTGGGATCTTACAGGTAATGTTGAAGTAGCAGTAACAGACACAGTCTTTTCTTGGTAAGTCCTCTGCTCCGAGTAAGTTCACTCTACTTTCTCCATCTCATAAGAAAAATCGCTGCAGATTGGGGTTCTCTCATCAAGAAACTTCTATTTGCCAATGAAGGGGGCTGGATACCCATGTCTGAAGTTTTCATGTTTTAGAACCTGGATTTCCATGAGCCATTTGTAGAAGTTTACGAGGAGATCTGATTTGACTTGGGTCTTTCAGAAGTTGATTCTAGCTGCCATGTAAAGAATGGGGTACAGGGGACCAGAAATGAAAGCCCGGAGAGGAGTGTCAGGAGCTCGGGGGTCTGGCCAAGTTAAAGGCAGTGAGGATGGGAGCCCAGGGGTCATAGTTGGGATACATTTTGGAGGAAGACCTGATAAAGTTTGGCTTAGAAGGGAATGGTAAGGGAAAGGATATGGGTATATAATAGTTAATCCATCAGTAGTACTCCAGGGTATGGTTATATAATAATTCACCAATGGAAAACATCTGGGTTCTTTCCACTTTTTGCCTATTATTAATAAATGTATTTTGAAAATGTTAAAAATTTTGAATATAACTACTTAAGTGGAGCTGTTGGTCAAGTAGGCAGTTGTATTTTTGGTTCTAGGGAAAGGTGAGGGTGAGAGATAAAGAAGTCACATAACACTGACAAAGAATAACAGCTAATGTTGCCACATGTCTTAAGCACTTTGCTTATATTTATTCATTTAATCTCCATAACAGCCCTAAATTATTATCCCTCTTATACAGATAAGAAAACTGAGGCACAACGTAGGTAGAGCTAGAATTTGAGTACTTGTCACCTCGACCCCAAAGACTTTCACTACTCCATAAATCAGAAAGAAACTGTGATATCCTCGTGGCAGATTGTGTAGGAATAAGAGGCCAGAGGACATGCCAGATATAAAGAAATAACTGTAGTCTCCTTGTACTCTAATATCTGATTTAGAATTCAAAAAATAACCTTGAATGCTGACTATACAGAAAGCTTTCGGTTCTTTTCAATGCTAGAATAAGTAGGTACTCTTCATTGGCACTTGCCTCCACAGAGATTACTGTGGAGGTGGAAACATTTGAACAAACAAATGTTGCAAAATCGTATCTATTGTGAGGAGACAGCTTGTTCCAAGAAATCTGGCTTACACCATGTCAACATTTTAAAAAGATGCTTCAAGTAAGAAAAAGGGAAAAAAAACCCATAACTGAAATGCATTTGGCTTCAGAGTCTTGGAGGGGATTTCTGAGAACTGTGGGATTTCAGGGGACAATCAAATGGACAACCATTTATTTTTCTTTCAAATCCCCTCAAACTTTCCTGTATGTAATAAATTTATTGTTTACTTATTTTCATAATGTTTTTCACTCATAGTAGATAAAACATACTGTACGCATTCAGCTATTATATTCATTAAGCACCTATTGACCTAGGAGCTGCTTATAGAAGCTCCCAATTTAGTGTCTATTAAATATTCAATGCCTTGGTAATCAAATTGATTAATAGTTTAAACTGTATGATTAAGTAAATACATTGGTCATGCAGAACAAGGATCTATAAATATTCTCAAAAGGGATAGATTAGGTTAGCCTTTCTGAAAAATGTACCATCTCTGGTGTCAGAATAGTTTATGCATTTATTTCAAATGTTTATTGAGTATCCAATCTATGTAGTGGATGATGTGCTAAATGTTAGGAATTAAAAAAGGAACAGAAGCTGGTTGTTCTATGCCTTCAGTGTCTTCCTGACACCTACAGTTGTGTGATTTTGAGTAAATCACTTCTCATGTGTCCTACTTTCCTCATCTGTGAAACATAGGTAATCACAGTGATTATACCTAAAAGGATGAGTGATATCTCAAGTCCCTTCAGTCCTAAAATTGGACTACAGGAAAAATTCCAAATAAAGGAGTATTGACATTTAGCCCTGAAGGACAAAGGAGATTTTAAAAAGGTGAGGAAAGACTTTCCAGAAAGAGAATAAAAAATACACATTCATTCAGTAGTGAAGAAACCAAGCTTATTGCAGCAACAGGTCTGTATGCAGACATAGTGGAACCTAAGGGTCTTGGAGGTCGTGTTGAGAAGGGCCTTGAAGCCGGTATGGCAGAGACTGATCATTAACTCCCAGGAACCATTATCATTCTTTTCCGTCTAACTAGAGAACACATATACTTTAGGCTGGGCCCAGGGCCGCTCAGCTGGAGACTACATCCCCCAGCCTCTCTTGCAGAAAGGAAATCTAATTTGTGCCAAATGGATAGATTATATATAACAGATGCAACTTCATGTCTCCTTCTTACAGACAAAGCTGCCTACCCTTGACTTCTTCTCTCCCATCCCACTCTTCCTGTGAAACCATGACAACTAGGGCAACTTTGGAAGTCATTTATGAAATATGATAAAGTTAATTCTCCAAATATGGGCTGTTTACATCTGCATTGCTATGTGAAATGGAATCATACAGTGCGTAACCTTTTTGGTAGTGGCTTTTTCATTCATCATAAGTCCCTGGAGATCCATTCAAGTCATGTGTATCAATAGTTCATCCATTCTTATTGCTCAGTAGTATTCCAGGATATGGGTATATAATAGTTTGTTGATCAGTAGTACTTCAGGGTATGGTTATATAATAATTCACCAATGGAAAACATCTGGGTTGTTTCCAGTTTTTGCCTATTAATAAAAGTGAGATGGATATCATCTTTTATGTGGATATAGGTTTTGATTTTGTGTGACAAATGTCCAAGTGTTAGGATATGTTGGTTATAGGATAAAAGTGTGTTTAGGTTTTTTTTCTTTTTCAAGAAATTGCCAAACTGTTTTCCACAGTAGTTATACCATTTTATATTCCCACCGACAATGTATAAGCAATCCAGTTTTGTCACATTCTTGCTAGCATTGGGTGTTATCACCATTTTTACTTTAATCATTCTTATAGGTGTGTACTAATATCTCATTATGGTTTTAATTTATATTTCCCAAATGGCTAATGATCTTGAACATCTATTTATGTACTTATTTGCTATGTGTATATCCTCTTTGGTAAAATGTCCATTGACATCTGTGTTTTTATTTTATTGTTTTACTCTTTAGTCTTCACTGTTGATTATGTTACTGTTTTTTACTACTGAGTTTTGAGGATTTTTTACAAATTTTCGATTTGACTTTAAAAACATGGCCCATAAAGAGAAAAGATAAATTGGATCTCATTAAAATGTAAAATGCTTGCTCTTCAAAAGACCCTGTTGAAAGGATAAAAGATAAACTACAGACTGGAAAAAATATTTGCAAACTGCATCTTGAACAGTAGCTAGTCCTACCTCCTGAAGGTTTTCCCCTGTGTTTTTTATTAAACATTTTACAGTTTTACACTGTAGACTTAAGTATGACCCATTTTGAGTTAGTGTTTGAAAATACCTCTTTTGATACCTCCTGCAATATCTGTGGATGTAACTTTCATTATTTAATTTAGATGCAGAATGGGAAAGACTGAGCTGGGAGTGGGTGAATTCGATTTTCCTAATACTCAAAGATGACGCATCTTTTCTCAGAGGGACATCACAGGCTGGAAACTACAAACCATAACATGGGCAGAAAAAGAGTTCCTAGTATAGAGAATATCTAGCTTTCTTTCTAAGGGATCGTAAGTAATAAAGTGTCGTGAAGTGATTAAGGGACAAAGGGACTTTATATGTATACAATATTCATATTTTTTTCTTCAGATTCATTCATCTACTTGTCAGTTGTACTATTTTAAAAAGCTAACATTAGAGCTTAGATGGATTTTTTTTCATAGGCAATGACTGAAAATCTGAAGGAGGGGAGTAGAGGAGATAAAATGGGGACTCAGTAAATTTGTTAAATGAAGTTGGTGGCAGAACTATCGTTGTGCTAGGTTCACCTTATCATTGACTATAGTACACACACACACACACACACACACACACACACACACACAATTAGGGACTTTAATTTCCTAACAGTTGTGTGGAGAGTGAAACCAGTCATTTATATATCAGAGGACTAACTGAGATATTCTCTTGCAATTAGAAAGCACAGTTACTAGGGCTTTCTACAATTAGATTTTACCTGTAATATCATACACTGTTGAAGAAATATATATTTTCTCCAAACTGGAGCATTTGATCCTTAGAGCATTTTAGAAGCTTTCCACAGAGTAAAGTCAGAAGACACATTCAGTAAGCCAAGGAAATGAAATATCCAGTCACAAACAGGCCACTATCCATTTTCCAGGTTACATTTTCCTTTTAGGTTAAATCATTCAATTCCTTTTGATTTCCTTCAATTATATTATTTTAATTAAATTGCTATTTGAATTATACATATATTTCCATATTTCCTTTGATACCTATAGATACCAAGTAAAGACCTGATCTTCAAAAGACAGAAATGTTATGGCCCTTAATGATAGCTTCTTAAGTATAAAACCCAGAAGCCGTTCACCTGATACTTCATAAGAACAATACTAGGATAAGAGGCACTTGTATACAAATCACCTATTTCGATATATAATGTAATCAAATGGCTGATGTGGGCTCTTAGCAAACCCACTGGCTTGCTTATATTAATTTTGTGGTCTAAGACGACAGTTCTCATTAGTTAGTCATTTTAAACCAGCAAGTTATTGTCTTTCTTGTCAGTAGTTTTTGCTCTCTGGATAAAATACATTATACTAATCCATAAAAATTTAGGAAAGAATAATATAGCTGAATGTCCCCATTTTAGAGATAAAAAAGTCAAGACCCAGATTTAATATTGTATTTCAATCATTATACGATACATATAATTTTTCCACATATTGACATCTCTAAAACCAGTCTGTTTTCTACAATTAATAGCATCTTACAATGGCTGTTGGCCAGGTGGCGATCATGATGCCATTGCCTGGTAGGCATGAACTTGGTTGCTGTCGGACAACTGTATGAACTCGGTAGCATTACTGGACAACCGTAACTTCACATTTCAGTCAATGAACTACTTAAGGGTTATTTAAGTAAAGGATAACTCCTGACTATGGTCTGAAAACTTGTGTTAATACCCTCTAGTAAAAATGTGTAGAGTACCAGCAGTAAAACTCATATTATGACAGGTGTTAATGGCTTAGAAAACAAAGTTGAAATTCATTGTAGAGCTTTCATTTTAAGAAAAGCTGGCACAGAGGGTAATAATATTTGAACAAACATGCACGTCAACTACCCTTAGTCAAAAATTGATTCAGAACAATTGACCCTGACTGTCTCATATTTTCTTTTTTTATTCCCTAACATTGATATGTGAAAAATCTATGTCTAAATAAATCTGAAAGAGCTGCATTAATAAGCATAAAATAAAAATTCTAAGTGATAAGGAAATGTTACGTAATAGTTTGACAAACTTTTCTTAGGGCTACACTCTTTCTTCTAAACACTTATGAATATAAGCAGTTCTGATTCATTCTTATTTCTTCAGCTGTTTTCTTCTAAGCCAAGTTATTATCCATTTATACTCCAAAGTAAAAAAACAGAAGGCTCCAGTTTTGATGAAGAAATCTAATCTTTATTTCTATGATGTTAGCACAATATACTCACACAATAGCTTTGATCTGTACTTAACAAAATACATTATAGCACTTTACAAACTTTATTGGTTTGGAAAACATTGCATAACATTTTATTAAACACAATACTTTATATATATATTATATATATTTTTCATAATTTTATTTACTTTAAAAAGATAATTAACTCTCTTTATTCAGTACTTGGTTTTATCAGTAAAGCACAGCCTAACACAGGAAGAAGTATTCTCATTAGCAAATACAATAAATAGAACACTAAGAAGAGATACCACCTGTTAGTCTCATTTATTTTAAATTAAGGTACCAGTGGAATGTAAACAAATATTTTTGTAATTTTTTTTATAAAAGATGTGTTATCAAATATACATGCAGAGGTCTGAGAGCTAGCGACTATTATTATATTTCCTTAACAATGTGGTACAATTTAAGTCATTAAAAACGGTAGCCTTTGGCACTTCGAGTAGAAAAAGAATATATCAATATTTATGTAAAGAAAAAAAACTTCAATGACTACAGAAGTACTTCAAAATCTTTTGTTAAGAAATAGGAAAGATTAGGAAATATCAGACTGCACCGGAAATGCTGCAGCTTTTTTTTTTTTCCTTCAGAGCACTAGAACCAGCCCGCCTTTCTTTCTATAAACTGGCGACACCAGTAGGGGCGTCATGATGGTGGCGGTGGCGAGAAGTGGGGAAGGCGGCTCCTTACTCCCACTCCCCTCTCTGAAAAGGAAAGAGCCAAAAGGGATATAGTTGAGTCTATATTTTATTGCCAGAATTTTCAGTTCTGCTAGTTTCAGCTAAATCCCTAATGCTGTAGGAGGTTGATTACTTTAGACATTTCTGCCCTTTTCCTGTAGAAGTTGATAATGATGTGACACTCTTTATCGCTAAACAACTCCTGTTCTCACTGAAAACTAAACTGTGATCAGACCAACCAGCTTTGACGTTACCTTTTATCCCCTTGGCAATCAACTGTATATTAGAATTCTTAAGAAATGGCATAAAAAAGGCTTAATACTCGATTTCAAGAATCACTTAAAAATAAACGTTATGTTGGAAAAACACCACAAAATGTTTTGTTTTTATCTTCTTCTTCTTGATAATATTGGTTTTCTTTGACTTACGTTAAAGGCTTCATTTAGGGTAGGTAGCAAAAACTGTTGTTTGCACGTTAAGCACTGAAACTCTCCCTATTTAGGTATTTTGAAGAAACAAATTCTTAATTTATACTGGGAGACACGTTTACTTATCAATTTGCATTTTTTTTTAGATTCTTCCCGTTGATATCCAACTAACAAAGTATCTTAGGGAAGAAGGTAAAACCCAACTACTGAGCTCTGATTTATTGGTTATCAGGATATCAAAAAGTTAATAATCAGAACCAAATGGAATTTTGGGGTTACTTGTTAAGATAGCAACCTCAGCCAGCTGGATAGGTAGACTTCACCAACATTGCTGGCAAAATAACCCACAAAGTTAGGTTTTGGCTCAGATTTCTTATTTCCAAATTCACAACAGTACATTTTGCTCAAGGAATATCAATTGTTATTTTTGCTTTAAAAATAGGGGAACATATCTATAACATCAAAAAAAATTTTTAATCAATAAATAAAGGAGAAGCCATAAAATGCAAAAATGATCACAATTTCAGAAGACCCTCTAAAAATTATGCAAATGTAGTCACTAAAAAAACATTCTTCATTAGCAGTACCTATACCTTACTAAAAAGTAAGCAGCAAAAAAAAAAAAAATACTATGCAGAAGAGTACTAGTTATTCCCTTTCACTGAAAATATGCCTACACAATTTTTGTTGTTGAAGAAAGCATAATTTTGAAGAAATGCACAAAACCTTTTCATTTTTGACTGTGACAGGGCCACTACAGAGAAGCTGCGGGGTGTCTAATTCTAACACAAAGCAGCTAGCATCTTCTTAACACAGTAGCATTTCTTTGACAAGGATTTGCACACCACTATTTTACAGCTAAATAGAATTTGAGAGTTCACACGGTATATGTACTACAATAACCAGCACCACCATATTGAGCTTCAGGTGCAGATTCTGCAAAATGAATATATAATACTGCATGGCCTCTGCTGTAGGGAAAACGTGTGTTCCAGATTCCCACAGCTAATTATAAAGAAAAATCCCTAAAGTTGGCACATTCAGGAAGTAAAATAGTATACATTGAAGTAAACCACTTTGTTTTAGCACTGCCCTCTGCAAACCTTTCGAGTTTGAAGATGGGTCTTAAGAAGATGCTTCACATTGTCGCATGAATTAGGTTCTCGCATTGTGCTTTTCCCTCCCCTTGATGTGAAATCCGTAAGCTTGAGTGTAGTTCTCAAGAGTCACTGAATTTGGGGCCGAGGATGGGTAATCCAGTTTGCCGAGAAGGCTTCCCAATCTGCCGGAACAGAGCGCGCGGGTGGCATCCACACGTGGTGTCTTGGGGCCGCGCAAATGATCAGCGCCGCCGCTCAATCCTTGTAAGCCCGCGTCGGGGAGGTTCCCTTGTAGAAGATATTTCTAGTGTTTTCGGGGCTGTTGCCCCTTTCGGGGATTAAGATGATGTTGCCCTTTCTCCGTAGGGTTGAGTCGCGGGAGGAGGAAACGGACAGCGTCTCTGAACCGATTTCGCTGCCGTCCACGGGGGTGACGCGGATGGTGGTGATTCCGTGGTGGTGACGCTCGTCGTTATCGATGTTGCCTCTCTTGCGATCTCCGGAACCAAAACTGTCTTTCAGGGACTCGCAGCTTTCCGAGTCCCTGTTGAGATCGTTGAGCTCGTAGGTTTGGCGAAGGCTGCCCTTCTCGGGGGCTTTCCACTTCCAGGAGCCGCTGCCTTCGCCTTCGGTGGACGGGATCTGCACGACGGGCCTGTTGTTCTCCGGGTGAGCCTCGACCCGGACGATCCCGCCGGGCTCGTGGTCGGTCAAGGCTTTGTAGCGGATGGAGCCGGTGCAGGAGACGGTGCCGCCCTCGGTGCCCTTGGGGCTGCCCTGCAGGACGCCCTGCCGCTTGGACATGGCTATGACCTGCATGACTCGGGGCTGGCTATTGCCTCTGTTGCAGGCCACGGTCTTCTCTGCAGCTTTCAGCCACTTGGCCCGAGCAGAGCTGGTTTTTGGGGAGGCGCTTATGTTCTCCTGCGTCTCCTCGGGAATATGCACGAGCTGTGATGACCCAGGGCGGGGCTGAATGGATACCCTTGGTCCCCCAGGGATGCTGTTGTTACACCCGGGGACAGTGCCAGGCTGGATCTTGAGGTACTGGTTGCCAGGGGGATGGTGGTCTCCATTCACCCCCACCCTCGATGGCTCTGAGCTGGACCTCATTTCTATGGATCTGGGTGGTGACTGGCCAGGCTCAGTCTCTATAACTTGCAGGGATAACTTCCGACTTTCATTCTTATTCTTCCACTGGGTGAGGAGCTGCTTGGACCGAGCGGAATCCATAGAGGCATGAATGGTGGCATTTCTTCTGACAGGGTCCTCTACAGATGGGGTATTGGCTCTTGGCAGGGTGTTGCTAAAGGTGACCATGTTCTCCTTCCCCATGGGGCTCCTTGGAGTGATGATTTCTACATCAGCATTTGCCCTTTTAAGGTTTGTCAGTGAGCTACCGTCTCTGTGGTTTCGATGGAGGATGCCTTCTGTGTGAGCAATTCCATCACTGCTGCTACCATTTTTAGCAGATAAAACTCGGCTGGGGTCTTGACTGAGGTCCGTCAGAGACCTGAGGGCTTCTCTGTGCTGAACCATACTTTCTTCACTAGGTAGAAAATTCCCCACAGCATATAGGCCCTAGTGTTGAAGAGAAACAATAAATATTGCGTCTAGAAAAAATGGTTACTAAGAGCTTGTCTTAAAGGACCCACTGAAACACCTAAATAAGGCATGTGCTCTACATACACCAGTGACTAATACAAACAGCAAGAAGTTAAAACTACAATCACCGAGAACTAGTTTGTAAGTTATATCATAAATCACTGAACTAATTGCTCAGAAATACATTTGTTCAGAAATAATGGAACCCATTATTTTTTATTATTAGTTGGATTTTCTCTCCTTTCTCCATCCCACTGGATGTCTTTGTGAATCTTATCCTCTGTTCATTTTGAGAGAAAAGTCAATGAGGGAAATAAGGACATTCTTCTGCTTTTCAAAGCAGTTCATTTTTCTCTATTTAGAAACCTCTTTTTTGAGTAACTCCTCAAATGGCTTAACTGATTTATTTTGCCTTCCATTTTCAATCATACCTTCTGATGAAAAGTAAAAGAGGTGTGGAAAATATGGAATCATTCATGACATGATATCAAGTTTTGCACTGAGGTGAGAGATACATATTGTTACAACTCACATCAAATATAGCCCTTTGCGTTCAGCATTGCACAGAGTATTTTTGGAAGAGAGGGCAGAAACTATCACTACATTCTTTCCTGATTTGAACCTGATTTTGAATTGGGAAGTAATACAGCATCAGTTTTGTGCTAGTTGACTAAATTTGAGCTGAAATTTATTTAATATTATCTTCACACTGAGGCTATCAATTTCTGTTTGTTTTAGATTTGGGGAATAAAAATAAGGAAAAGACTAAAGTTCAGATTCAGAATGTTTACCCTTTTTGCACATAAAAGATCTAATCTCCACTGGATTTTCAGGTTCTCAGATACTTTAGAGATAAGAGCAGGCAGCAGATAACCTTTGGCATGCTACTTTCAAGAGAGGGTAGCAAGGGTCTATTTTGCAAATCAAGCCAAAGGAATCCCATGGATTTAACATTTAATAGAGGGCTTAACAATGCCCAACAGCATTGGCTTAGAACTGATAAATTTCCAACTTCAGGGCAGAGAGTGCAAACAGGAATGGATTAAAGTCAAGCTTCTGCCTCTCCAACTACTTTAATTCCTGATTCAAATCTTCTAAATAATATATATCTATGCTCTTATTGTCAAAGTTGCTAAAATAGCCATTCTTTCTAATGTTCTATTAATAGTTGTGTTTAAAATTGTAAATTGAGGAAAATCCTCCATGAGACTGAAAGTAACCTCTGCCTATACTGCTCAGAACTGGGCTAAGAAATATAGTTGCTTAATCCTTGTATGATAGTTATTATCCTTATTTTATAGGTGAAGAAATAGGCTTCCGAGCAACTATTTAACTTGTCCAAGCAGCAGGAGACTTGAGATTCAAGCCCAAATCCTTTGGACTATGGAGCCTATGCTAATTCCTGGACTCCATGAAATCACACACCTGCAAAAACAGTGCATGAACTTGAGAGCCACAGTTCTCAGTCTTCTTTATCTATTTTGTAGCATACAGTGCCAATTAACACTCTTATGGGCAACCCAGGCTTACACACAATTCCCGGCATGTTAACTTTAATTTGATCACTTTCTCCTCCACTAAAGGAAGCATGTGAGTAAGGATGAGATTTGAAGCGACTATCCTGACCATGGACGTTTATAAAAAGAAGAAAGAAATCATTGTTCACTTCAGTACTTTGTTTCTTGTCGGCATTTTCTGGTAACACCTTCCACAAGTGCAACAAGACCACATGATGAAGAGCTGATGCTATAGACAATTAACTGTTAATTCTCTGTCAGCTCCTCTCCGTTCCCTTGATAACTGTGTCTTCCTCTGCATGCTCCTTGCATGGCTCCCTTTCATTCTTATGACCTGCCAACTTTATATGTCCTCGTAACTATAATGGTACTTCCACCTATGATGTCCATGATTTCCAATCTATTTCTCCACTACTGATTGCTATTTTGAACTCCAGACCCAACTCTTCAACTGCCTATTGATTTTTAAACTGAGCTCATCAACCCCTTTTCCTTCCACCAACCTGCTTCCTCTAACATTTACCTGGTCTGCTAGTGAGGAGGCCAACTGCCCGGCCTTCCAGCCTAGAAACATGGCCATTATCCCTCATCCCTCCTGGGCCTCACCCCCCACCCGCACTGGCTCTCGCACATCTATCCTTCTGCATGTGCGGGCCCTTCTGCTTGGGTGCCCTTCCTTCTTTTCTTACCCTCAGAAAAAGATTGCTCATTTTTTAAAAAACCACATCAGTTCTGTGAAGACATCCCTAATGTCCTTAGGCAGTTTTCTATTCCCAAACACTTTGTTCATACCCTATTAAATCATTTGACATAATAACCATCTATTTTTTTATTAGTCTTTATACTGTAAGCTCCTTAGATATATATCTAATTTCTCACCGTTCTGATGCTCAGTGTAGTACCTGGCACAGATCCAGTATTGAATAAGTGTAAAATTAAAGACAATCCCAGTTTTCTTATGCTGGGGCTTTTTCCTTGAAAGGAAGATCAGACTTGGAAATAGAGTTTTGCTAAAGAATTCAACATTTGCTGGATCATAGTTACATCCAAGTGCCTCATTTGTGTTGTTGTATGTTACATAATTCCTCACTAAGCCTTCCCTTTCACTAACCTTACTTTCACTAGTGTTCACTTTTCTTATTTGTAAAGTTATACCAATAATAATAGTCCCAGCTCTTCCCATGGAAAGAATTTAGTAAATTATTTTACTGAAAGGGGATATGTGCTTTGGCTTGGAATGGAGGTGCAGCCAGAGATTTTTCTCATAAACATAAATTATATTGCAAGTAAATCATTACAGTGCAAAACATTCTATGCACGTTTTCCATGTTAAACTGTGGTTTATCAAATAATAATAATAATAATAATAGATTGTTTACCAAGTACAGAGCAATTCCTCCTCCTATTAAAAAGCCACAATAGACATCAACTGGGTGGTTCTTATACTGAGTTATCCGTGTTAAACCGCAGATGATCCCACAGATGATAAATGTGAAGACCAAGAGAGGTTTCAGAAGCTTAGAGGAATCCGTTAAAGTGGAATTGAAATACATCTTTAAAATGAAAGAAATAGGTTAGGTATGTTGGAAAGGTCATATTACTATTAAGTTATAATCAAATAAAAAGTCATACTCAAAAGTCTAACTGATACACTTGATATCAATGTTACTGTCCATTCCCCTTGCTATTGCTATGATCTAAGCCTGAAAAAAAGGAAATATATGCAAAATTCATCAAGAAAATAATAAATCTCCCTTTTAATGACATGAAAGTTTGAAAAAAAGAAAGGTAGAATTAGTAGAATTTTCCAGGTAACCGTTTACTTTCCATGTCACTTCCACATAATTTCAGTTTATTTTTAATACATAAGGCCTAATGGACTACTGTGTTAATCAGATACAATGATGACTTATTGTATAGCACTTATCAAATTTACATGGATTTAGAATTTACTGTTACTCAAATACTGAAAGTAAAGTGCGTGTGTGTGTGTGTGTGTGTGTGTGTGTGTGTACTTAATACAATTCTTTCAGCTTCAGAATTTACAACATTCACGTCGTTGACAATACCCTCCCATGAAGTATATTACGTTAAAGGGATTCCAGGCTAAATAAATGTTATGACCGTATGGAAAAATTATTTTACTGTAACATCGTTTATAGTAGCTTCCAATTTCTACTTTCGATGCCATTGTAGTGAAGGACTGCTGTGCTAAATTTACTGTTCTGTTATCACAATGGCTATATAATCCAATTGGTCACTTGGAGACAATATTCACTGCTCTGATTTTCTGTAGGACCCAGATTGGTGAAAAAGACCCCATTACTCACCGAGACATACACAGCTGCGAAGGCAGCCAGGGTCGCGTGTTGAGAAGGGAATGATTTCCTGCCAAAGGAAGACAGTCAGATTATGCCTTCAGTTTCAGACACACTGCTAACAATCATCTCAAGAACATTGGGTGGTTAAAATGTACAACTCAAAAGCTGCAAGGCAACAAGCAATGACTTTAATTTCTGTTTAGTTTTGTGAAAGACCTGAGTGATAAACATGGCTAATCACCATTATATTAAAGAACTGTAGTGATGCACTTTCCAATATAAAATGCTAGCTTTTCAAGGGCTCACTTAGTTACACCACTGGAATGATGGTTGAAAGTAGAAATGGACTAGAAAACATAATTGTTCTTTGGTATTATAATTATATCAGTTTAGGGTAAAAGTTCATAAAACATAGGATTTTAAAGCTTTTAAGCTTTTTCTATGCTCCTAAATATATGGTTTCAATTACATAAAATCCTAGAAGACAAAATTAGTTTCTCACAGCAGTGGGTCTCAACATGTTTTTTACACTCTAGACTGCATAATAAGTCTAATTTTAACAATAGTTTTCTCTATCTTCCACTTTATCATTGTGAAAACCATGGAAGATCTTATTTACTAAATAATTTAATAGGCAAGGTGGGAGAGGTGTAACACAGGATAGTGGGAGAGACACCAAAAAGGACAGACAGAAGAAGAGAAATGTTTTATAATGGAGAAAAGCACTGGAAAAAATAAAATTCAGTTATATTAATGTCCTTCTAATTATTTAGTACCCAGTGAAAGGATTACCATTCAATACAGACAAGATAATGTAAAAGGACTGAAAAAGAATAGAGGACATAGGTCAAAATTACTGAATGGACCTTGAGAATTTGAATATGTAGATTAGATAATATCAAATGTACTTATTAACTTATTTTTTACTCAAATCAGTCTTTGAGAACACATTAAGTGACAAATGTAATTCTTATATCTATCATTTATTGCCTCTAACCCTCCTATAATTCATTTCTTTTGAACTTTTAAAATATTATCTCTTACCATAACAAGTTTGTTTTTTAATTTACTGACTGAAAAAATATTTCATGCAATGGAAATATTTCTTCAGTTTTTTTGTCCTTTGCTTTCTGAGAAGCAACGTCAGAAGCTATATACATCTGGGTTTATTAAAAAAAGACACATCTAATCTCAGATGTTACTCCTCTTAAAACTCTCCCAAAAGGAAAATTCATATGATTTTTTCTTATAATACATATTATGGCAACGTAAATATCATAGATATTTAGTCTTCTACTTAAGTCAATAGAAGACGCATATTGACTCCACTCAATGACTAATTACAAATATACTAAAACAAACCAAGCGTGGTGACCTAAAAGCATAATGAGTGTAGGGTAATCACAAAATACGAATGGGGTTTGGTGATATGAAGGTTAGTGGCAAGAGTGTGAGGCTGAAATTTGGAGACAGAGAGACAGGTTTGGAACGATCC
>JAQQAC010026012.1:13285602-13309455 GCA_029783875.1 Phataginus tricuspis | reverse complement strand
GCATTTTATTTATGTAAAAATTTCAGATATTAGAGAGCATTGTGTCTAAGAAATGATTATGAAATTAGATATTGATTTGTACGTATGTGTTGAGATAAGAGAAGTAGAGTTACATGAGATATTGGTAGTTTCTTAGATACAAACCATCATGTCATTTTAAAGATTATAATCATGATTAGGCGCTCAAACAGATTTTCCAGGCAAAACTCCCCAGTGCTCATTCCTTTCATAGGGCATTTAAAATTCCTTTTATAGGGTATTTAAAATTACAGTTTTTTTAAAACTAATGACAGTAAGCTTACTACTTTCTGCTTGAATATTCAATCTGCTGTACTTTTTTCTGCTGTCAACATGCTGTGTGTACAATTAAAAGAATCTTAATTTTTATAAAAAACAATTTTAATGGAACTCTACCAATAAATAACAAACCACAAATGTGTAAAAGTGATGTGCCATACATGATAAACTCCTTTAAGATCAATCACATAGAAATAATCAAAAGGAGGTTTTTTTCAAATCATTGAACATTGAGTTATTTATCCTTCTCGAAAAATATCACCCTACATTGCCACTTTAAGTGGAACACGAAAACACAATTGGTTCTATATTCTGCATCCGTAGATATGACATAATACACTGGGCACACAGAACAATATAACGGTTATTTTAAACTCATCTGCAAGAAAATTAACCCCTTGTTCCTGAAATGCATTGCTGTATGGCCAAAAAAGACTGATTCCACCTTCATTTCTTTAATAATTCTGTGAATAACTTTGTTATTCTCTCTTCATTCATATACGGAATGATTCACATCTTGCCCGTGCATGCTGACTTACATATGAATTTATTTGTACAGTGCCATTAGGGAAATGCGTCTTATCATACAGCACAACAGTCATTACCCCAAATGACCTTGAGGTTTCAGGAGCTTTATTTTAGTTGTTTAATAAGCTCAAAACTCATATGTCAAGGGAATGCTTTAATACCACTTGGCTCGATTATGGATAGAGGTTGCTTGTCAGGATTTTGGCATCACCCAACTGTCCCTCTTTCTAAGGAGCCATCAGTTTTCTCCTCACAATCCTGTTCCTTTAACCTTGATCTAATATATCATTGCATGAACTTTCCAAGTGATTCCATTTTGTTTAAAGACAGATTTCTCCGCAGGGGAGGAAGAGATACTTCCTGATATATTTACAAAGGCGCTGCTCCTTTCCTCATTCTGAATGGCATTCTGCAGTACGGTTTTGGGGTTTAGGCTTTGACAATAAAATTATGTGCTGCTGTTGTCATTTGTAAATAGAAAATAGTTTATGACAACTGTCTTTCCACAATATTCTGTTTATGGTGTACAGAAGCCTGAAAAGAAACAATATAATTTTTTGCAAGTCAAAAATCATGGACAGATTTTGGAAGTGCTTCTGAAGAGACTGTTTCAGGGGAGATGGAGGGAGGAAATATGTTGCTTATTATTATATGGGCAGTGGCCTTGGGATAACTACTATAAGGAGAATTCATAACCCAAAAAGTTTTTCTTATAAAAACAATAAAACAAAGCAACAACAAAAAAAGTGTAATATTGATCATATTATGTTCAGTGTTTAAATTTGCAGTGAATGTCTTTTGGAAACTCTAACATATTTAATATTCTACATTTTGATTGTATGGTCTCCTAAAGCTAAGGTAACTTCTAAGAATTATAATCAAATTCCAATAGAATTCTCCTATAAAATTAGATATACTTATTCTTTAATAATATGTAATAGAATTTTACTTTCAGGAAATGAAAGTATACATTATTTCCTATTCATATAGGTTTCATAAAGATTTATGATAAACCCAGATATTCTATGTTTTCCCTGAGAAATAATCTCCAAAGGACCAAACAAAATGCTTGTTTCATTATCACATGACAGTAAATGAAAATTTAATATTAAGGATGAGACTTCCCAGTTTAAGAGCAATTTCAGAGAATAAGAAAATATATTTTACAGATATGAAAGGAATTTTTAGTTTCCAATACAACATAATGGAGACAAGTTATTTTTAAAACATCTCTCAAAGCATCAAAAAATCTGAAAAGCAAATATTAAATGATTCATATTTAAATGTCTGTGTAAAAATATCAGTCAATATTCCTTTTGTTCATATAAAGGTCCTTTTAAAGAATATTGCTATTTGCAACAAGATGGATGGAGCTAGGGGGTATTCTGCTCAGTGAAATAAGCCAGGCAGAGAAAGACAAACACCACATGATTTCATTTATTTGCGAAATATGAAAACAAAGCAAAAGAGAATGAACAGCAGTAAACTCATAGACACTGAGAAGTGACTAGTGGTTACTAAGGGGGAGGGGTTGGAGTGGGTGCATGAGAGGGTGAGGGGATACAGGGGCACAAACGTTCTCAGTCATAATATATGGTCACAGGGACGGTAGTACAGCATGGAGAATACAGTCAATGACTCTAACATCTTTCTATGTTGATAGATAGTAAATGCACTAGAAGGGGTGAGGACTTCCTAATGTGGGTAACTGTTTAACCACTGTGTTGTACATATGAAATCAATATAAGATTGCATATCAATAATACTTCAATAAAAAAAAGAATATTGCTGATGTGAAGTCCTTTTTTTTTTTTTTGTCTTCTTCCCATGTGAAGGGGTGAAACAGGAAGGGCCTCTCCTCATGCAAGTGACTTTAGAGTCATTTCTGAATGAGGGATTACTCTGGCCTCCCTGCCACCTCTCACTATCTCATGGTTTATGCCACCATAAAGAGAAAAAGAAAATGGCATCCCTGAAAGTCAGGTGATTAGTCTATTTGATATCTTCTATTTCAGGAAAAAGGGGGACAAGGTCAGAGCAGAAATATATGTGGTAAGCTCAGAGGCAGAATTATGGTTCTAGAACAAGATGACTATACACACTATAGGACCAATGTTGAGAAAATGTATGTTTTTTCAGGAGGCCTTAAAAACAGAAGGGAAAATGAAATGAGAAATCTAGATGAATGTTTGGAGAGAAAGGTGCAAAAAACAGTATTTAATGTCAGCAAAGTACAGATTGTTTTACCGTTGACTTGTTTACCCCAAACTTGTGAAACTGGTGTGGAAGACAAGAGTCACTGACACCCTGGAGCTGTCCTGGAGCTTCAAGTGATGTGGGGGAAATTAGGGACCCCAGGATGTAAATATTTCCCTAGTCTGCCTCTCTACCACGAAGAGGCCATGTGGCCCCGTGGAGACCTGGGCATTCGGTGGGGCCTTTGTGGAAGGACCCGCCCCTGGGCTCCCCAGGTCGACCTGGTGAACTGAAGCCACAGCAGATTTGCTCTGTGATTTCTTGGGGTTCAAGAAAGAAAGTTTTGAGCCAGAATCTGTCAGGAAGCTTCCCTAAATTGCATAGTGAGGATTTATTATGGGACATGAGGGAGTCGTAGAAGCGGGAACACGGTGATGAGGTCAAGGTCCTTGTCTCCAGGACATGTGACAGTGTCAGAAAGATGATCCATGTGAGATAAATGGTGCTGGCAGGAAGTGTCACCTTAAGCTTGCTTTCCTAGTGACTTAATAAAATATCTGAGGGAAGAAAGGCTTCTGGGTATGTAAAAAGCAAATTTTAAATGATTAAATATCAACCCAGTCTTTTCAGCAGACTCATGAACATTTGTACAGTACTTTACTTATTTTATTTCAAGTACAGTATCACACCAACTAGGAGAAATGCTTTCACATTTAATAGATTTAAAGCATATATTCCTTTTGCTCTTATCAAATGACTGGATGATATGCAAAATGACAGGAAAATGCTATTATTCTGAGCGGTGCTGCTCAGTTATTCCCATGGCATCATTAATTGTTTCCTTTGCACTAGAGTTACTGGAGTTCAAGTACCTCATTAATTTACAAAGTATTTTTAGATCTTTTAAGTATGGTAAAGTTCTGTGGAAAGTTAAGTTCTGGTTTTACCTTTTGAGACTATTTTATATGATTTCATTTACAATGAAACATTATAATTCTTTAATATGGGAGAATTTTTAAAAACCAAATCCATAGCTATATGAAAGTATGGATTTAAGAAGGTCTATGCGGAGATTTTTCTAAAACTGCCTATATACTGAACTAGAATAGGCCAATTCATTAAGAAATCTTGTAAAACCTCCACTCAAATACGGCTTTTTACTTAATAATCACTTTCTCTGACATTCATGAGCATGACAAAAGCAAAGTAAGAGCTCTGACTGGTAGAAATGAATATCATTAACTTTAAAACAAATATGCTTCCTGCTCTTTAAGTAGCGTCTGGAGACAGAAGAGATGGTTAAAAGGGTTGGCCAGTCTTATTTATTAATGAATTTATTGAAAAGTATATTATTCATAATGTGAAAGTTACAAACTAAAAGCCATTATGTTTTTAATTCAGTTCCAGTAGGTTAAGGCATTTCTTTATGTTACATATTTTAAAGTGTAAATGCCTATTCTGAACCTAAAGTATTTATTCTCTGGGTGTGTGGGTGTGGGTGTGAGTGCCAGGGATGTTAGTGGGCTCTCAGTTGTTGATGCTCGTGCTTGTTATCAATAAAACGTGCTAACCGAGTTGAAAATGGAACTGTGATATCAACATGCACTTTTGAGAAGAAAGTCTCTCCACTATATAATTATTTGTTTTCTCCCTACAGTTTTCCAGACTTCAGATGTCAAACAAACACATTACGAATCAGGAATTATATCAGAAATGTCATATTAGCTATTCAAAGAGAATTACACAGTCATCATTTTGGGGTAATAATTTGTAAAAGAGGCCTATCATTTTTGCAATCCCATCATCTTTTTAAACTTTTAATGCCAGTAATTTCCAGTTACCAAGCATTCCTACAGGATGCTGTCACAAGATCTCAGAGACATATCTTTCCGGTCCAAGATCTGGAGTTCAGTTTTTGTTTGCTTATGACCCATTTGTTACACAAGTGTGATCATACTTGGTTTTTGGGACCGATGAACACAGTTTGGGGGCAGTGCTTACCGTAACCGCAGGTCCAGCAAAAGCCAAGCTAAGCAACATGAGGAATGGGATTGCCTCCTGTGTTGGTTCAATGTACGGCATGCTAAGGCTCCGGTCATAGCAGCTAAATCCAGAGTGCACGGGCGTGAAGACATCCGTGAGTTCAAGGAAATACAGGCTAACCACCGATGACGCCAGTATAGGCAACTGAGGATGAAGGACATAGGAGAGCAATTTATTCTTGCATGCTGGTCATACATAGAATCAGCACATCTTTAAGTGCAAACCAATGGACATCCTCCCCCCTCTTACACTTCTCTCCAGTCATTCCTAAATACCATTGCTTCTGTCTTGAAGATGTATCTCCAATTCATCTACCTCTTTCACCAGCCTGCTATGAGCCCATGTCCTCCCTCACCTGTGCTCTTGGATTACCTCCTGACTGGTGTTCCACTTCCACTCTTACCCTCTCCTCCCATTTTCCACCCAGAAAACTGAGAGGTCTTTTGAAAATATTTTAGATCCCATCATTCCCTCTCTTAACTGCACCAGTGGTTCTCGTTCTACTTGGATAAAATCCAAATGTCATATCAGAATGCAAATTTCTGCATGAACTGGGTTTTGCTTCGATTTCCTACATTTCCTTGTACCACATTTATATCACCCCTGCCCGCTACAATCCAAGCTCTTGATCCGTCCTTCCGTCTCTACCTTTATCATATTGCTTTCTTTTCTTTATGGCACTTATCATTAACTGATATAATATTGTCAATTTAATACTGGACTTATTTACTTTTTCTTACATCTCCCATCTCTCCCTGAAATATATGCTTCATGAAGTGAATCTGCCAGTCGTTTACTGCTGAGTCTCCAGGGCATAGAATTGTCCCTGGCACATGGTAGCATGCAGTGCATCATTTAACAATTTAATAAAGCAATAACTACTTGTTAATGAATGACTAATTGAATAAAAGAGTAAATCTTAATTTATTACAGTACCTAGACTAGAGTTACTGGATTTAGCAAATGAAAATACAGGTCATCCAGTGAGATTAGAATTCCATATAAGCAATGAATAATTTTTAGTGTACATATGTCCCATGCAATATTCAGGAGATATTTATACTAAAAATTACTTGTTTGTCTGAAATTCTAATTACACTGGATGTAATCTAGTTCATCTGGTAAACCAAAACCACATGCAATTTTCTTTGTAGACTGTGTTATGGATTCAATTATTCATTCATTCATCCTACAGCCTGCTGGGTATTAGGTGGGTGCTAGCTATAATACAGTGAACAAGACATGAGCTTGGCCCTCGAGGATCATAAGATCAGTAAAAGACCTGATCTCAGCTAAAGAGATGATACTGCATATACATTGATGCCAGACCTTTCAGAATCTGAAAATGCAGACTTATAGAATGCGTATAAAAGAACTATTTAGTTTAAAGGTTTGTTACGTGTGGAGAATACCATATTTATTTAACTAAACAGAGTAGATTTTCGATAGAAACTTTACTGACCATCCATGATTTCCAATTGTCTCGCTCAAAAATAAACAAGTTGATAAAACAGCGTTATGCTTGGTATTGCCTCTTCGTAATGAGGTGAGAATTAGGTGTATTAGAAAAATTAATAACATATGGAGATTAATCTGGCATGGTCTATTTTTCAGATGGATACTTTTCAATAAAGAGAATAAAACATACATGAAAACATGTATTTCTGTTATTAGAATTGTGATCATTTGGTCATTCCAAATATCTGATCATTTCTCCTCACTGGTCCCGCTTTTGTAATGAAGGAATAGTAGCTTTCAGTCTTGATCAAGAAATCAGTTTTTCATCCTGTATATGCGTGATTGAGATTTTTCACTTAAATCAACTTAAATATACTTTAGTTTCAATTTAACAAATACTTCAAATAGCACTTACTGTGTACCAGACACTTTCCTGTTTTAGAAATTTTGATTTTATTAACTAATACCTTTGTATCAAACTTTCTGTTATGATATAAAATAGGTGCTATTCGTCTCCTCCTTTTGCAGGTGGGTAAACCCAGTTTCCTGTACAGTAAATGGCAGAAAGTCTTATTTCTTAATGACTATTCAATGCTTCCATTTAAAAATATGGAAGAGAATTTTAGGTCAATGAAATACAAGTAGCATCAATTAATGGGGGTAGCTTCAAATTCTGTTTAACTAAGGGTTTCTATTTACAAACCTTTAGTTAAAAATATACATCACTTAGCCTAAATAAACATTATCTTAAAGGTGTGGTTTTCATAAATTCAGAAAAAATTCTTCATTAATTGAAATGTTAAATATTTTGCTCTTAAATCCAATTTGATAATATACCATCTTTCAAATTTCCTTGATGTCTTTAGTTCATATTTCTATATGAACTATACTTTTACATATATTTTGTAAATGGGAATCAGATCTGAGACCATTGACACCCACCCAAATATTATCTGATCATCTCATTTTAAAAATACAATGCCCCAGTAAAGTGAGTTTCATGTCTGCAGCAGAAAGGTGGACAAAATTTTATCAACATGGCCCATCTGAAAACGAAGTAAATCTTCCCTAGTAGAGACATTGTTCACCAGTTTTGAGACTCTGCTCAACTGTGCCATGAAGAAATGGCCACAGATTGAAAGCACAATTCCTATAGTTGTGCATTTGTGTGCTGTGCGTATCTGCATGTGTGTGTGTGTGTAAATAGGGAAGGACGCTCAGAATTCAACATACTGTAATAAAACCAGTGGAGTTGCACGGTTTTCAGGGTCCATTACAGGAGGTCCTGATATCAGCTCTCCCACTTACTACCAACCACGTGAACTTGGAGATGTTTCACTTATATCTCAGTTTTCTCATCTATAAAATAAATACATAGATCGTACCCATCCGCACAGGCTGTTGAAAAGAGTACATGTAGCATTGCAAGTAATATTCAACAATATCTGGAATGAAGAGTGGTTCATAAGTGTTAGTAAGTATTGCTGTTTCTGTCATAACTATTAATAATAATACACTCACCAAATGTTACCTTTTTCATAATGCCATACTTGGTAATCCCTTTTGAAACTAATTTCCTCATTCTTATTTCTCTAAAATTTTCTAAAAGCACTTCTTTTCAGGAAATTTTTATACACTGCTCTTTATTATAATTACCTGCTTTTGGTTAGTTATAGCTTTTGCTCTGCTTCCCAAATGAAAATCTCCTTTGGTTAGGGTGCTAATCTTATTCATTCCTATATTTCTACCAACAGTGTACATCATAGTGACTTCCAAATGTACATATGCATATATATATATATACATATAGTAAATTAATATATGAGTGAAAATAATTTCCCTTACTAATATTATTCATTTTAGTCCTTTAAGATATTAGCCTTCTTGAAACTGCTGATTTTTCCAGTTATACCATTTTTATTCATGTATTAATATCTTTCATATTCCTATAGAAACATATTTTAAGACCTTCATTTGTTTTCAAAGTAATAATCATAGTTTACATCCTTTTTAATATTTGTCTTTCTGATATTTTTAAAAAAGATCTTTTACTCTTTTTCTTTTACATCAATTTTGTTTTTAAGCAAGAGTGATTTGAACAAAATATTTACAATATTTGAAAAAAGTAATTATATATATTGTTTTCCTATATTGAATTTTACTACCAGTGTAATGAATTAAAATTATAGTGTTTGCTTCAAGCATACTTACCTTCGGTTATCTTTCATCTTTTGAAATGCTCATCAACATTACTTTCTTTTGAATGTAAAAAATGTAACAGGTGGATGTGCTAATTTTGGCATAGATATAGAACTGATATATACATGATAAAAATCACACAGACCTCTTGATTGTATCCAAATGCAATTAAAAAAAAGATTTTAAAAGGTCTATATAGTCAGGCACTAGGAACTTTATTCTTTAATTATGTTTTAGCCACAAAAAAATGTGAACCACTCTATTTTTATGCAGCAATACAGAGGATAGAAATTATCTGAAGACTAAGAAAATGGTTCTCAGAAAGAAGAGATTGATTCTTATAGTTACCATCTGCTAAGGAACTTGTGAGTAAATATAATAGGACAATTTTTAAAGAAAATCATAACAACTTCAGAGGATGGGGAAAACAAAAGAAGTGTGTTTCAAAAGATTACATTTGCTAGATAATACTAATTTTTCTGACACCAATTAAAAAAAAATCTACATTACATACCCGTTCTAGTGAAACATTTTATGGAATCTGTCATGACATTTTATCTAGGTCAGAGAGCTTACTTGCTTTTAGCATGTTGATAGTAAGAACACACTTTACTTGTCATTTGGGAGAATTCACTTTGCTCTCAGCCTAGAGCAATACAGGTTAGTTCCATTCTTTTCCTTTTTCATGACCATCTTGACTTCTGAGTTCTGTGAGATCCTCTTAAACGGGTGAGATCATATTCACAAAGGGTCAGTGAACCTATGTGATATTGATGGCTCATTTAATTATTTTTTTATTCATTCAACAAATGTCTACTGAAACTAGTGCTAGGCCTTGTGCTGTGTTCTGGGAATACAGATGTAATAAAACAAAGTCCTTATAAATATTTCATTCCCGCAGGGGAAGGCAGGTAAGAATTTGAGAATTACAGTATTAGAAAGAATATACACTGTGAAGAAGATAAAAGAGAGAGCTGTGGTAATTGGGTACCTGGATTGCTATTTTCGATCAAGGAAGACCTACTTAAGTAGGTATCCTTTAAACAGAGACTTGAAAGAGCAAGAAAGAACTAGCCACTTAAAAAACAGGTAAAAGACATAGTCAAAAGAGAGAAGTGATATAAAATGGAGTCAAAGAGTTGGATTTGGGAGGAAACTTTGCAGAGAATTAAAGACCATGGCTGGAGTTAGTATTTTATTCCAAGTACATTTGGAAACACTTTGGAAAGCTTAAGCAGCGGTGTAAAAGACTTGAACTGTGTTTTACAAAGCTCCCTCTGGCTGTTGGGCTGAGGCTTGATCGTAATGGGTCAAAAGCAGACGGAGGGTGGAAATTCAGAAGGATCTTCAAAATTCAGCAAATGCTTTTTGAATACCTAGAATGTGTTAGGCACTGTTCTAAGTATGAGGAGGATAGCAGTAAACAAAACAGAGAAAACCCTCTGCAAGCACGAAGCTTACACGGTCCGGGGTGCATGGCAATTGAAATAAGCCAGGCAAGAGATGATGGCAGCTTTTACTCAAGTGTGGTACTGGAGATGGAGAGTTGCTGGTAGGTTCTGGATAGGATTTTAGGGGCAGAAATGACAGGACTTGTTTCTGGGTTGGTCACTGAAGAGAAAACAATACAGGCTTGATTTCAAGGATTTGGGACTTGAGCAACTGGGGCGAGCCAGTGGTGTCGTTTCCTGGGTTGGGAAGGCTGGGAGAAGCTGGAGCAGGAGGAATCTAGGGTTCTGTTTGGAAACAGGGACACTGAGATGCCTTTTCATTATTAAAATGTAGCTGTCAAGAATAGAGTAAGATGACAATCTGAAGCTAAAGGGAGAGTCCAAGGCTGCACACAAGTGAAAGAGGACGATTTAAACAGCATCGCCCTCACGTTTAAAGAACACTTGCACAAGAAATTTCAGAGTTAAACTACCTTGGCTATGAATATGAATGCTGTGAAATAAATAATGTCACAAGAAGTCAAAGAATATAATTGTATACTCACACCACTCATATGCAAAAGGTAATCTAAGAGAAAAAGAACATTTTTGATATTAATAAAATGTTTTAAATGGAATGCTGGGAACCAATAGTAAGTGTCCCACAATCATATAAAATGTGAAATTTAAAACATAAATACAATATATAGAAATGAAACTTGAAGAAATATTAGCAGATCAAATATTTTTATTAAAGCTTGTGGCCCCAAAGGAGGTTGTTATATGTTAGCACACAGGGATGATAGAATTTCTCCCCTTCCTACAGTGCAATCTTTAGTGACACGCCTTAGTATTTTTTGCCTTGTAGCTAATACAGGTGTTTCCTTCAAATATTAACAATAATAATAACTAATCTTGTATTATAGGGCTTTATGGCTTTAAGACTATCTTACCCTGATGGTAACCTATTAAGATTAACTGCAGTGAATCTCAAAATGCGGATTATAAAAACACACTAATCTTTGAAGTATTAAGGGAAAGGATAAGTCAGAATGAGTCTATCACATCATTTAAGGTCTAGAAATCTAAACCAGTTTCTCAAATAAAATGGACATGGCTTACATGGCATGCATACATAAAGATTAAATTGGCACCATGTTAGAGGGAAGCCAATGTTGGCCTTGGAACCAGGAGAATCCAGTTTCTCTCCCCATTTACTCTCCCATTTATAGCTTCTGGGATTCGGGACAAGTCACTTTCCTTTCCTGGGCCTCATTTGTCATCAGGGAAATGAGGGCCTTCTTTCACTGTCACCTAATCCAAAATTCTCTGTGTGCTTTCATGACTTAAGAAGCATTCCTCATTTCTCTCACACCATCACTACCCACTATAATGTGGTAGGGCTTCCACCTCCGTCCTCGCCACAGTGTTTCATCCTCCACAATGCTTCCAAGTTAACTCTCCTAGAATTCACATCTGATCATGCCTTTAAGAGTGAACCACTAATAACAAAACAAAGTGCAAATTTTTTAGAATGGCTCTACGCCTGCTCTCCCCTCTCCCAATCCACAAACAGCCTATATTCCCATTACATTCATTCCCCAAAAGACATGTTCTAGTCTCTGCTTTACTTTACATTTTCACATTGGTTTCCCATAAAAATTGTCCTCAGAAAGGTAAGGATGACATAATTTTTTCCTCCCCGAAACCTTTCCTGTGCCCTCCATCCAGAACTGAAGACTGCCTCACCTATTCCATACATGTTTTCTTGTCACACCTGTCACATGTCTGCCTTGCTCTGTAGTTTTTTGTATATGACCAACCTCTGTTTTAAGCTCAGGTATTTAAAAGGGAGACTTGTGTATTTCACACAGGGTTCTGAATGTTTTAGGTGTCCAGTAAACGTCCACGGAATACAATACAAATAAATCAGGGCATTGCTATTAGAGAACCAGAAAACATGGGCAGTTTCCTAACAATACATAGGATGTGTTGAGGATCTAAGTGCCAGAGACTGTGCTAAGTTCTACGATAGATTGCTGCATTCCATCCACAGCTTATAAAGTATCTAGGGGTCTCCCCAATTTACGAACGGGAAAACCGAGACAGAGAGAGGTGACAGAATTGCCCGAACGCCCCAAAGCCTGTGAGAGGGAGCCCCCAGATGCCTGCACGGCGTCTAAGTCCCGGAAAGGTGCTCTCCGCTGCCTTCTCGTGGCTCTCAGCCTGCCGTCCTCCTCAGCGTTGCTGCAAGGGCTGCAGTTCCCAAATGGGGAGAGGGTGTTGCAGGAATACGTGCAGTCTGAAAAAAACCTACCTGCTTGTTTTTAACTCTTAGTTTCTCTAACAACTTCTTTATCACTCCAATATGAAAATTGCTTCTTTTGCTCAAACCTAGTATCTATCCTTTTTAGAGCTCATTTCCCTTTCAATTCCTGAAAGCAGAATTTATTAAGCACGTACTCATATCCGACAAGAAAACAACACTTAATGACTTTTTATTTAGACATTTCCTCCTATATTATCTAATTTAATATAACCTCCTTGGGAATGCCTGGCTTCTAAGTACAAGGCGGGTAATGCAACCTAATCTGCTACGTTCCTGGAACACGAGCCCCACCACCCTGGCACCCCGCTGCTTCTCTGGCACATGTCGCCCCCTGGCACTATCTGGTGCTTTTCAGGAAAGAGTAGCCTCAGGCTTCCATGGAAATGCCGGCTTAAAGGACAGAGACAAGAGATGGCCGTGTGTGCAAGGGGTTAAAGAGGCACCAAGGGGGAAGGGGTGGCGGGCACTCTCAAATCACACTCAATGATAAGATGTTCCGAGGTGTTAAATATTCTTCCCTGTTCAGTTTCTCCAGCACGATTCCTTTTTTTTTGGGGGGGGGATAATATTTCAACAACCTTTACTTATGTCGGGTGCTTTTTGCTTTTATCTTCATTCTCTCTCTTAATGAATGACTTCTAATATAAAATATCAGGAATTGGGCCCCTTTAAAGCTCCAGAGGCTTTTCTTTGTTAGTGTGCCCTTTGTATTGCTTTCTCTAGCTGCACAGAGATAAGGGGGTGAATGCCTCTTTTGAAGCAGTTGCCACTTGCCATGACAGTTGTTCCTCTACTTTTCCCTCTTATTCAATGACAAGACCCTTGAGAGAAGGGAAATTGTCTCTTGCACCTCTCTATCCCCAGGGTCTAGTATAGGGCAGGACCTGACATACTGGGTATCATCAATAAATTAATACATGTATGGATGATTTGAACAGAATGTTAAATGTTTACATAGTTCCTGTAGTGTGATTAATATGACAAAAGGAAATTCCCCAAGTGTAAAGATCCTTGTTTACTTCTACCACAGAACATGTTCCTATTGTGAATTTCCAGTGTTCTTATGTTCTTTTTTAAACATTAAAGAACACAAGAAATTCCAGTAGAGTCCTCCGAACAGCAATGGTAATTAATCGGGAAGAAGGACCAGATCTAATATATATGTTAGGTTTAATGGGGAAAATCTGTCCTGGGTATTTATGCGCAAATATAAATTATATCTTTACAGCTCTAAAAAGACTAATTACAGTATCTCAATGATCTAACAGTGAAGTTTGAAATAATGACATGTGGCTGTTTTATAACCTGAATATTGATTTAGCTTTAGGCTTGGGGTAGTAAACTTTATAATCACCAGCTTTAATCTCAGGTCCTGAAAATTTGCTGCTCACACATAATTAGACGCCAAAGTATGTGCATTGTCTTGGAAAGAACTGAAAGCATTTTGTTCTCTTAAGTAAATTAGATACTAAGACCTGAGGCTGGGAAACTGTATTTCAATTGTTAAAAGTGATTGCTTTTAAATTTTTCTCACAGCTATAATTTCTTTTCCCTTAGAATATACACCTGTTAAAAATATGGGTTCTAATAGCAACTTAATGCTACTAATATTTGCCAGATACCATTTAAACTACTTTACATTTCTGAATTCATGCCATCATCACAATACCACTTTAATGAAGGTGCTTTTATTATCCCATCTTACAGAGGAGGGGATTGAGCCCAGAAAGATTACATATTTGTGCAAGACTGTACCGCGTGTGAGCTAGATTATAAACTCAAGAAATTTAGCACCCAAGTTCATGTTTATAATTATTATACCTGTTACCTCTTGCTAAAAACTTTCACCACTCACCTTTGTCTTCCCAGAGCCACTGAGAAACAGCAAAAATAAATTAATATGAGAAACATTTATCTTTATGTCCTATGAATGCCACCACGTAATTTTTGCTGAATGGTAATATGCATATATATTTTGATATCCCCTGAAAAATGTTAAAATCTTAATATACTCAGATTAAACGATGTTTTCACTAATTATGGGATTCTTTTATTCACATGGAGAAAGCATATATATTTACACCTGAACAGTCTTACAAAGGAAATACATAGTACCTTTGGGATCCAACCAGCACATATTTCTTAATTTCAAACAAAATGGGAGTTTGGGCAAAAAAACACAGTTATTCCAATAATGTCAGGGAAATGAGATGTAACTGGAAATTACACACCTGAGATATGAAATAAGAGAAGCAAATTTTCTAATTTTGAGATGCAAAGTGACATATAATCTTATGTTATATACACAGAAATTATTGAATTACAGACGCCAGTATTTTGAAATTACTTTTGAGTTGTTCACTAATTCATGTATCAAATTTATCATTAAACTATTTTACGTTAACACTATAAAATTGTAAATTTTCTATTATGTAATGATTTAACATTTATTGAATGTATACTATGTGCCTGACATATTTTATTTGACCTGTCAATTTTCCAGAGGAGGGATTTCTAATCTAATTTTGGAGATGTGAATTGAACAATGTATCATGAGCCACTCTATCTTTTCAACCTGCCTCCTACATACTTAGATGCACACTTAAGTGCACATTATGAGCCCACCTTCAAGATTAAAGATTTTCCAAGGCTGCTTAACACCTCATTTACTTGAATGTATCTGTGGAAGGGATTGATGAATATAAAAGAGAAATTGAAGATGGGCTATTAATGTAGGATTTTAATAACTTTTATTTTCTAATATCCTAAATCAAGTTGTGATTGTACTATGTGTTTCATTGTGAGATGCATCAAAAGTCAGATAAACAAAAATATAACCCAAATACAGTGTAACATGGGATAAGAGTGCATTTGACAAAGAAGCACATTTTACTACCAAAGTCTACAATGAATATTATCTCTTGACCAATACAAACAACTGAGAAAGTAAGTGGCTTGGACCAAGAGTGGAAGAGGAAATGTGATGTGTGTGTGTGTATGTGTGTGTGTGCCCTTGGGGAAACTAAAGTTTCATCTGGAAAAATACACAGATCCTTGGCAGGTGGCCAGTAGAAATGAAGTGTCTCTAAGCTGGAGGGAACTTTAAGCAGTGTTGTGGCTGCTGCTGACATTTTTTTTTATTAAGGTATCATTGATATACAATCTTATGAAGGTTTGACATGAAAAACATTATGGTTACTACATTCACCCGCATTTTCAAGTTCCCCCCATACTCCATTGAAGTCACTGTCCATCAGCGTAGTAAGATGCCACAGAGTCACTACTTGTCTTCTCTGTGCTACACTGTCTTCCCCGCGACCCCTCCACACACCATGTGTACTAATCATAATACCCCTCAATCCCCTTCTCCCTCCCTCCCCACCTATCCTCCCCCACTCCTCCCCTTTGGTAATCACTAGTCCCTTCTCAGAGTCTGTGAGTTTGCTGTTGTTTTGTTCCTTTGGTTTTGCGTTGTTATACTCCACAAATGAGGGAAATTACATGGTACTTGTCTTTCTCTGCCCAGCTTATTTCACTGAGCGTAATACCCTCTAGCTCCATCCATGTTATTGAAAATGGTAGGATTTGTTTTCTTCTTATGGCTGAATGGTATTCCATTGTGTATATGTACCACCTCTTCTTTATCCACTCATCTACTGTTGGACACTTAGGTTGCTTCCATATCTTGGCTATTGTAAATAGTGCTGCAATAAACATAGGGGTGCATATGTCTTTTTGAATCTGAGAACTTGTTTTCTTTGGGTAAATTTCTAGGAGTGGAATTCCTGGGTCAAATGGTATTTCTATTTTTAGTTTTTTGAGGAACCTCCATACTGCTTTCCACAATGGTTGAACTAGCTTACATTCCCCCAGCAGTGTAGGAGGGTTCCACTTTCTCCGCATCCTCACAAGCATTTGTTGTTGCTAGTCTTTTCTATGTTGGCCATCCTAAGTGGTGTGAGGTGATATCTCATTGTGGTTTTAATTTGCATTTCCCTGATAATTAGTGATGTGGAGCATCTTTTCATGTGCCTGTTGGCCATCTGAATTTCTTCTTTGGAGAATTGTCTCTTCATATCTTCTGTGCATTTTTTAATCAGATTATTTGTTTTTTGGATGTTGAGGCATGTGATTTCTTTACATATTTTGGATGTTAACCCCTTGTGCTGACATTTTTTAATCAACTTCCCTACTCATTTCAAGAAATAGACACCCATTGGAGGTGTGTTTAACTTCCACTCGTATGCCAAGCTTTGAAGAGCCTCTGATTTTGGCAGCCTGACCGTCTGGTATGTGAAGCTAAGCCGCCTTACCTTGCTGTTGGAGAAGGGCGAGCCCCTGGCTCACTGCCCAGCCTCAGTCTCTACCCCTCTGTTATGCTAAACAGCCTCTGCCTAGACTGGAAATTGCTGTCCTCATTATGATTTTTAATACTGCCTGGAAAATGAAGAAACAACACAGGAAAGAATGTGAGACTGAGGCACAGCACACTAAGGTCTTTGTGGTTCGTAGGGCCAATCCCTACTAGCCCTCTCCCCCCTAGCCTGCTATACTGGCCTCTGCACTCGTAAGATGAAAGGGTGGTGGTGAAGCAAGGAGCAGAGCCTTCTGAGTCAAGGGGGCTGGGAGCCTTGGAATGAGCGGTTCATAAAGTCTTTTTTTTATAGCCCCATAGAGCATTCTAAGGGGTGCTGCACTTAGCCCTCCTCAGACACATTGGAACGTACATCTGGGCACCGAAGTCTTAGCACTTTCTTCCTCATTTTCTGAACTGAAGTGAAAGGACCATTAGCATTCAGGCTCAGGCATAGAAGACCAAAGCCAAGGTCAAGACCAAAGCTGAGGTTCAGTACAGGCTCTGTCTATGTCCATTAATTAAGCTTTTTGACTCTTGACCAACATAACAATCAATGCAACACAAATTTGTTGAGAGTTTATCTGCCACCTGCTACTTCTATTGCTTGAGAGGCTAGAGATAAAAACGTTAATTAAAAAAATAATTCTTCTTTATTTATCTCCTGGTCTATCTAAAAATCACTAGGACCAATGTTATCCATGACATTTAAGTACCAAAAAATCTGGCATCTCCAAATAATTTTTCTTCATTCATGCAAAATCCATTTGGAAGCTAGAAACTCAATGAGAGCTGAGTGGAGAAGTGTTTTAAAACTTCTTCTCTGTATAGTATAGAGTTTACAACAGGTTGTTGACATCTTCTTATAAGGTTTCCCATGAAAAAGACTATACCAAACTCTTTAGAGTTGGAAATTCTCTATTGTAAATAGTGCTGCAATAAACATAGGGGTGCATATGTCTTTTTGAATCTGAGAACTTGTTTTCTTTGGGTAAATTCCTAGGAGTGGGATTCCCGGGTCAAATGGTATTTCTATTTTTAGTTTTTTGAGGAACCTCCATACAGCTTTCCACAATGGTTGAACTAGCTTACATTCCCACCAGCAGTGTAGGTGGTTCCCCTTTCTCTGCATCCTCGCCAGCATTTGTTGTTCCTAGTCTTTTCTATGTTGGCCATCCTAAGTGGTGTGAGGTGATATCTCATTGTGGTGATTCTAATCTCTCAAATCTCAGTTGCTACAATACAAGCATCTCCAAATCATTATCTAATGGGCAAAAAGTCTGTTAATTCTTTAGGGCTTATCCAACTGAGGTAAAGAAAGGATGGCAACAGATCTCTTCCTCATAGCCTAAATTAGGTCACTTATTATCCTGACTCATTCATCATTTTTTGCAGATAATTTTACTTATTTCATAGATAGCTCAATTCAGACATGGGAACACATGGAATTTGCACAGGACAGCCCCTGCTGCTGAGTTGGTACCTGGTACCCCAGAACTCTAAAAGAGGTAAGAATGGCAGGGTCCCCCAGAGTATGGGCTTATCAACACCCCTGGAGCAAGGACTTGCAGTAGAGGTGTTACGCTGGTATATAGCAGATGCTCAGTAAATGTGAATTTTTTTCCACTGACAAGGTCAAGTACAGGCACTTAAGGCAAGTGGTCTCCGTTATGTGTGTGTGTGTGTGTGTGTGTGTGGTGCACAGGTACCTCAATCAATAAAAATCAGCATACATTCCAATAAGCATTTGGTTTTATGTATTTATATATTGTAATGAATTACTTGATCACTGTCTGCACATTATAAAACACACCTAAATGTGTGATTCAAAAAAATAGGAAAACAAAGTCCTTTCCAGGAAATCTAATAATATCTAAAACCACATAGAAAGTTCACTTTAGACTAGATGGAGGTTGGGTGGACATTGATAAATGGGAAGGAGAAAACTCATTTACTAGGCACTGAGTTCCCACTGGGAATTGTTAGCCATATTATATAACTTGTATATAATTAAAAGGTCACAGAAACTAACAAGTCCACATTATTTTCACCATTTCACAAATGTGGAAACTGAGGTTTGAAGGAAGTGAATTACTTGCTCAGGATTACAAAGCTAATAAGTAGACCAAGTAAAAATGCCATATTCTTTTATAAGAGTAAAAAATTGGTATCTATTGGTAGGTTCTACCATAGGGACAAAAAATTATCATTGCTAGTATGTGTGTCTTACGAAAATTAAAACTCTAAGTTCTTTGTTTAAATGATGCTTCTCTTTGAAGTCTCAAATCTCAAAAACAAAAACCCATAGGTATGGGTATGCCCTACATCAAAAAATAAGTATAATTAAGAACTGAGGACTCATATAGACCTTGAAGATTGTTTTAATCTTCAGGTGTTCAATAATCCATGAGGCGGAGCAATGTCTGAAGGGGCATTCATCATCACTTTCTTTACAAATAAAAATGTCTCCTCTGGCTGAAAAAAGAAAGTTAAGGGAAAATTTATGTTCATAATTATTAGCGCTGTTTTATTCCATCCATTCAGTGAAGATTTATTGAAATTCTATTATGGACTAGGAAGTACGCCAATAATCATTCCATATTATTTCCATTAACCTAACCAAAAGTCACATAATAAGCAATCAATAAATATTTATTCAGTGAATAAATGAATTGTCATGAAAGTACGAACAGAGCCCGCTCTGGTAATTCAGTACCCCTTTTTGGAGAGTCCTTAATATAAGATCGGTGTCTTTTGGACTCTGTCCATGAGGACCCAGTTTCTGAAGCACTGTTAGGGTTTTATTAAATGGCAGTTTTACCTCTAAGGCAATCCCACAGCCCAGGCTTTTGGTGAGGACAGTAAACTGTGGACACCATATGCACATACGTTCCATGGTTCCCACTCCCAAGCAACAGTCTATTAAATGTACTGATACCTTATTTACCTTCTCCTCTAAATACATTTATTTTAATTACTTGTGTTTCCCCTTCTCTTCAATTTATACAGAATGGTTCTAATGTTAGTTTTAGGAGAATGTACAGAAGCCATCTTGTTACACCAAATAAGAAAGCAATTATCCCCCTTTATGTTGACTAACACACATGTTTTGTGATTTAAAAACAACCAAACAGTAATAAAGCTACCGGGCAATTCAATCCCTAATTACTGACAGGAAAAACACCTCAACATTAATCGTGTCAAAATTAGCATTTCTGTCCTTGGCTTCCTCATCCTAAAGTCCACTTGACCTTGAGGAAATTCCTCCATTGCATAGTTATCTAGAAAGTACATTTCTCAACTAATTAACTCTAGACAAAATTATAAAAAACTGAGATGCTCATAATTAGACATTTCACAGTTTACATACAACCTCTATTCTTGTGGCCTACATGGTAGAATAGCAGTACTTGGGTTTTAGGCAAGTTCTTGGAACCCCCTGAGTCTCAATTACTTAATTTGTAAAACACTGTTAATACCTACTCCTCAGTTATATTTAAAGGATCAAATGAGATCATGTACGTGGAAAAAATTACATTAAAACTGACAATGTAAATTACATTAAAACTGACAATATAAATTACATTCTTACTCGTTCCAATGTTTCTTCTTTCCTTCAGGTCTGTCAGAGACCTTGTGTCAAAGGAAGCAGTTGTGAAATCACAGGTGGACAATTAGGCAATGAGAAAGAAAATTATCCCTTCTAAGCTTATGATCATTAGCTGGAACCATGCTTTTCAAAGAGTCTAACAATTTGGAAAAGCAGAAGATCCATTCATAATTGATTTAACATGTTGTTTAATGCAATGTGGTGCATGAAATGTGTACCTAGGTATTTAGAGATAATTTTCAAACAGCTAGAACAATTTGTTCATATGAAGAATTAGAATGACCTGCATTTCAAGTGTTAGAATCCAGGGGAAACTTTCTTACATAAGGGATTCTAGAAATAGCAGTAATTAGGGACGAGCACTAGAACAGGAGTCGGGAGACTTAGGTTCTATTCCTGATCTGATATTAACCACAGTGTTTTTAGGCAACTCAGTTAACCTTTTCAAGCCACAATGTTCCCATTTGTTTATAGAAGAATCAAACCAGATGTTCCTGGAGTAAATGATTTTATTCGACTTAATTCTCTAATAAGACATATCCTTAATTCCTTTAAAGAGAAGTTGCTTAAGCAATAGCCTGTGTTGTATACATATGCAGTGAGGAAATCTGCTGTGAATAATTCTCCCGCTCTTTCTCCTAATTCTCCTTCGCCTGGCCTCTCTCTGTTTCTATTATCTCCTTGGGAGACCTTTCCTCCATACTCCACCATTCTCACAGACCTACAGATTCTACTTTTCTAATTTTATTTCAGTTCCAACTCTTCCCTCTTTTTCTCCCGGTAGCTCCTCATTCAGTCTCCACAGGAGACTCATGGATGCTATTTGTGCTTTCCCAAAGCACCTTTTTCAGTAACCAGTCATTGTGCCATCTACACATCCATTCAGAATTAAATCAGTTACTGTAAGTAGGAGATAGTACTAAGTAGCTGAATGAAGAGAAAAACCCTATTCCATGACTCAGAACCCCACCCAGACATCTTCCAAGTACAGGACTTCAGATACCATGAAGTTAGCCAAGTCACGGCAGGGTAGGGGCGTCTTCTCATCCACTTCTTCGTTCAGTTTAGTATTATCATTAGAGACACGTGTGAGGTGGAGTAGGATAATGCTAATGCTAGAGCAAAATGGACCATCATTCATATCCTGGCTCCTTCACCTAATTGCTGTGTGCCCAGAGAAGAATATTTAGCTCTCTCAGTTTGCTGATGTAAGAAATAAAGAAAAACACCTTCTCAATACTACGTTAATACAGTATTGATACTACATTCTAGAGTGGTTCTCAGGATTAAAGATGATGTACGCACAGGATCTGTCATATAAAGGAAGCTGGAAATGGATTATTATTTTATTATTATTATTAATCTCCCTTTGAGGTTGGTAGAAACCAGGTATTTTTTTTTCCTGTTAGAGAAAAGTAGGACAAAGAACAATATGAGTGACTTGGCCATGGAGACACACATGGAGGGTGACGGTGCCTAGGAATAACATAGAATTCCCAAATAGCAGGTTCTTGGTATTTGTGAAAATGTCCTCATTTAGTCTCTCTAAAACTTAGGAACCTGTTATCTTCTCTATTTCCTTTTTGTTTTTCATCAAAGGACTTGGTGCATTGTGACTCTAAAAGAGGAGGAAATATTTGCCATCTCATCTCTGTTGGCAGGGTTTGGAGTACTTTGAGCAGACAATCTCTCTATGCCATCTAGAAAAGGGAAAAAATCTACAGCTACTATTTTGGTACATGCAATGAAAAATGTGCTTTTATACTTCCTACTGATGCTAAAAGGTTTATGTAAAAGGAAATAAGTTAGCTATATTTTCCAGCTAGAATATCATATGGGTTATATAATTTTTACATAGTTCATGAGCTACAACAGAAATCTTATGAATTAATGCTTGCTACAGTTAAGAATCTGTAGACACTTTCCAGTGGGAAGAAAACAAAAATCATATTAAGGTTTCATCAAAACATCACAAAATGTCTAGGCCTGGTGTTCAAACTAAACTAACCAGAGTCTTTGCTCAAGCAAAGACTTTTTGAACTTCTCCAGGAAGGACCGCAACAGAGAAACAACAGCTTTCACTCCTGAGCACATTTTCTAGTATTAACAAACATTGTCTAGGTTAAGAAAACCCTGAAACTCATCCATTGTCAAGTACAACGTTAAAATTAGTGAAGACTGTCTGTTTAATCTCAAGTTCGCTGCATTTAAAATATTTTGAATCTGTAATGTTTCATATACTGTTATTTCAAGCTTAACAGAAAGAGAGAAAAGATATTTTCAGTCCCTCTGTGTTCATGCATACCTTTGTGTATAGGTGTGTGTGTGTGTGTGTGTGTGTGTGTGTGAAAGAGAGAGAGAAACAAGAAATTTCAAACCATCTTGTTTCTTTGTCCAACAAATATTTATTGGGTGCTTGCTATATTCTGAGCTCTGTGTTGGTTTTAAGATCAGCTGTGGGATCCTAGGTCAGTCAGTCAACTTCAAACTATATTTTAGCCCTATAAAAATATCTTTGTGTATCAGTCAGAGCTCTTCTACCTCCATAAAGTAAACATTAGATTATTAATAAAAATGTATGCCATAAAGCAGAATGTTTAAATGCAAAGAATCTCTTTCCTATTTATTTATTAAGAATTGATATCTTTTTAGCTTAAAGGGTAATTTGTCACTTGTTTATATTACATACTGAATCAACGAGAACTCACATCTTTCAACAGGATGACTAATAAGAGCACAATTATGAGTCTGAGCACAGGTGGGACCCTTATAATGCTTTGCATAAAGGGAACACATCACATACACAGCCAACCAGCCTTATCTCATATAATATTGGGTGAGCCAGCTTGAAAGACCTCTTACTAAGTAAATCTAGGCATGCCGCCGGCTGCCGTTGCCACTGTAGGTGATAGGACCATCACTTGGAGAATGCTTTGGGACTTGAAAGGCAAGAGAAACCTTCTCTTCAGTGGAACATTTCTTTTTACCTGCTTTTCTGTTCAACCTGATAAGGCCTTGGATGTGCTTGTTTGAGAGCTCCTTTCATAGCTTGTCCTCTCATCTTCTGAGTTGAACAATGAAAAACTGAATTATCAAACTTTTTCATAAAGTGAGATAACTGGGCTGGAAATCATACTGTGTTTTTCACATCATCTTGTAATATTGACATATTTAATTCTCTCCGTCATAAGCCCTTTTATCAGCAGACAATTGGCAGCATAAATCAGAGATGTAGGAGAAGTTAATTCTATCCATTTACTTAATGTTTGCTTAACATCAAGTTTTGTGGTGAACTGTGACAAGATTACTTGATTAAAACCACAGCCCAGTGCCCACAAGGATATGCATTCCTTCTACCCTGCCATCTTGCAAACTGGCTGCCAGGGTCTCTACTCTTTCGCCTACCTAG
>JAQQAC010026012.1:13185746-13285102 GCA_029783875.1 Phataginus tricuspis | reverse complement strand
ACACACACACACACACACATATAAAATTTTTGTTAATCATGAAAAAGGGCCAAAGGATTGATGCTCAAAGATGCAGACCCAATTTTAGAAGCAGATGTGAGCACCACAGTAATTATACAGGGGAACCGTATTTGTTTGTTTTGTTTGTGATAAAGTAATCAATAATCCTGGTACTGCATGACTACTCCCAGCACTCATACACCCAGGCATGGCTGTGTGCATTTGAATTCTTATCAGAAGCTCACAAGTTCTAGATACGTACTAGCCGACCGGAGACCCAAACCCCCAAATAGCGGCCTCATGGCCCCTCTGGGCCACACACACAGCGCGCGGGCTGCGCGGGAGGGCCGGGAACGAGCCCACGCGCACTCACACAGGTATCTCCGCCTGCAGGCCGCCCGGCCGCGGCTCCGCGAGGGGAAATCACCCCCGGCTGGCGCGCACTCACAGGCACACGGGGAGGGCTCCCCGGAAGCCCGGGGGGAGGGGGGCGCGGGCATCTGGGGGCAGCGGCGCGCGCCTCCAACGGGGTCCAGCTCCGGAGATGCGCGCAGGGTCTGCATCGGGCCAACTCACCTCCACGAAGTAAAAGCAGGGCAAGAGGGTCACGCTGTCCTTGACCACCTTCCCCTTCGGCCTCTCCTTCGCCGACATCCCTGCCGCCGGCCCAGGTCTGCGTCCACCCCGCGGCGAGGTGGGCACCGCGCAGCCGAGGCGAGCCGCCTCCTCCCGCCGCCAGCGCCCGGCGCCGCTGATGTCACATTCCCCGCGGGCGCCGCTGGAGCCAGCGCGTTGCCGGCGGCGCCCCCGCCTCTCCCCTCCCCTCCTGGCAGCGGCCCGGCGGCTCCCCGAGAGGGAAGGTCCTCTTCCTCCCTATTCTGGCTCTCGCCGCCTGTGTTGCTCCGCGGAGAGGCGTCCAGCGACCTCCTCCAAGCTGTTGCTGCAATGGCTCCCCCTCCCGCCGCCCTCCCTCGGCTCTCCGCCGCCCTGGCGAGGCTGGGTGGCTATCGGAGCTTGACGTCAGGAGTCGGGAAAGGGGAAGCATCCCTCGGTTCTGCAGCAGACAGGCTGGGGAGCAGCAGAGGCGCCCCCGCCGCTCTGGGCGGCCTCCTGGGTCAGTCTAGGAAAGCTAGCTTCGGGATTGCTGGATAGCAGAAGCCCAGCCCTTGAGCTCCGACCGACCTCTGCGTGGGTGAAATGAAAACTTGGAACCCATGCGGAAAAGCAGACCACGGTAGGAACTGGCTGCTCTCCAGGAATGACGGTCCTTCTGAGGATTCTCTGCGCAGGGGCCCCTCTGGTTCCCCACAACACAGAAGCACCTGCTGATGAACACGCACTCTCAGGCGTCTGGGAATGGTGAGGGTTCCCTGCAGCAGGGGCGGAGGAAGCGTGGGCATCCTTACTGAGCCCAAAGACCAGGGCGTTCTGTCTTTACCGTCACACCTCCGGAGCAGATCCCTACTGCACCCGGTCATTACCATGCAAGGACGCACTTCTTCAGACGTTAACGATCTAAATTAAGTCCTTCACCTTGTTGGAGGTGTGCTGGGCTGCTCTCGACTTTGATTAATTTGACGACCCAGAAAAGTGTCTGAGGAGTAAGGCACCCAGAGAAATATAAAATCACTGTATTAACCTGGCTACACCAACAACAGCCAAATTAAAAGGTCATTCTTCCTGGATCCACTTTTCCTCTCTAATAAAGGCAGTACTCCTGTCTGGGCTCTATCAGTATTAATAAAGATAACCCACTTTCCTGATCACATGCCCTGGTCATTTCCAATACCACCACATTCTCTGTTTCAAGCATCTGACAACTATGTCCCATCCCACTTTCCAGCTCACTTCTTCATTTGCTACTCTGTCTTAGCTTTGACTTCTGTAACAAGTACTGTGGCCTGGGGGGCTTAAACAACAAACATTTGTTTCTCACCATTCTGGAAGGTGGAAGTCTGAAATCAGGGTCCCAGCATGGTCAGATTTGGTGACGACTCCCTTCTCGTCTATATCCTCACATGAAAGGAAAGAGAGACAGCTACCTTTCTGGATGCTTTATGAGGGTACTAATCCCATCAGGAGGGCCCCACCCTCATGTAAAACCTCTCAAAGACCCCATCTCCAAATGCCTTCACATTGGGAGGTAAGGTTTCAACATATGAATTTTGAGAGGACACAAATATTCAGTCTATAGCATACTCCAGTAGACCTTTGACAGCCTGAGGACAGTCTGACCCACCAACGTCCACATTTCATGGCCACTACCAACTCATGCCCTCACTTTCTTCTACCAGGTTGGGTTCCAGAATCCAGTGGTACCATCCCTTCCTCCTCCTCCCTATTTACCACACTCAGCCAACAAAATCCGAGTTCCACTGAAAGTCAGTTCTTTGCCCCTGCCAGACCCAATGAAGCTGGATTGAGAAAAACACACAACCCTGTGGTCTTGCCTCACATTAGATTCATGATCCCCACAAACTTCAAATAGGTCCCGCTATGCAAAATTCTGAGATCTTTCCATAGTCTGCTCACTTTCTCACTCTCTGAGGACCAATCACACTTCCTCTTCTGTCTTTAAATCTTGTCATTCTCAGCTAATGTCTCCAACTCTTATTTTACTTAGAAAATGGAGGTAATCTGATGAGAGCTCTGTCATCCTGCAAAGCTGGTGACTTGCCCCCATCCCTACCCTCCAGAGCTACACCATTTCTTTCCTAGACTGGCACAATAACTTCCTAATGGTTCTACCAACTTTCACCCTTGCTACCCCTGTAACCTACAAACCATTCCTTATACAGCAGCCAGAATGGTCTTTTGTAAAGTCAATTCAATTGTGCCATTCCTCTGCCAAACCCCCTGAGAGCTCTCCATCATGTTCAGGAGAAAATCCAAACTCCCCGCTTCTTCCTCAAACCCCCATCCTGATTCATGGTCCTCATTCATATTGCTCTGTGCCTTAATGGTCTGGCAATCCCAGCCTAGCTTTTCGCTGCCTCAGGGACTTTGCACTTCCTGTTCCCTTGTCCAGGAGCGCTGTGCTGTTCCGTCAACATTGCATGGCTTAACCTTTCACTTAATTCATTCTTTTGCTCAAATTTGAACTACTCAGGGAAGGTTTCTTTGACCAGCCACTTCATCTAAGTGGCATTAACCACCCCAGGTCTCTATTACCTTTTATTCTTTTACTTTATTTCATTTTTCTTTATAGAATTTATCACTATCTGATAGTTTATCAAGTATCTATTGTTCAATTTTTCATTGCCTTTCTCTTCCTCTAGAATGTGGACACTGCAAGTTCAAGCACTTTTTTATCATTTTATGTCTAGTAATTGGAAATAGCCTGGCAAATAGTAGATTTGTTCAGTAAGAATTTGCTAAAGAAATGAATGAATCAATTAAATTAAATGATACATATGAAATCATATAACATAGTTTCTTCCACACTCTAAATGTTCAATAATTATTAGTTGTTTCTATTTATTAATTATCATGTTAGTAATCATACTTCTCATTACTATCAAAGTAACTTTGTTATGTATGGGTTTTATTTTTTCAGCTTTTGTAGTATCTCCACAGAATTTACAATTCTTGGTAGAGATAAAAAATAAGTTAGCAAGTTTCTGAATTTATCATCCTGGAAACTCAGCATTTCTACTAGAGGACATTTCTGAACTAAAAAATAGGCCCTAACCCACACCTTCACTATGAATTTTCACATTTAGGTCAAGGACAGAACTTTCATGTTAAATGTTGCTTCAAGTATGCCCCTTGCAGGTCCTCATAATAATAGCGGCATTAAAAACAATTTAATGTGCCCCATAGGACATGAATATTTTCAGTGGAAACCCTGTTCCAGTGCATTCAAATGAAAAATGGAACCCACTGGAAAAGCCGTACTCTGACATTTCACAAGACAGAGCACTTCACAGAACAAATAACCTGGAATAACCAAGCCTGAAAATGCATTTCACATCACCATTAAAACTGTCAGACTCCCAACATAAGGAAGGAGTAATTTTCCTACGTATTAGTTTTGGGTGCCCACAGTCAAATGGAGGCTTTTCTCAGCTTCTTGGCAACCGCTCATCCTTAGGATATTTGTCCAACATTGACCTTTAAGGTCATAAACAAGGGGATTTAATTTAGTCATGTATTTTCCAGAAGTCAGCCCACTCTGCAGCATTTTGAGGAGACAACGTAAGATTTTATTTCATTTTTCTAAAAGGGAGGAGTTTAAAGGAGCTGGATATGCAGATGTGGGACAGAGGAAGGAGGACAGAAACGCGGGAAGTCCTGGAAGGTGGGAAAGGGATGCTCTAGTTCTGGCCTCGTCATTGACTAGTTATATGTCTGTGGAGAAGCTTTTTCCCGAGGGACTGGGTTTCTTCATCTAAAAATGGTGTTAGAATGCTCAAGTGGACATCTATTGCTTCTGTTTGTCCAAGATTCACTCTTTGGACAGTTTCTTAAATTTTCTTGATGGACTGTCCCACTCCTGCAATCAAAGCTGGGGCCTGTTACAGAGCTGTTCAGACCTCTCCAGGCCAGGCGGCGGGTAGGGAGCCCAACACCAGCAACTGGACTCTATTTCCAGGAATTTGGATCTGACGTGTTAGTGTTTTGGTGTTGAGTCACTGCAGAAGCAGAGGGAACAGCAGTTAGTGTGGGCCTCTCGGTCCTCAGAACAGCCCACCCCTTTCCTTTCAGAAGGTCTGCTTTTCTCCTTCCTTTCATTTCTTTGCACAGCCCCATATTCTTTCAAATACATTCTTCTCTCTGTCTGTTAGTCTCCATCTTTGTCTCTATCTCTGTTTCTGCTTCTTTCTATCTCTGTCTCTCCCCATCTCCCCCTCTATCTGTTAACTTAGTCAGAGACCACATCCATGGCTAAAACCATAAACCCTTAAATGATACAGGGATCACAAGACACTCATTTGCTAGAGGATTAACTTAAGACATAAAAAAAAACCACGTGCACGCACATTAAAAGAAAACAAAAAACTAACACCTAACAGTATTCTCTGGCAGGAGATATTCTCTAATTGCTCAAGGGACACAAGAAACACAACCAAGAAGTTGCACGCAGAGCTTTGCTGTGGGTATGCACCAGCAGACTAATGTCCTGGGAGTGGGTTACAAATGCCCCACAAAATACTGATCTCTTCAGGGGCATGGCAGGGTCTCTGCAAGAACTTCAGGGCAGGTTGCTTCGGGTTGCAAGCATCGTGATTGGGATAGAACATCTTCTGACAGGATCCCCAGAGAGCTGTAAATCAGAGGGACAGAAGAGTAGCGTCAGGACTTGCTGCCCCACCCCAGCACCCTGAACATAGCCAAGAATGAGCCCCAGCCCTTGGAAACCCTCAGGACATGCCACCTGGTGAGTCAGCTGCAAAGCCTGTTACTGCCCCAAGGGTGGATCTTGTGGGGATAGGGCTGAGAACGAGGGGCCAGCAGTCCACTTGGGTACAGCTGAACACAGTGGTTAATAGCTCTGTCTTCTATCTGTTAATTTTGCCCTTGGGCAACCAATGTGTCTTTTATGTGGTGCCCTGACTAGGACATTGAAATTGCATAGAAATTGCCCCAACATACATGCACATTCTGCAAATAAGAGCATCATTTTTGTGTTTCCCAATATTTAATTGGATTTTAAAATACCCAACTTATCACAAGAAATTTAAACAGTGATTGCAAAACCATGATTGTATAATTTTACCCACTGCTTGTGCAAATTTCTCTTCAAGGGTGACTGTCAAGAAATTAAAGAGATCAAAATAAAAAGTTTTGATTAGAAAATGTATGTGGCCATTCCCTGTACAAAATCATATTCATAGAAGTAAGCTCTAGGGTCTTGTTATAATATTGGATAGATTTAATTTGGAAGCTTTATATTTAATGTATTTCCTTAACATTAGATTTGTCTTCATGCTTAAGTATTATAAAAATTTAATTAATTTTTCTCACCACATTTTATATAGCTGCCCTCAATTTACTTTTAGTTCACCCTAGTTTGCGATATTAATGCAGTATTTTAAGTGTGAAAAGTTGAATGTGGGTAAAATTGCAGTATTTCCAGAATCTCTTGTCTGGCTTTAGTGCAACTCTATATCAATAGGTGTTTCCAAGGGGTGGAGAGAAGTAGTTCATCTCCATATCAATAGGTAATTACAAGGGCGAGCAGGATATATCTGGACCAGAAAGGTGGGTGGGGTCCCTTCTTCTGCAGCTGGGTGGAAAGGGACATGGGCAAGCAGAAGTGGATGACTGCTTGTAAGTAATAAACACATTTCTCCCACTTTATTTCTTCCTTTCTGATTTTGGTTCAAAGGTATTTTGCCCCAAGATTTTCCCTCTGGAGTTACATTGAGAAATACATGAACATAAGTTGCTTTTCCTTTTCTTTTAGTATCACACTAAGCAAATGATTCTCTACTATCTTCCTGGTAACTAACAAGCAGCGAGTACAGTATAAGATTAGAGCCCACCACTCAGTCTAAAATATTATCATCTTGGATTTATACTCTCAACTCTAGTAGTGAGCTGGGGATGACACATGTCATTTCTCTTTTATCCATCCCCACCTTTCCACCTCTACTCTCACCAGTTGGTTCAATTTTTCATTATCTTTATGATGTTATAATAGCCTCCAGGCCAATTTCCCTGGCTTCATATCTTTCTTTTTTGATCAATTCTTGAATTTTACACCAAGATAATTCTTCTAACGTATAATTATCATGTCACTTGTTTGCTCAAAAATGCTGCATAGTTCACCAGTTCCTAGCCTGACATTTAAAGTCTTCCTTGGCTTGGCTTTCACCGGTCTCTCCATCTCACCTCCCATTCTGTCCTGCGCCCACCCTGCACTCAGAATCCTCCAGCCTACATGGTGTTGCATAGACCACACCCTCCCGTGGTGAAGCCTTCCCGGTGCACTTCCTTTTGCCATTCTTGAGGTTGCAAAGAACAACTTCCCCAAGACTTTCCTCAATCTTTCCCACATCTATGATCCTTCAGGGCTTTTGTTGGACATTGTTTGTAGATCATGTTACATGTTACCTTGATTGTCTTATTTTTCCTGGAAGATATTTGCTTCTTGGAAGTATGAGCCATATCTAACTCATTTTTCTTTTTTTCCCCCTTTTGAATGCTTAGCATAATATTTTGTACATATCAAAAGTTTAGTGAATATTTTTTAAATAAATAAATTTCATAATTTCTATTCTCCCCTATAGTGGTTAGCATAGCCCTGGCACAACATAGCAATTCTGAGTAAGTACTTGTTGATGAATTTAGAGTTTTATGAGTTATGATTCTGTTGAGTTAAGTACTTTCTTTCTCTTTCAACACCTTGAGAACACTGCCAACTCTCACAGGAAGTGTGAAAGGAATCTGACCCAACACAAGTGAGAACCTATTTTAATTAGTCCAGAGTGACTCCTGTTCTCTCAACCCTTCTGTAATTATCCACTGATTGCATGGAGCTTACAAAATAATTAGTCCAACGTGAGGATTTTGAACATCTCTCTAGAGCTGCTGAAAAATATGCTCCAATAAAGCAGGTCTGGATCCTCTTCTGTTCTCTTCCCAGTGTCTAGCCAACCACGCTTTTTCCTAAATATTGCCTATCAAATTCTCCTAACTTCTACTGAAGTCTCACTTCTCTTAGGAAGTTTTCCAGGCTTTAACAGTTCTAGAGCTTTTCCATAACCTGTGTGTCAGCTGGCCTGTTTTTTCTCTGAGCTCTTGTGCACTATTGGGGAATCTTCTAAATATCTTCTAATTTATCCTGGTCTCCTTAGCCTATCAAATTCTCTGTGGGATGGGACTCCTATTTTATTTGTCATACTAAACTACAGTTTCTCTGTGTGCTCTCTTAATTTGACTGTCATAATGATTGTGGGTAAAATTTCAACATTTCCAGAATCTCTCACCTGGCCTTAGTGTATCTCCATATTAATAGGTGTTTCCAAGGGGTAGAGAGAAATAGTCCTCCATATCAACAGGTAATTACAAAGGCAAGCAAGGGCATATCTGGACAGGAGAGGTTGGGTGGGGCCCCTTTTAGCAGACAGGTTGCCAGAGACACAGGTGAGCAGAAGTGGACCACTGCTTGTAAACAATAAATGGGTTTCTCCCACTTTATTTCTCACTTTGACTGATTTTGGTTCAAAGGTATTTTGCCCATGGCTGGGAAAATGTTTCCCCCCACAGTTACAATAATAATCATTTTTTTTTATTGAGGTCAAATTGATGTATAACATTGTATTATTTTCAGGTGTACACATAATGATGTGATATTTATATATATTGCAAAATGATTATCATAGTAAATGTAGTTAATCTCCATCCCTGTACATATAGATTTTTTTTCCTTGTGATGAGGACTCTTAAGATCTACTCTCTAAGCAGCTTCCAAACATGCAAGATTTCAAGTGTGCAATGCAGTATTATTAGCTATAGTCGCCCTGCTTACATTTTATAACCAATTATAAGAAAAATTAGGGCATGCATCCAGATGATTTTAAAAGGAATTCCTAAAATGCACCATCTTCTTAGGCATGGGAAGCAAGGCAAGATGGCGTAAAGCGGTGGTTCCTGACCTTTGCTGCCACTCACACCACTTACGTTCTAGAAGCACTTAGGAAAAGGCCTAAAGCAAGATAGATCCTAAAATTAAGATATCTCATAACTTTAAAATAAAATAGAATTATAATTTCTTTTAATTTCATAGTAATATATAAACCACATGAAAATCATACACTTAAAACAATTTTTACCCCCTTAGTTACCCCTTCGATAAAGATTCGTTCATTGATATTTGAAAAATAGCCATGCTCATGCTGGATTTTATGTCGATATACAAAATTAGTACGAATTTGATTCCACACAGGTGTGGACTCACGAATGGTAGAGGGTCTCCAAGGTCTGTCTTTGCAAATGTGGACATGGTACACATTTAAACTCTAGAAATTTTTAATTCATTGACTCACCCTTCACATGGAATTATATGTCACTGATCTGTAATTTAATGAAATAGTATTTCATCTCCTTTTTATCTTCTATGGATTCTATGTATAGGAAACATCTTTTGCTTTGGTATATATCTACCTCTTCTTCTGAGGCAGGACCTCTTCTCCAAACAAAAGCCAATATGAGCTTCCGAGGCATGGAGACAGTTCCTCTCGCACATTCGTCATGTTGGTCACGGGCCTATCTTCTGGCCGTGGAGATTTGTCCAGAGTGGTCACAAACCGACAGGAGCCTCTCAGAGTACTCTCCCAGGAGTCTTCTAACTAGAGACAGGTGTGACAAGTCTGTATGAGTGTAAATCCCAAGCTGCCTATGGCCGTATTTACTCTGCCAAATGAAGAATGTCTTACAGTAGTAGAAGAGAATAAAGGTGACATTAAGAAAGAAGAAAACATAAAAGATATAGAGAGATTCTGGAGAGTTCTGGGCCTTTGAATTCAATCACCCAAGAGGAGAGCTGCCACACAACCTTTTCTGAGATTCAGCTACGTTGAATCAGTAACCACCTCCTTCCCCAATTATTTTCGCCTATTACTTTTCTTTGCGTTCCTGTCACTTATAACCAAAAATCTTTGTGGAATACACACTCTGTAAGAATGATTCTAATGATGTTGGAAGAGTTTACTCTGGGAATAAAGTATGAGATATTAATATTCAGTGTCTAACCAATTATAAGCCACAATGTTAGGAGGTCATCATCTTGAAATATATCACAATAGACTACAAATTAAGCTTAATACAAGTTACTCACTACTGCATAATTTGCTGCAACCTACAACTTGTACGAAGGTATGATGACCAGGGTGTTCAAGAGCCCCTCTTATGTAGTGATTCTGGAGCTTTGCTACTTGTAAGCAAACACAATCTGCCCACGTACACAGCTCACTGTGTTAATTGTCCATATACACAACTTGCTGAGGTTGGTCAATTTTGATTGGCAAGTTATGCAAATTGTGTGATGGGCCAGCACTTGTGAGGTGATGCCAGAATAAGGATAAGTGGAATACTGACAGTTTAATAGACTAAAGATATGCAGTGTTGGTTTAATTTGTGTTTTAGATTATTTAGTTTCTATTCAATTTAGAAAGTCTAGCCCTTCCATAAATTGCTCCTTGTGTTCCAAGAAAATGACCTCACACCTGAATAAGAACTTCTTTTAAGAAGGTTTACATGTTCTTTTTACGAAGACAATCTGAAAATTCATTCTATAGGTTAAGAGCAAAGTCACCTTGGAGCAGATCTTTGCTTTGAAAAGAGTCACATAGGCAAATGTAAATTGAATAGGACCTACTGTCTTAAGGAAGGATATCATGCAAATTGTGTGGCCAGGGAAGCTGATTTCCTATTTTCTTTGAATGAATCCATTTGTGAAATGTTCGGTTCTTTGTGGAAAAGAGAGACTTAGACTCTGATCCTTCTTTTACTGGATAAAAGTGAAGGGAGACTCTCATGGTGACCTGGGGTGTACCTAAAAAGAAGTCTCCTGGCAGAAGGAGACATGAAGAATCCAAAGAGGAATTCACCAGCAGGAAAAGAGTTTCTGGTTTGGTGATTTTATCCAAAATAATAAGCCCCAAGAGTTGTTAAGGAAAGGCTAGTTCTGAAGGCATATGTAACTAAGGTTGGAAACACCTCTGAACTCTGCTCAAGCATGGTTTTGTGCTTTGAAGAACAATGGATGCGTGTGAGATCTGGAAATGAGAGAACTCTACCATGGTGGTCTCCAAGTGGTCACTGCTGCAGCCTGGGCAGGGTTCTAAATCACTTAGGGAATCTCAGCAACCTTGGATTAACTTGCATCAGACTGTGCAGGACTAGGGTTTAGCCACAAATGGGGCTAAAATGCCCCAGGAAAAACAAAGCTTTTGACTCTCTGTCTGCTGGAATTGGAGTGGACTGAACCTCCGAGCAACAAGTTAGCTCCTGGGGTCCCTGAACTCTGCATCAGGGGTAGGTGAATGACCAGCACAAAGGTCAGATGCAGCCTGCTTTTATAGTGTTATTGAAATACAACCACACCCATTTCTTTCTGTGTTGTCTATGGCTGATTTGACAAAATGGTGTTAGAGTAGAGTAGTTATGATAGATTATATGGCTCACAAAACCTAAAATATTTACTCTCAAGCCCTTTACAGAAAACTTTGCTGACCCTGGATATTCAACAGCTTTTATAATTTCCTTTCACTCTATCCCAGTTCTCACTAATTTTACTTTCTGACTTTCCTCTTAACCCATGTGGCTGATTTTATTGTCTCCAGAATAGACCATAACTTTTTCTTCATAAACCATTTCTCACAAATCTCTGTCATGGCTGAGTTCTTAAACAAATGTTTTACCCCACTACCCTGTCTAGTGCTTGACTCTTTAATGTCACATTCTGTGGATATGAATTGACTGAGCACAGTATATATATATATTTTAATTGAATTATCTTTGATATACAATCTTATGTTGGTTTCAAATATACAACACAGTGGTTCAACAGTTACCCATATTATTAAATCGTCACCCCCTATAATGCGGTTACTATCTTTCAACGTAGAAAGATGTTACAGAATCATTGACTATATTCTTCATGCTGTACTACTGTCCCCCTGATCAGCTTGTACTGTGATTATGAATTATTGAACATAGTTTATTTCTGACATGACTTCAGACATGCAGAAATAACACAGACATAAAATAGAGTCTATAGCTTACTTTTATAAAAGATTTGACAGAAATTAAAAATATTCCCTAATATTCCATAAAATACAGTAGAGTGATATTTTAAATATTATAAATTTCAGACATCTATTTGTCTTTGCAAATATTATTCAGAGGAAAGTTTAAGCCTTAAAATGTCATAGAATGGCAAACTCCACATTATACAAATATCTTTAATTTGTTCAATCTGTGCTGAGTTCTTTAAAAGTTTTTAAAATTATATGCAAATTAGAGTAAATTAACCAATATTTCAGGAAAAGCAGATGGAACCTTATTCTTAATGTCATTTGAACACTGAAACCAACTGCTTATTGATTAGAAAGGAAAATGACTAGATTTCATGCGAATAATGTTTTTTTTCGTTGTTAACCAGTTACTGCCATCATATACAACATCATTTTAAAATTTGGGAAAAAAATAAAATTTAGTAATTTAACAAATATTTACTGAAGGTCTATACCATACAAGGTACTGTACCAGGTACTAACGGTACCAAGATAAATGAGCACAGTTCCATTCTAAACAAGTTCATGCTATGCTAAGTAAGTACTATTATGATTTGATACTTAGTGTCTTGCCAATGGGTTTTGCCCCGAACAAATTCACTATGGATTCAGTGAGACCAAAGAATTCCAACAGAAGTTCTTGGGGTGAAAGGGTTTCTACCCAACTTTATTCCCATGGTGGCAGGTCAATCACCAGAATCCCGTCCACTCCAAGCGAGTCTGCGTGCAGCAAGCCCGTCTCTGCCTCTGGTCCCCTCTGCCTAAGCAGGCATCTCACCCTCTGTCCTCGGTGCTGTCGCCTCTGCTCTCCTGCAGCCCTGCAGCTGTGCAGCAGCCCAGAGCACTGGGCGGAGCTCTTTACAGTGTCAATAACAACGTATTGCCCACATGTGTGTAGTGAGCTAGCTGACCAGGGCAAGGGGAGAATCCTGGTCATAGGAACCTTCACTTTCTCCACACTTACCTTCATTCTTTAATGATATAAATGAAAATGAGATGCTTTTGGTAATGGTGTTTTAGGTGATTCAACTAACACTTGCTGAAAAAAAGTAAAAAAGTTAGACATAATACAGCAAATATCCTCCCACTTGCATGAAATACCCAGGGTGGTGAGGAATAACCAATCTTAGACGAGTGAGAGACGCAACTAGAGTTGCTGGCACCGGAGGCGTTTACCCATGGGAATGAGCTTATTCACCCCGAAGTGGAGAGGACCAGGGTGACAGTGAGATGCCCCCGAAAACCTTCCGAGGCGGGGAACTGAGCCTGAGCTCAGCAACTGCCAGAGGCAGAAACCTAGCATAACCCACCCTTGCTAGGAGCAGATGCCTCAGACGGCTGCATTCTGGAAGTAGGATGGAAATAGTACTCTGGGAACCATGTAAACAGCTCAGAGAATTCTCAGGCCTTGATCCCATACTGCAAGTGCCCACGGGTGATTCGAAGTGGGAAATAAAATTCTTTCTGAAGACGATAACAGCTCACTAAGTGACCCACTCTAGTGATTTTTTTTTTCAAATAAAATTGGCCAGCAAATAATTAAAAATTACAAGGAATATTGTTTGATAAGTTTACATAAGCCAGAATTAGTTGAAGCAATAGACAGACACAGACCCAAAAGAACTACAGTTATTGGATTTACCAGACACATACTGGGGTAAAACAAACACTTATTCTGTTCATAGAAATAAAAGTCAAACTTAAATTTTTTTTCAAAGGGATTTAGGCTTGCAGATTTGAAGAGGAACTATTTAAAAATCATATAATTGAGAAACTATATAGGTACATTTAACAGCAGATTAGACCATTATGAAAGTAATAAGGATGGAAAAAGAAATAGGATCAAAATAGTATGTGAGTCGGGAAAAGATCAAATAGATCTACAGTATTCCAAGTTTCTTTCATTTATTGAAGGATAAAAGAAGAGGAAAGAAAAATATATCAGGTGAAGAAAAGTGTATCAGGTGGAACAAATAAAAAACACATAGAAAAATGGACGATATAAGCATTTAATATGTAATGTATATACTACATAACTATATATAACTGAAGACCCTCAAGTTGACTGTTATTTAGTTAAAATATGAGGACTAGCACATCATATTTAAAAATTAATCATATCCCATATACAGAAGATTTTGAAAAAAAAATTGAAAGTCTAAAGAACAGAGATAGTATACCACACAAAAACTTGCCCGAAGAAACTGATATGTTACCCATGTTACTGAGACAGATGGGTGAACCTGTACACCAGGCAGGGCATAAAACGGTAGTTTCTCACAGTCTATGGAGTCGCAGGAGAATTTAATGGCTTTTCTCTTGTCTAGGACAGCACAGATGTGGCAGAAAAGCAAGCAGGTCTCTCAAAAGGCTGCATATTCTCATACAAAGGATAGCCCAGCCACAGCCAGTATGGCTAGTCCCACTGAGAGAAGGACAAAAATCTCAACTGTGTGTGGGGCAGTGTAAGACAGTTTTCAAGCTGGGCACATGGTCTTCTCCAACAAAATCATAATTCTGGTATTTGGGAAATTGAATAAAAGTTCCTATCAAGTGTTTGTGCAGGTGATTTGTGAACTCTGAGGCAAGAAATAAATGTGAGGTAATGTTTTTATATTTGCAAAACATGCCTTCCTTGAATCAATTTCAGATGTATTTACTGTCAACAGGGTATGAAAGTTGAAAGAAAATTTAAATGTTACCTGATTCAATCCAGGAATCGGATGCAGGATTTTTGTTTTCTTTGACATCACTAACAGGTGTTTATTAGCCTCTTCTTGGTAATTTCTGATTTCAGGGTTAAAAAAAAATCATCTGGGTAATGAATTATATAATATAGCTTAGCATATTTTTGGGAACATACCTGGGAGAAAAAATAAATACATAATGAAAACATACACTTGAAAATTTTAGCAATTTCTCATTAGAACCAGGGTGGAATTTTCATTATTTGAGAAAAACTATCAATACCTTACTCATGCTTTGTCTCAGGAAGTCGAATAATTCCTCTTACGTGAGTAAGAGAGACAGAAACTAAATTTCCCTTCAACTGCATGGCTCAAGCAATAGTTTTTTACAAACCGGGAAACTGAGGAGCTATCCCTTTTCTTTAAATGGTGCTTTTTGTCAAATGACCCCTATATTCTTATATTCATTTAAAGGCTACAACTTCCAAAAAGCAACAGGAAGAATTTTGCAACGGTGCACTGCATCCTGGGAAATTAATTCCCCAAGTAAAATGCTATGAGCAGAAGCTGAGGAAGTCTAAAATGCCTAGAAAGGAGTGTGTGCTGAGGTTGGCAGTTTTCCCTGGGTTCTGTTACTTTATTATGGGAGACAATCAGCAGGAGTCTGAAAAGTTCCACTTCACTACAGCAGAATTGCACAAAACACATGCCTTGAACACAGTGAAAATGGTTTGATAGCCATGCACTTGCACTAGACCTCTGCTGATTCATTCATTTAGCAAATATTTACGGAACATCTACTATATGCAAGAACTGCCTAGCGTAAGGAATACAGCAGTAAATGGAAAAGACTAAGTTCCTGCAGTTCAAGGAGCTACCCTCTAATGGAGAAAAAAAGATGAATACAATGATTAATATATGACACATAGTGAAGCTGATGGAGTGAAAAACAAAGAAGGGCAAGGGAGATAGGTGGGCCTACAGGAGTGGTCACTATTTTATACTTGGAGGCCAGGGAAGGCTGTTTGAGAAAGTGCATTTGAGCAGGTGGTTTCCAGGAAGAGACCCGTCATCCTATGTCAGTTTGTATGCTGAGAGGAATGTGGAGCATTCTGCACTAGCCAGGTCTTCCTACCTGGTCTGCTTTCATCTAAGGCAGCTGCAGGGGTCTCCCTCAACTTCTTCAGCTCCGATGAAGAAAGAGCAAATCATCCATTCACAAAAAAGAATCAAGAGTACTGACAATAGACTTCTCAAGAGGAAATAGCAAGATCTACCTTCAGTTTTTGTAATTTGAGACAAGGATGTCTTTATTTCATAAATCATAAACTTAGGCTTTTGCGACCCAGAGCACTACTAACTGATAGGATTAGAAAGTGGTGGATTCAAAGCCACCACTCGGAGGTGTTTGTAAACCTCCAAAGGCCATGATGTCTCCTTTTCTAGGGCTGCCATACTACAGAAGGGCAGAAAACACTGTTCACTGTGTGTTCTCTGTCCTGACCAGACTTGTGCAGTAAGACTGCTCTTTGCCCACTGCATTGTTATCCAAGGACACAAATTAAGTAAGAAAAGGCCATACACAATTTGTCCCACATTTATAATTTGTCACTCTCTCAACTTCTCTTCCCGTAGCACTTGGAGTCTATTTCATAATCTATTCAAATACCTATTTCATTGTACTACAATTTTTTGATGCATATGGATACTTTTCCTTAGATTGTAGGTTACCTAAGGAGGCGCATGGAATATTAGTCATCTTTGCTAATAAATGATTGTTAGGCGATTCACTAAATTTAAAATATTAGAAAATTTGTTAAGCTTCCGTTTCGTTTTTTCATCTGTGTATTCTTTTTCTCACATCTTTTGAGTCTAAACCTTGTGATACGATATAATTTAGCATCAATTGCCAAAACAGCTTCAAAACAGTTGTATCCACTTATTTAGGGCATGCTTGTGAATGGCCTTTCATCTGGGTTGAGTAGCCATTCTTTTAACAGAAGATGACATTGTAATTGTAACCATACATCTGTCCGGACACAGATAGTCCATTGTTTTCCTAAGGCTGAGTAAAGAGCTTTACAAGCTGTGTGTCAGAACCACTGGGGCAGAGTGTTTTAGCAACTCAATTTTAGCAACAGGAGATATGTGATGAAGAAAATTACCCAAAAGTTTAATGATTCCTTTTCTAGGCAGCATATATTCTTTATTCAAAAAACACATGTTAAATTAATAAATATTCAATATATAAAATTAGGCAAATTCAGGAAAACACACAAAAAGATACACTCTACTATGATAATTATTATTTTAGTGTATACATTCTTAATATTTTGTTGGATACTGAAGTCATCAAATTTTTTTCCTCATTAAAAAAGCCAACTCTGATTATTTCTTTAGAATTAATTCCTAGGAATGGAGAAGAGTTTGATTATTTAGTACATCGCAGACCCAGTACCGGCCCTTGGCAAGTTTAAAGGGGCCTTAAGATTTGGTGAACAAATACCGCATAAAGATATCCAGCCTCCTGAAGCCTCTAGAGTGACTGGTGTCTGAAAGCCAGTGGCTACTTTTAACAAGCCAAGGCCCTGTGGGTCTTAGTAAGCGCGGCCTGTTCGTGCTGCTCTGGCAGAAATGACTCAGTGGCCCAGCGAGCTACGTATCCTGTAGTAAGTCCGGGTGAGAGGGTTAGGCTTTCAGGAAATGAATCATATCATTACACACGTTTTTAAGTAGATGGAATCAGTGTTGCTCTCTTTATTTTGATTCTTACTGAGATTCTTACCTAGAACTTCAAGCCAAAACTTTATACTATAACAGCAGATAAAATTCACATGATAATCAGAACTCTAGTGCATAAGATGCTAACTTAAATGTGGACGGCCAGACATAAGTAGTTAAGCCCCAGAGCGTACACCTGGGTTGCAAGTCCAAATTCTGCTCTTCTTGATCCTGTTTTGAACATCATCCATGGTCAAGAAGGGATGTGAAAGGGCTAACCTCTTAGGTCTTGTTCTGAAGCTCTTAAATTCATCATTAGTGGGCTTGCATTGACTCTGAGTTTTAATTTTATACACTCTATGTTTTATATATCCAGAGTTTAGTGTATTGGTCAGCTTGGGCTGCCACAAAAAAATAGTACAGCCTGGCTGGCTTAAACAATAGAAATGTGTTTTCTCACAGTTTTTGAGACTAGAAGTCCAAGGTCAAGGTCCAGCAAGTTCAGTCCTGATGAGAACCCTCCTCCTGGTTTATAGACAGGGTTCCTTACTTCTCAGTGCTTGTATGGTGGGGTTGGGGGATCAATGGTTGAGAGGGAGAGAGAGAAAATTCTTTGATGTCTATTCTTGTAAGGACACTAATCCTATAGGATCAGGGCCCAACCCTTATGATCTCATTTAACCTTAATTACTTCCTCATTCCAAGACGTCACAGGGGGGATTAGAGCTTTCAGTGTATAAACTTTGAGGAGACACAGTTCATTCTGTAGCACTTGGGTTCCACCCTAAAGGGATTTAACCAACCTCAGGAAAAGGGAGCTGAAGAGTTATCATCTTCAGGCCTCAAGGACAGAATTAATTCAGTCAAGTAGTATAACCACTGTTAGTCCGAGAAGGAATGGAAGCAGGCTGTAGTTTGGACCATGTCTCTAGGAATCAAGTGTGGTTAGATTTTCCAGGGGAAATTTGATTGTTTTGGGGGAAAAGAAATAAATTTTCTGTTTTTACAACCATATATTTAGATGTGAGTCTTTTCTCATTTTACCCAACTCTTTTTATCTGTAAAGACAGCTTTTCAAATCTGGACAATTTTTTTTTTTTTTTTGTCTATAATATGTTTGATTATGTTCTTCCTTCTCTTATTCTGTTCTTTTTATGAAATTTCTATTAAACAGGAGGTGATCTGAATGTTCACCCCCATCCCCCACATGTTTTCCATTTTAGTGCTTGCTTAATATTCTGGGAAATTTCCTTAACTCTGTTAATCAAAATTCTAATCTAGTCATCAGCCATATCCATTTTTTCTTTTAATTAAGGATGGGGATTTATTTTTCTGTCTTACATCTTTAGTTTCGTCCTTTCCCCTGGATGTTTCCCTTACATTATAGCCATGCTTTCCTATCCCATTTGAGAAAACCTTCCCTCAACTTTGAAACCCTCTCAGGTACTACCACGAGTTTCATCAGTGGCCCACCTCTTAGCAGAGGTTTACTGAAGGAGCATTTGCTCCGCTCTACCTTCTCTTCCTGCATGCGGCTTCCTCTTGAACCCTTTTCTGCACCATTTCTTCCCCAGGCCTGGCAAGGTGGGGGCCGAGGCTGGGGCCCAGACAAGAAGACGGCTTAGAGGAACTGGATGATAGTTTGCTTGAGGAGGGTTTTCCACATCTGCTTCTGTTCTACTGGAGGTGCTTTGTCAATTAATAGCCGGAAACAGTGGTTTTTCTTATCTTAATAGCCAGGGAACAGTGGTTTTTCCTATCTTCACATTTGATCTTTCTGCATTATTTGAATTTTTCTTTTTACATTTTATTTATTTATTGTTTTTTTTATTAAGGTATTATTGATATACACTCTTATGAAGGTTTCACAAGAAAAAATGTGGTTATTACATTCACCTACATTATCGTGTCCACCCTATACCCCAATGCAGTCACTGCCCATCAGTGTAGTAAGATGCCACAGAGTCACTATTTGCCTTCTCTGTGCTACACTGTCTTTCCCATGATCCCCCCACACCATGTGTGCCAGTTATAATACCCATGAATCCCCTTCTCCCTCCCTCCCCATCCTCCCTACCCCATCCCTCACCTTTGGTAACCGCTAGTCCCTTCTTGGAGTCTGTGAGTCTGTTGCCGTTTTGTTCCTTCAGTTTTGCTTCATTGTTATACTCCATAAATGAGGGAAATCATTTGGCACTTGTCTTTCTCTGCCTGGCTTATTTCACTGAGCATAATACCCTCTAGCTCCATCCATGTTGTTGCAAATGGTAGGATTTGTTTTCTTCTTATGTCTGAATAATATTCCATTGTGTATATAGACCACATCTTCTTTATCCATTCATCTACTGATGGACACTTAGGTTGCTTCCATATCTTGGCTATTTTAAATAGTGCTGCAGTAAACATAGGGGTGCATATGTCTTTTTGAAACTGAGAAATTAAATTATTTGGGTAAATTCCTAGGAGTGGAATTCCTGGGTCAGATGGTATTTCTATTTTTAGTTTTTAGAGGAACCCCCAATACTGCTTTCCACAATGGTTGAACTACCTTACATTCCCACCAGCAATGTACGAGGGTTCCCCTTTCTCCGCATCCTTGCCAACATTTGTTGTTCTTAGTCTTTTCAATACTGGCCATCCTAACTGGTGTGAGGTGATATGTCATTGTGGTTTTTATTTGCATTTCCCTGAGATGTGGATCATCTTTTCATGTGCCTGTTGGCCATCTGAATTTCTTCTTTGGAGACGTGTCTGTTCTGCTTCTCTGCTCTTTTTTTAATTGGCTTATTTGTTTTTTGTTTGTTGAGGTGTGTGAGCTCTTTATATAATTTGAATGTCAACCCCTTATCAGATATGTCATTTATGAATATACGTAGGATGTCTTTTTGTTCTACTGATGGTGTCCTTTGCTGTACAGAAGCTTTTTAGTTTGATATAGTCCCACTTGTTCATTTTTGCTTTTGTTTTTCTTCCCCGTGGAGATAATGTTCATGAAGAAGTTGCTCATGCTTATTCCAAGAGATTTTTGCCTATGTTTTTTTCTAAGAGTTTTATGGTTTCATGACTTACATTCAGATCTTTGATTCATTTTGAGTTTTCTTTTCTGTGTGGGGTTAGACAAAAATTCAGTTTCATTCTCCTGCATGTAGCTGTCCAGTTTTGCCAACACCAGCTTTTGAAGAGGCTGTCATTTCCCCATTGTATATCCATGGCTCCTTTATCATATATTAATTGACCAAATATGCTTGGGTTTATATCTGGGCTCTCTAGTCTGTTCCATAGGTCTGTGGGTCTGTTCTTGTGCCAGTACCAAATTGTCTTCATTACTGTGGCTTTGTAATAGAGCTTGAATTTGGGGAGCATAATCCCCCCTGCTTTACTCTTCCTTCTCAGGATTGCTTTGGCTATTTGGGGTCTTTTGTGGTTCCATATTAATTTTAGAACTATTTGCTCTAGTTCATTGAAGAATGCTGTTGGTATTTTGATAGGGATTGCATTGAATCTGTTGATTGATTTGCAGGATGGCCATTTTGACAATATTAATTCTTCCTATCCATGAGCATGGGATGTGTTTCCATTTATTGGTATCTTCTTTATAATTTTTCTCATGAGTGTCTTGTAGTTTTCAGAGTATACCTCTTTCACTTCCTTGGTTAGGTTTATTCCTAGTATCTTATTCTTTTCGATGCCATTGTGAATGGAATTGTTTTCCTGATTTCTCTTTCTGCTAGTTCATTATTAGTGTATAGGAATGCAACAGATTTCTGTGTATTAATTTTGTATCTACAACTTTGCTGAATTCAGATATTAGATCTAGTAGTTTTGGAGTGTATTCCTTAGGGTTTTTTACATACAATATCATGTCATTTGCAAACAGTGACAGTTTAACTTCTTCCTTACCAATCTGGATGCCCTTTATTTCTTTGTGTTGTCTAATTGCCATGGCTAGGATCTCCAGAGCTATGTTGAATAAAAGTGGAGAGAGTGAGCATCCTTGTCTTGTTCCCAATCTTAAAGGAAAAGCTTTCAGCTTCTCACCGTTAAGTATAATGTTGGCTGTGGGTTTGTCATATATAGCCTTTATTATGTTGAAGTACTTGCCCTCTGTACCCATTTTGTTGAGAGTTTTTATCATGAATGGATGTTGAATTTTGTCAAATGCTTTTTCAGCATCTATGGAGATGATCATGTGGTTTTTGTCCTTCTTTTTGTTGATGTGGTGGATGATGTTAGTGGATTTTCTAATATTGTACCATCCTTGCATCTCTGGAATAAATCCTACTTGATTATGATGGATGATCTTTTTGATGTATTTTTGAATTTGGTTTGCTCATTTTTTATTGAGTATTTTTGCATCTATGTTCACCAGGGATATTGGTCTGTAGTTTTCTTTTTTTGTAGTTTCTTTGCCTGGTTTTCATATTAGGGTGATGCTGGCCTCATAGAATGAGTTTAGAAGTATTCCCTCCTCTTATACTTTTTGGAAAACTTTAAGGAGAATGGGTATTAGGTCTTCATTAAATATATGATAAAATTCAGTGGTGAAGCCATCTGGTACAGGACTTTGTTCTTAGGTAATTTTTTGATTACCAATTCAATTTTGTTGCTAGTGATTGGTCTGTTCTGATTTTCTATTTCTTTCTGGGTCAGTCTTGGAAGGTTGTATTTTTCTAGAAATTTGTCCATTTGTCCTAGGTTATCTGGTTTGTTAGCATATAATATTTCATATTATTCTCTAATAATTATTTGTATTTCTGTGGTGTCTGTAGTGGTTTTTCCTGTCTCATTTCTGATTCTGTTTATGTGTGTGGAGTTTTTTTTTTGATAAGCCTGGCTAGGGGGTTATCTATTTTGTTTATTTCCTCGAAGAACCAGCTCCTGCTTTCATTGATTCTTTCTATTGTTTTATTCTTCTCAATTTTATTTATTTCTGATCTAATCTTTTTTATGTCCCTCCTTCTATGGACTTTGGGCCTCATTTATTCTTTTTCTACTTTCATTATTTGTGAGTTTAGACTGTTCATACGGGATTGTTCTCCCTTCCTGAGGTAGGCCTGTATTGCACCATACTTCCCTCTTGGCATGGCCTTTGTGGCATCCCACAGATTTTGCAGTGTTGAAGTATTGTTGTCATTTGTCTCCACATATTGCTTGATATCTGTTTTTATTTGAACATTGATCCACTGGTTATTTAGGAGTATGTTGTTAATCCTCCTTGTGTTTGTGGGCTTTCTTGTTTTCTCTACATAATTTATTTCTAATTTCATACCTTTGTGGTCTGAGAAGCTGGTTGGTACCATTTCAATATTTTTGACTTTACTGAGGCTCTTTTTGTGGCCTCTTATATGATCTATTCTTGAAAACATTCCCTGTGCACTTGAGAAAAATGTATATCCTGCTGCTTTTGGGTGTAGAGTTCTGTAGATGTCTGTTAGGTCCATCTGCTTTAATGTGTTGTTCAATGCCCCTATGTCCTTACTGATTTTCTGTCTGGTTGATCTGTCCTTTGGAGTTAGTGGTGTTTTGGAGTCTCCTAAAATGAATGCATTGCATTCTATTTCCCCTTTAATTCTGTTAGCATTTGTTTGACATATGTAGGTGATCGATTTTGTGTTGGGTGCATAGATATTTATAATGGTTATATCTTCTTGTTGGATTGACCCCTTTTTATTATGTAATGTCCTTCTTTGTCTCTTGCTACTTTCTTTGTTTTGAAGTCTATTTTGTCTGATACAAGTACTGCAACTCCTGCTTTTTTCTCCCTATTAGTTGCATGAAATATCTTTTTCCATCCCTTCACTTTTAGTCTGTGTATGTCTTTGGGTTTAAAGTGAGTCTCTTGTAGGCAGCATATAGACGGGTCTTGGTTTTTATCCATTCAGTGACTCTATGTCTTTTGATTGGTGCATTCAGTCCATTTACATTTAGGGTGATTATCGATAGGTATGTACTTATTGCCATTGCATGATTTAGATTTGTGGTTACCAAAGGTTCAAGGATAACTTCCTTACTATCTAAGAGTCTAACAACTCTCTTAGCATGCTACTACAAGTACAATCTGAAGGTTCTTTTTTGTTTTCTCCTCCTTTTTATTCCTCCCCCAATCTTTATATTTTACATATATTCTGTACTCTTTGTCTATCCCTTGACTTCCATCTATAGCAGTCCCTCCAAAGTACACTGTAGACACCCTTTGTGGGAGGTTAATTCTCTCAGCTTTTGCTTATCTGCAAATTGTTTAATCCCTCATTCAAATTTAAATGATAATCTTGCCAGATTGAATATTCTAGGTTGAAGGCCCTTCTGCTTCATCGCATTAAGTTAAACATGCCACTCCCTTCTGGCCTGTAAAGTTTCTTCTTAGAAGTTTGATGATAGCCCGATGGGTTTTCCTTTGTGGTCTTTTTCTCTCTCTGTCTGCTTTTAATCGTCTCTCCTTATCCTTGATCTTTGCCATTTTAATTAGTATATATCTTGGTGTTGTCTTCCTTGGGTACCTTGTGTTGGGAGATCTGTGCACATCCATGGCTGAGAGTCTATCTCCTTCCCCAGACTGAGGAAGTTTTCAGTAATTACCTCCTCAAAGACACTTTTTATCCCTTTTCCTCTCTCTTCTTCTTCTTCTGGTATCCCTATAACATGAATATTGTTCCATTTGGATTGGTCACACAGTTCTCTCAATATTCTTTCTTTCCTAGAGATCCTTTTTTCTCTCTGTGCCTCAGCTTCTTTGTATTCCTCTTCTCTACTTTCTATTTAATTTGTCCTCTCCTCCAATGTATCTAACCTGCTTTCAAAACCCTCCATTGTGTTCCTTAATAATTGGACTCCGCTCTAAATTTGTTCCTGATTTTTTGAAAAATTTTCTGTACCTCCATGAGGTAGATTGATGAGATTGGTTTCATTTGACTTTTTCTGGTGTTTGTGGTATTTTTGTTTGAACCAGTTTTCTTTGATGTTTCATATTTATATGTGGCGCCCTCTAGTGCCCTGAAGCTCTACTTTTTGGAGCTGCTCAGCCCCTGGAGCAATGTCAGGGTCGCAGGAGAGCAGTGCTGGTGCCTGGGGGGAGGAAAGAGCTGTTTCCTGCTTCCTGGCTGCTATGCCTGTCTCCACTGCCAGAACCAGTGGGCTGAACACACAAGTGTAAGCCACTATGCTTTGTGTTTGTAGCTGCTGTAGGTGGGGCTTCCCTCTGGGTAGCCTGATGCCAGGTCAGGGGTTGCTGGTTTGCAAGACAGGTGTGGGCTGGCTGGGAGGAAGATGCATCAGGCTGCATATCACGGTGGGGAGCATTGGAACTGTGTAGCCAGCCAGGGGGATGGAGCATCTGAAGATCCTGAAAGTTCCCAACCTGCTGGGCACAGTGCACCCAGACAATTTTATCTACATTTCCTTTCTCCTGAGCAGTAAGCTCTGTGTTATCCTTGCCCCTTTAGCAGCCCTCTCGCTTTTAGGAAGTATCTCAGACTGCCCTTCTAGATCAGCCAGATATGGTTCCCTGTTTTCCACAAGCAGCTGGAATCTCAGTCTCTCCAGGTATTCTGCCTGTCTTTTCTTTCCAACCCCACTAATCTCCAGAGCACCATGCAATGTAGGTTCGTGCTCCCAGAGCAAATCTCCAGGGCTAGTTGCTCAGCAGTCCCAGGCCTCCACTCCCTCCCCGCTCTGTTTCTCTTCCTCCCACTGGTGAGCTGGGGTGGGGGAAGGGCTTAGGTCCTGCCAGGTCATGGCTTTGGTGCATTACCCTGTTCCATGAGGTCTGTTCTTTTCTTCAGGCATATGCAGTCTGGTGCAGCCTTTTTTTCTTGTTGCTTTTTCAGGATTAGTTGTATTAATTGTATTTTCATATTATATGTGGTTTTAGGAGTTCTCTGTCTCTCCTCTTGTGCCACCATCTTAAGTCATATCCTTTTTTTAATTTAGTGTTTCTATTAAATTCATTTTAAATTTCAGCAATAATAATTTTTATCTCTAAGCATTTTTTTCACTCAATTGCTCAGTTTCCATCAATAGCTTTTTTTATGTTGTAGATGCAACATCCTCTCAAATTTCTCTGAAGATGAAAAAAAATATAATGTATTTACTTTTTATTACATAATCTGCACTTCCAAGGTCAGTTTTTATCTTATCTTTTTCTTTTTCCCCTAGTTTCTTTTTTCCTCCAAATGATTCGTCCTTTATAGTAAGAGACCCTGTTGATTTGGTCTATATACTCAAATGGCAATTTCTTTAACTGGGTGGGCTTACTCAGTGTTCTGGCAAGTGACCCAATCCTGACAGCAGAAAGAACTACGGGTTGTGGGACTAGAAAGAGATAAGGAGGCAAGGCTTTGCAACAGCCAAAGATAAGACCTTCACTCAGAGTAGTTCAGAATATTCAGGCACTTCCCCTTTATTTCATACTCACACCTTTGTTCTTTCTCTTTACTTCCTACCTGAAGTGGTGTCTTAGTTCTTGGGACTCTACCTGAGGGTAAATCTATAGCCCTCTGCTTTTTGTCTGCAGAAAAAAGGATGATTCAACCAGAACTGGCCTAGCCAATCTATGGCAAGTCCTCCTTGACTACTTTGACAGAAGAGTTACCTGCATCAGCCCGTTCCTTCTCTTGGGCCAGCACCCCAGACCTGGGACTCCAGGATTCTGGTAAAAATCATCACTCTTAATTGTGTTTCAGCTTTCTCCTTGCTGCCATGGCAGTGTCCTCTATTTTTTCTTTTCATACAATCACACTTGCTTTCAGATTTCCAGGCATTAGAAATATTATTATTGTTTCTTTAGCACCTTTTTTTCCCAACACTGATATATATCTGTTTATTTTTATTTGGTCTTTTCAGTCTTCATGGAATCCTGTCAACAAGAGGAGTCAAATGCAAGCATTCGGTTCACTGTCCTGATTTGGCCCCAAGGAGCTGCGGTGGGGCAGGGACAGACGGAAGGCTGGTGGTTGTAGCCGCCCACTGGGAGCTAGAGGGAGAGGGGGCATTTCATTCTGGGCCTCCCCCATCTGCGGCGGGGCATCCGACTGGCTGGCTTGGGAGCAGCAGGGAGAGAGCCCACTGTGGCTCTTCTGTCATAGACGCAGGCTGTTCCTTCCGAAATTCAGCAGGTTTTCTTAAATGAATATTGTCTAGTTGCTGTGGGTTCTAAAGACAATTTCCAGAGACTTTAAGTGATTTCTAAAATATGCTTTCCCCAGTTAGGGTCTTTCAGTGGGGAAGGGTCTGCTGGTCTCACGCTGCCGTTCTGGAAATAGTTCCCAATCCATGTTCTGTTTTAAGCCTCTAAGTTTTGGGGTGTTTGTTATGCAGCCAAGGGTATTAGAGACAACTGTTATTATTCTTGTTATTATCATGATAGTTATTATGACTTAATTACCATGTATTTCACAAATTATACTGTCAAACTTCTAAATAAATACACAGCACAAGGATTATATAGTGAAAGTAGAAGACCCTGCAAATTTAACAGTTCTGTTGCTGATTCAAAATATATTCATGAAGTATTGGAAGAATGGAGACAAAATTAATGAATCTTTATTAAAAATATCTTGTGGGCCAAGAATTTTGTATATATTATCTTTCTATTTTCTCAAAAACAATGAAGTAAGAATAATATTCCCATTTTATATATGTAGAAAATTGAACTCAGAGAAGTTGAATTTTGTCCATGGCTAGCTCCATAGCAAGTTAAAGGTAGATTCTAATCGAGATTTACCAATCTCAGAGGCCATGCTTTTCCCAAAGCTTAGTGGAGATGATTAAAAAAAAAGAAGATTACAACAAGCAAGTGTATGATAAACTAGTGTAAAATATAAACGTAAAATTTACAGAAATGTATATAAACTCTATTTGGAGCTAATCTTGTGGAGATTAAATTAAGGAAATAGGAATTAAATTGGGCTTAGTAGTAATCAGAGGACACTGGGTTGATGGAGAGGTTTATTCTGGAAAGGCAACACAAGTAAAGGAACATGCATTTGTTGGAACTGACAGGACATGTTTGGCTAGAATAAAGATTTACTGAAGACAGGTATTTAATAAATATTTGGGAGCTCATAAAATAATGGTTAAAGGTAAAATGCAATGGGTTCATCAGTATGAGGCTTCTTGCTTGTCTGAGGAATGTGAACTTTATCTAAAAATGAACAGGAAATAAGAACAAGAGAGACTGGTGCACACATGGCCAGAAAAATGTACTGTTTTATGTAGATTAATTTGGAAACCCTATAATCATTGTGAACGAAAAGAGAGAACCCGAAAGCAGAAGAACCAGATATTCAAGTGCGAGGTGCAGAAATGAGAGAAGAGAGATCAGGAGAATAATCTAAAACATGGATCCAGGTAAACCATCAACAGAATTTTGTGACTAGGTGTAAAGCAGAAAGAGATAATTAAAAGACAGAGGGAAAGTTGCACACTTGAAGGCACCCATGGTAACGTTTAGGTGTCCTTATCTAAGCCTTTAGACCTAAATAAAAGGAGGCTATTGGAAAGGAAGGGCTATTTAGGAAAAAATGGTATGTGTTTGATTTGAAAATGTAGAAGAACACCCAAATAGCTATAATGTCCTGTATCGGATTAGCCCTTTGCATTTGTTTAAGTGCTTTGTTTTGATGTCAGATCATTTAGTTATCTCTAGAAGCTTCTGAAGTAGTTAGATATGATTCTATGATGCATTTGAAGAGGGCTTCAGAAAGTTTAATTGACTAGTCCAATGCCTAATAACTACTCCAGGAAGAACCAAGCCAAGTTTAGAATTTAAGTTAATTCTACATCCCACTGATGGATGGTCATGGTTCTGAGCAACCTACTGCCGGATACACTTAGGGTTGGATCAGAAGTTCAACAGGAGACAAGCTTACTGCCTTTTGCTGGGTGATCCTTGGGCTTTAGGGACTAAAGTTTCTATTTGGTCAGTAATAGGAAGAAGTGATTACAAATGCATTTCCTGGTAATAACAATGGAAAATAGATGTTATGAAACTTAATCAGTTGTGGCTGTTCAGTGAGGTCCTTATATTTGTATTGTCTGTCTGGAACATGGTCTTGCTGATTCATGTGTACGTTTCTATGATTAGAGGAGACCATTTACTCTTCTGAAGGTGACAGGGTTAGTCAGGTTGTTCAATGGAAATTCAGACTATTTGCCTGAGCAGAAGCAGAGATGAGAACATGAACTTAAATGACAAAGGTCATTTTAATATGACATAAATCAGTTGGCTTACTTGCTACTTCCTTTTTGTTTTGATAAATGGCTTCTTGTTTTCTTGATTTAATCTGCCACCAGAAAGATTTATCCATCTTAAGACTCATAAGTGTTGACAACTGTTTGACCCTTGATTCTTAGGTTCAGGGTCAAGCCTATGGATTTCCAGTGGGCCCTGGAGAGTAAATTCATGGAAGCCTTATTTGTCCTCAGGAATCTGATGGGGGGTGCTGGGAGAAAGTATCCAGGCAAATTACTTTCCATTTACCTGCAGGCAAGGGATTTACTGAAATCAAATAAGTACCATGAGTTGGGGGACTAAAAACATAAATCAGAGAAGGTAGGTCTGAACGTTTCATCAAAAGTCAAGACAGAATCAGGAAATAAGAAGACCAGGAAGCTGTGAATGAGTGAGAAACTCAAGTTTCGTCCTTGACAAATGCAGAGGTCAAACAGTTGTGGCCAAGGTTGGCTTTCAAGTGTCCTCCATAAAATGATGTGTGGGATGACAATGCATGTAAAGGCTGGTAATGAGAAAGAATATTGTAAGCTATAAAACAAGCAACATTTTCTGTTGAAATGTATTTCTAGGAAAAATTTTTTCATGTAATTATATAAAACTAAAGTCCATAGGGGAGGAAAACTAGTAATGAGAAATCTATTTCTTTATGAAGAAATCTTATTCATTATTAGGTATATCTAATTTTTAAAAATATCTCCCTTGTACTGAGGTGAACTCCCTATCACTAAGTGGGCCAGCTATCTGAAAGTGATTCCTAAATGATAGGCCTTCAATATTTGATGGCAGCTAGAGTGGTTTAAGTTTAAATCTTCTCTTCTAAGTGCTAAATTTCTTTGTTCCATTAAGTGTTCTTATGTGATATAACCCTTTCTCTGGAATCATTCAGTATGTCAGTAATTTTTTTTTTAATGAGCACCTTCTACTACAGCATGCAATAAGCCTTTCTCACCTGTTCTAAATATCACATCACACACAAAGGTAAGTATAGTACGTGGTTAAGTCCATGGTGCTAGATCCAGAATTTCCAACAGTTCTATCATCTATTGGCTGTATGTCCTTAAAAAAGACATATGATCCTTTCTAAGCCACTCTTTCCTAATTTACTGCCAATCTCTCCACAGTCATAAAGATTGAAAGACCTGAGTATATGTACCTCAATAGGTGCTGTTATTATTAATAATCCAGTACATTTTTAACAATTTAACACTTTTAACTTGTATTGGTTAATGTCTATTTAAACCGACAAATTTTTCATGTGAATTGCTTTCAACCTAGATTACTCACATCCTAAACTTTTGCAATAGATTTTTTAATTTATAAAAACAGGAATTTACAAGTTTCCAAATTCGTTTTGTTTTTGGCAGTGAAGCCCACACTTACAATGTATTTAGAAGTTTGTGGATATTAATCTATCATCTTTTAAACTAACTTTCCTTAAAGCCATTATGAAATTTGCATATTTCTTTCTCTCAGTGTACAGTTGTGGAGCATTTTCTATGTGTCAAGTCTAAAATAGGCACAAAGACTCAGAATTAAAACAAATACAGTTTGAGAAATGTTATAAAGGGGTTACTGATTCAACAAATATTCACTGAACTCTACACTCGGTACCTAGAATTCTGTTAAAGATCTTACAAGCATTATCTCATTTAATCTTCATATCGTGCTATCAGGTAGGCATTATTATTTACTCTTTCTATAGATGAAGAGACTGAACGTATATGCTGATGGCTCTGTGAACGATGAATGCCATTTGTGGGATGAATTTGGAGTACTAACGTCATTACTATCTTAAATTTTCTCACTTTGCCTCAATTTTCTTGTCTTTTTTAAAAATGTTTTCATTTCATATCATTACATAGGGATCATTGGTAGCAGTATAAGCTAGGTAAAAAGGCTAATTTCTTTTTAGAACAAGAGTGAAAATAAACAATCATAGTGTCTGATAGCAATTGTCTCTACATTTTAAAGCCGAAGCCAAGAACAGAGTCTTGCTGGACATAAGTGATTTCCATAGGTGACAGAAATCCCCTTCTAAGCTATCATTATTTAATCAATTATGTATCTACATAATTCTGCTACAATTTCTTCTTGTTGTTCTTTACTGCCACAGAAGGCCATCCGATGCTTTACAGAAATGTAGAAACATTTATATTTCTGCAACCTTCCCCACATCAACAATTTTACACTCCCAGAAAAAAGAAAAGACAGTAGCGTTGGGTTGCTTTTTAATAATTCCACAAAGAAAACAAGATGTCACTCTTTGTATTTCTAAGACATCCAAACCATCTGCTTGTGTTCTAGAGTTTCTTTCCGAAGCATTCATTTGTAGAATGACGTTCTTATTTTCAAGTATATGGTGTTTTGTGCTGCCTCAAACCCAGTGAACTATATTATGTTGGCTGGTGAACTTCCTTGAGGACCGGAAGGGGCACTTAGGGAAGCTCCACCATCAGGCACCACTTCTGAAAGTGCTTCTCAGGGGCACAGGAATAATGACCTAAAGTAATAGTTTATGAAATGGTGCCTCAGCGATCCGGGAGTGTCTGACTTACAGGTAGGGCACAACTTACCTACCAGCTCCTTGTCTAGGGGTCAAGCTTTGTGATTTCTAGACCAGATTCTGCCATGAATTGGTTTTGTGCTATGGCAAATCATTACTCTTTCTAGGTCTCAGTTCCTGCATTCACAGATAAGAAGGTTGGATTGCATTATCTCCAGGAGTCTCTTCCTACTCCAAAAAATCACTATTCACAAAAAGAGACGCAGCCTTAATAAGTAGCAAAATGAAAAGGTTACACGGCATGCTGTGTTTATGCTTGTGTGTGTGTGTGTGAGTGTGGGAAGGAGAGAACAGATCCATAGCGGATATTGTGAGAAAGGAGCTTCTTTCAGAGGGTCTTTCTCAAATATATGTATAATAATGTACATATGAATAACATATATAAAACAATATTATTTTGTAAAAAATATATGTATAACACAGTAAATTAAGTATCAGTCTTTGTGGGTTGTTATTTGAGATAGAGCCTCTGAGAGAAGCTTTTCTTTCACAACATCCCTTTAGGGATCTATTCTCTGTTTCTTGCTTGCCTAAAGTTCTTTTTATTAAAATCTGTCCTTTGGCTGCAGTGGTAAAACAGCTTTCCCCAGAAAGCACTTGCATAGGATCTTCAGGAGAAGAAAGTGTCCTTTCATTGCAGATTAGTTTATTCTATTAGTTACCATGGATCAAAGACAGGGAGTGGCAAGGTCAGACCAGATTTGAGACCCATGGGATGGGTATAACATATGTAAAAAAGCTTAACAAGTCAATAAATAATAGTTAAGTCTTAACTAGGAAGTAACTGGAGCTTCCAGGGTTTTAGGACCTCAAGTGGAAGTTCTGAAAAGACGGTCCACACAATGTCACCGACATCACAGTTTTTCCTGGGACTCCCATTAGCAAGTTGGTTGTGATAGTTTAAGTTGTGTGTATCTATACACAGGGCACTCCATCACTGGCCTTTCATGCCAACATGTGCTTTGCCCTGGTTTGTACAGATGCTATAATATTGTACTTCCCTGGATGACGGCCCAGCAGTACCAGCTTTACCTACAGACCTTCTGGAAGCACTAATGATGCCACTCTAGATTCTGCAGTTTGCCCAGAGGTACATTGCAGAAAAGCTGGGCTTGATTTCCCCCCCATTATTTCTATCCCTGAGCTAGGGCTTCTGAAAGTGCACCAGCCGGAAGCTATTAGAAAACTCCTTCCCCAAGCAAATACCCCAAGGACTGAGTTACTACAAGCTCTGCAGAGATTGGCTTATCAGAAAGCTGTTCGCCTGATGTCTCACAGATTCACACTGCATATAAAGGGCCCATGGATTACAAGACATGTTAAACATGAAGATAATTCTAAGTCTGCTAAAGTTGTATATGGTATGCTTCATAAAAAGCACCAGCAATCACTCAGGCAGTATTTATAGTAGAAACATATTAATAGCTCCACTTTTTAAATTATTACCTACATTTGTTGCTATTGTTCTTAATATAGAGGGGAAAGGGGCTTAAAGTATTTTGCTTCAACCACAGCTGAGAATTAACGCTGTAGTTAAAATAATGCACTTTCCTCGGAAAGACTTTATATGCTAGATTCCTTTCAAACTTAGTTTCAGAGAATGATGTATCCTTTGAAAATTAATTAAATAAAAAGTAATTTAGTACTCTTTCATTTATGATTTTGCATTAAAAATATAAGGGAAGGTACCCCACAAGCAGAGTAGAATTTTAACAACATCAAGAGAGTGGCAGAAAAAGACAAATTTGGATAAAATCTATGGTGCATTTATACCACAACATGCACTAAGATTCATCAAGTGTATCTCAGCAAGAATACCGTTAACCTCTCCCTTTTTGCGTGTCAAACTAAGGTGCTGTCAACTGATTAAAATTTATTTCACTTGATTCTTGATAGTAGAAAATACAAGAGTCCAAAGTGTCCAAAACTGGCATTCTAAGAATCCTGATTCAGGGTCAGTAGCTTAGTTTCCACTGTAGTAAAAGTTACCAACCACTATATTTTGTGGCAGTGGGTTAATTCCATAATGGCATTGCTATGATGCAGCTTAAGGGAAATGATGGAGTAGACTCCGCCGGCGCGAATCTTGAGGAGGAGGAGTAAATGTTTCACAGCACACTGCGTGCTTCCGTATCCATCTGGTGTTCTGGAATAGGAAAAGCCAGGGAGGTCCACAAAGTGTGCTGGATGGCACATTTGAGAATGAGAAAATCAGCAGATAATGCATATACATTTTTTGTTGTTTCATCCTACCTGTTAGCAAAGGATACCAAACTGAAGAGGATGTAACTTTATTTTGCTGCAGACAGATTCTAGAAATACTTTCCTTCTCACTTGATGAAGTGATGAGGGCAAACGCACTGTTTCTAGATACATTTTAATTTTTAATGTTAAAAAAAATTCCGATTCCAAATGAAATTATGACTTTAAGGGTGTCAAGCAACCACTTTTCTGTAATCATTGCCAAAATACAGATATATGCTTCACCTGCATGTGAATTGTTTAATTCTAATGAATTAGTCATGCACATAATATTTTGCTATTAACTCAAGCATAACATTTTGATATAAAAATGTGCTGTTGTTGCGATTGGAATAAAGAGACGCGAGATCTCCTTAAGGACGTCTGACCCATAGTACCTGATGTACCCCGAGAGGGTCTTCTTGCCCCTCGGGCTCTCTGGCTGACTGATGGGCAAAGCCCCTTTCAGGTACTGCTCCCTGGGAGAGGCTCCTGGTCGGCCGGAACGCACCCAGAGCCAGAGAAGGACATTTCAGGTCTCAGCTGAACTAATGAGTCAGAGCTCTGCTTACGTCAGGGTTGTTGGGGACCAAGCGACAGCAGTCAGGAATGGATAGCAAAAGACCAGCCCATCTGATAGAGCAGGAATTGGCATGGGAAACCTGACAACTTTTAATTTCCCAAACATCTCACTGCTGCAAATGGCGTTCACTCAAAAAAGACTGTTGCTGAACAAATTAGCAGCACCCACACTCTCTGTTTCAGAACTTTTGCCCTGATGGGTGTCTCTTCCCTCCCTCCTCCAGGCCCAAATTCCAAACGTGTTCTGCCTGCCCCAGAATCTCTGGCCAGTAGCCACTGGCCTTTTGATACTTTTGTAACTATAAAAGCAATGTAGAAATATATATGTTGTGTTTCCCAAGCAATTATTAAGACCTAGTTCAATCATCACCTCTACCAAATTTTTCCAGTTCTCCATGTCACTCCTCATTCCTCAAATCTTGTATCCCTAATGTCAACTACAGGGCCTGCCTCGCAGTGAGATATCAGTATATGTGTGTGGAACTATGCTTAAATGAATGAAAGAGTGATAGTTTTAAAAAATGCATTTCCAGCATTGCAATAGCAAGCTTTTGGCTTCAAGCTTTCTTTTGAAATCCCTCAAATCCATCATGGAGTTTTGTGCCTTTTTCTAAGACCAGCAGGTTATGCAACTCAGGTTTCCCAATGTAACAAAGTTGGCAGAAGACCTCAAATTGAGTAATTGGAGGTACATTATGGTCACTGAAAGTTTAAGAAACTCAACTTCATTCTGACATTGTTTTAAATGTAGGAATTAAAGTCTAAGGCCATTTTACTGTTGTGATCTGTCCCATTTCATCTAAATAGGATGAAACCTGAAGCTCCTGTCTGACTACCAGACAGGCCCTCTCGAGGCTTAAGAACATAGAACTTTCCCCGGGTTTCCAATTTACATAAATCAGTGTGAGAGAATGCTAGAGATAACAGTATACCACCACCTTCTCTGACTAATACTTTCTCAAGACTCTGGTTCCAGTGACTTTATAATTATGTATTTTCTTTGATTGTTTTGGAGATACCCAACCACAACCTCTTTCATTTACCACCCGTTGATGATTGCACTGCGCTTGGTATCTTCCTTAATATTTGGACAGTATCTACACCTTTCTACTAATATCAACCAATTAAATAGCCTATGTCCTAGTCAGTGTTTTTTCATCTGCTTCTAGAAATATACCTAGTATGTAAGATGAGTTAGCTAATTTCTTTTCCTTAATGCTTTGTAGGGTCTCTGTTGCATCTTAAATTTAATATATCAACTCTGGGGCTCTTCTACTGAAAAAGAATATTTGCTTTTCCTTTTGTTAGATCATTTTCCATTAGCAAAAGAAATTTTTCCTATTGTCACAATATTGCTCTCCTTTTTAAGAGTTATTAGTCTGTTTTAAGAAAATAAATACCATGGCTATGCTTTAATAAAAATAACCATTCTGTAGTCTTTGTAAAAATGACATTCCTATGAGTATAGATCAGCCTGATCTCTTTACCAAGAATATTTAGTTATCCTTTATCTCTTTCTTCTTTCCCTCCACCCTGGAAGATTTTTACAGATTGTAAATTGTAATTTTGGATTTTTAAAATGTGAATTATGGATGTAGACTAGACTTCAAGATACAACATGGCAAGCGCTCTAGAGAGGACCTTGAAGATCCCAGCCCAGTGTCTAATCCCAGCAAGGTCTCCCTGGAAGATAAGAAAAGCCAGAGAGGTTAGGTGGCTGGGCAAGGCCACAGGGTAAGTAGATAGTGACTAGAAAGCTAAGGCAGCAGGAAGAATTTTGTAAAATTTGGAAAAAGCATCATATGTAGAAAATGGAAAGAGATAAAGATGGGTCGCTTCAGTAGAATTGAGCTCTACTCTCAGAGAAAAGAAAGCGTGGGAAGAAGAAAAAGTTGCCAGAATATCCATAATGATATGGATTAATCTAGTTCCTATGCTAATCATCATCTACCTCATAAATAAGACCTCCACTTTGGGTAGCAGAAACATGAATGTAGAAAGAAGCAAACAGACTGAATCCTACGGTGAGGAATATGACCTTTATATGCTTCAGATCTTGTTATCGAAAATTGTAGTTTTCAATAGTGTAGGTATTCTTTAACCTGAGAAATATCAGCAACTAGCATGATAGGATCTTAGAAACTCTAAACAAATTACCACAGCTCTCAAAAATTATCTTTATCTGGTGACAAGACTCATTCACCACTAACATTGATGTGAGTTAATTATATTTGTTGAAACAAGAAAATCTCATTGCTTTTGTTTTTTTGCTTTTCTTTAATTTTATCAAATGTATGTCACAGTGGTTCAACAGTCCCACTCCCTCTACCCCCACCACCCCCACTCTCCTCCCCCTTGGTAAGCACTAGTCCCTTCTCAGTGTCTATGAGTCTAATGATGTTTTGTTCCTTCTGTTGTGCTTTGTTTTTATATTCTATAAATAAGTAAAATCATATGGTATTTGCCTTTCTCTGCCTGGCTTATTTCACTGAGCATAATACCCTCTAGCTCCATCCATGGTGTTGCAAATGGTAGAATTTCTTTTCTTTTTATGGCTGAATAATATTCTATTATGTATATGTACCACAACTTCTTTATCTATTCATCTCCGGATGGACCCTTAGGTTGCTTCTGTATCTTGGCTATGAAAAACTCATTGCTTTTTATTTTGGTTTGGTGAAAAAAATGTTCTTGCTCTCCTGGATTTCAAATCTGTCCTCTTAACATCGGGCAAGAAAGTAATTTTTTGGATTTCTCAATATGTTACTATTTTTCATGAGGAACTATAAATTAAAAACTAATGATGAAAAATGCTTAAGTGTAAAAGACCACAGGAGGCATTCTCTTATTCAATTAACATCCAAATGATGCAATCACATGGAGCTTTCTGTGTGATTTTTGTTGAAGAGTCTATTCAAGCTGATTAGAGAGGATTTAATATAAAATTTGGAGGGCTTTCATAACAAAGCGTTCTTTTGAATAACATAATTTCAAGAACATTCTTTTCTTCTTTGGCAGTACTAGTCTCGTAAATGTTCCTTTAGCTCAAAGATTTCTGACAAGTAGATAGGAAAACCAAACCTTTTTTTACCCCACAAGCGGGCCAAAATCTCTGAATGTAGCCATTGTCTTCACGATTCATTTAATCAAATGTATTCTATGTGAGATTTCCTCCACAGTAATCATGTGCTTTTATGGCTTTCTTTTGGCTACCTAGAGAATATATTAAAAATGAGAATTGTTTCTATAAGGATATATTTGCCCTAAAGAAATACAAATGAACAGGGCGTTTTGAAAGTATTTCGAAATTCAAGAACATACGGCTAAGAACAAGTCAATCATAGATAAAACCTCTCTTTTTAATAGATTTCAGATGTTGGCAATACAAAAATACTATCAAGCCAACACCATTATAGTTTTGGACCCCAGATGGAAGTTGTTTATGAACAACTAGAGAACATCCAGTTTATTTATATACAGAAATCAAACACTTGAAAAACAAAAAAGCCATTACTGTATCTCCAACCATGTAATGACCATGTTAGACAGAAGAATCACAAATTTAGCTTCATCATTCTTAAATCAAAAGCTGGATTGTAGAGAGTATGGCTGTGTTTGGAAAATTAGAGAAAAATAACACTTTTCAGAATTATAACACAAAAAGACAATTAAGCTGCTACCATTATTCTCCAGAACACTGAAGTCCCATTTTGGAGAAGACATAAAAGTCATCAGGGAAATATTAAAATAAAATTAATTAGATGACAAAACACCATTCTCTGTTCTCATGCACTTCCTCCTGTGGGTATCGCCTCGTTCATTTCTGATTTTCCTTTTCCTTCAGTCACAAATTCCATCCCATTTTAATATTCATTGATATTTTCTTTACACGTTGTTTCTGGCTATCATGTGACCATCTACTATATTTTTTCCTTTCTCCTTCTATCCCTTCCTTCATATTTGCTTCTCTTCTGTTCTTTCTCTTTGTGTCTGCAGCAGTTAAGACCAGTGGAAGGAAGCTATAAGTAAATAGTTTTCTGTTTAAAAGTAAGAAGTTTCTACATCTGAGCATTATCTAAAATGGACACAAACATTTCTGGTAGTGACCCCTAACTTTAAGTGACATATAAGAGGATGGAGATCCACTTATACGAAAAGTTGTAGAGAAACCATTTAAAACTAGGAGATTGATTTAAATGACCTTTAAGTTCTCTTTCATCACTAAAATGATATGCTTCTATGAATCTCTCCCTTGACCAATATAGGCCATGGTGCTCAGCACTGTACACAGAGGTAAATAAATATTCATGTCTCGTTTCCCCCCTGTTTAGGAAAGTGGAAAATCTTCCTCCAAGACCATTGAACAAGTCACTTGATTATGCGCAGGTTAGTCCATTTTTTTTGTCTGTTCTGCATTTCCATTTTATAATCAAGTCTCCTCTTTCTTCTTTCCCTTGCTTTAATCTCTTTTTCTTGCCACAGGCCCATCTCTTCTGCTTCCCTCTTCTCACTCTGTTCTGTCATTCACCCTTTTCCCTTTGGTCCTTGCTGCACTCTTTCCTTCTCCTTTTTGCATTCCTACGCCTGCCCAGAGAAGGCTTGTTTCAGGCCCGGGCATTCCGTCCAAGGCTCGGATGTCACTAGTCATCAGAGAAGGAAAGGAGATACTCTTTGGTCTCTTTCAGAAATGAAGACGACTGCTCAGACCTCCCTCCCTCCCTCCTGCTCCCTCCCTCTCCCCTTTAAATATTGATGGCCTCACACTAGCATCCTATAATGTGACTTGGCCGGCGTTCTGCAGAGGCAAGGGGAGCCGCAGGTTCCGGCCCAGGTAAGAGACTTTAGACATCTTTTCCTTCTATCTGCTACGTGTTCTTCTGTCGTCCCGGCACTTCAAGCTTGCCAAGGACAGGAAAACCCATGTGTGTGTCCATAGATATACTGCCCTGGGAGAAGCTCCACTTCCCTCATGAGCTGTGAATTTCTCTAAAGCTTACCAGCAGGTGCATAGGCTTCTATGACAGCAGGAGGAAAGGTCGGACCCTGCTCACCAGGAGGGGCAACTGCACAGCTAAGATTCTGGGTATTGACATCTGGATGCTTCTGAGTTGGAGAAATAAAACAAATTTTGTGTGGGGAACTCTGCTTCCAAATGTTGCTTGTTTATACCACATCCTGATGAAATAAATCTGTGGCTCCCTCACTTACGGTTTGATGGTGCCCAGAGTGAGACCAGTGTATGTTCTGGATTTCAGGGCAGAACCCTCAGGTCCTGAAGAATTATGAAACAGCTGAATGCTTAAATGCATACCACGGAATTATGTGCCACATGTAATTTCAGAGCAGTTCTATTTATAGTGGGACTTTATTTTTAAAAAGCTTATACTTCAGAGTGGGAGGTGATGCAAATCATTTTAGACTCTGTAATCAGGCTTAAAATGTGACTCAAAGGAGTCGTAAGATTGGCCAGCACTTCAGATGGGTCACATTCAGATCAAGACGGCAAAAAGGACATTAATGTCATAAAAACAAGATCAGGATTCAAAATTTTGAGGCTTCTCTCTGTGTGTGTGCGCGCGCGCGTGTGTGTTGTGGGGTGTGTGTGTGTTTGGTGGAAAGGCGGTTATTGATTGGTAATAAAGAAAAAGAAGTCAAAGGGAATTCAAAACATCTAACAGAAAGGCAGAATTTATGCAAATATCAAACAAGGTCAGACTGAGTTAAATGCGTATTTAGCATGCGATTCCAAATGGGAAAGGCAGAACGGAACTGCATGTATGAGAGCAGGGCAGGAGGACCAGAGCTCAGAGAGCTGGAGGGAAGGACGGGGCTTGTCTGGGATGCCAACCATGAAACAGCAGCCAGGGAGCCAGGGCAGAGAGGAGATCCCGAGCCTTCGCCTTCACCAAGGCCAAAGTGTCTGCTCTGTGTGTGTGTGTGTGTTTGTGTGTGCGTGCGCGCGTGATATATGTGTATTGGGGGCAGGGGTGACAGCTGGTTTATGAGTCTCTTGGGGGTAGAATGACTTAGCTTTCCTGCTTTGATGTGATGTTAGTGTGTGACTAAAAATGACCCCATTTTGTTTCTTCACTAAGTGAAGACAAGATTAAAGCTTGTTATTAATTTGGGGGGACCTAGAAGTGTACCAAAAAGTACAATTGCCTGGTATGAAGGTGACTGTAGCCGCCCACCACCTGATGAGATACAACTGTTCCGCTTCTCCCTCCTCTACCGGCTGCCCTTCCCCACCGTGCCCATACAGGGTAGCCTCAAGCTCTCAGTTCAGCTAGAGATTGTGTATAGCCTTAGAGGTGGCACAACACCCCGCTAACGTGTTGACTCGAAGCCCAGGAAAGGGGAGAAGTGATCAGGGGTGAAAACAGTCCCAGCAGCATGATAATCATCTGATTGCATGTATTTTTCCAGGCCTGATTGTTGCACTGGGGAGATACAGTTGCAAATATTTCTCACTTTTCTTAGCGGTTCTCCCTTATACTTATTTCAGTTGCTGGTACATCTGCATTCAGCCTTCGTGCTTACACCTACTTGCAGGCACAAGCACATTTCCTAAACAAGGCTGAACTGGAACTCCAGCAGCTCACCCACGTTCCCTCTCCTTTCACCGTTAATGCTTCACTCAGCACCCTCAGACTCCTCTGTGCCAAAGCAAACACACATCAATAAAAGGGGAAAAAGATTCCTTTCCAGCCGAGAGATTAAATAAATGTATTTCAAGATCTAGCACCATGCACTATAAAAATAACAATGAAAACACTGAATTTAATCCAAAGGTCCCCAGCAAAATATTGCCTTTCAAATAATTTTTTTTAAAAGCTACTATCTTTCAGTACGGTGTCAAATCCCAGGGTAGTACGTTGAAAAGATTGAGTTAAATCTTGTGGATTGTTAATAATTAGTTTCTTACCATATGGCTTCTTAAAAAATAGTAATAAAAGGGAATAATCATCTAAATACTAGTTTATAAATTCGATTATTGCCATTAATATTACTATTAGCAAATAATGATAATATGGTAATAACAAGAATTACTAGTAGTGACAATAGTAGAGTTTTATTTATTTAGGGATTATAAATTCTGTAGGGCCAGGGACTATGTTTCATAGGTGCTTAATAGGTATTTATGGGATGCTAAATGTTTTTCACACACATGCTTTTTGGTCCTCTTAGCAATTAGAGGATCCTGTCTCAATCATACTTAAACCTTTCACATGTTTGATACTATAACTGATAAATAGTAGCAATTTAACAAATATTCTGTTGGCGGAGGTAGAGCAGATCTTAACATCCGTTTTATGAATTCAGAACATATATCAATGGCCTGACCATCAACTGACTAACTGCAACCTTCTGTAGGGAACAAATATCATCTACTACTAGAGTGAAAAGATATAAGATCATAATTTTACATTAAATACATGTAAACTGTGACCCTAGGCCAATCTTGGAACTTGCTGCTGACAAGCCTTTATCTAGAGGTTGCTGGAAAGGTACAGTTCTCTTGGGTTATTTATATACTTACAGAGCACTGAGATTAGAGGAGCAATGATTGGCAACCAAGAGGAATTCTGCCTAATGATTGACAGCTAACAAATTTGGCATTCACACTTGGAATGGTTAATCCATCTTGCCATGGATTCTTGGGATATTGCTTAGAGCTTTTGAGTTTCTTAGAGTTTGCTTAAGTGAAGAATTCCAAATCAATTTAAAGTTATTTAGATTCTTGTTGATAAACATTTCTGCCATCCTCAAAGAATGCCCAGAGGAGGAGAGGGCATATCTGTAGGAGCAGTGAGGAGCATAAATACCTGGGGACTTGCTGTGTGAGCAACCCTTCTGAGCCTTAGTGTCTTCACCAGCAAACCTGAGAAAATAAGTACTGCTTCCTTCAGAGGTAATTGTGAAGGAGAGAGTGAAAGTACTTCATAAACCAGAAAGCACCTGATGGATGTAACTTGCTGTAATAATCATTATTATCAATAAAACAGAGGCCACAATTGTTCATCTATCTTAAAAAGTTGGTTTGAGAATCAAATGAAATAGTATGGGAAAATATTTGAGGTGGGCAAGATGCTTTTCACCTGAACAATGAAACTATTATTAAAATGTCCTCTTCAAGGACATCGGTATCTTTTTCTCATAACTAAAAATGAATGCAGTTCTTTCTGCAGAGTTCCCTGGCCCTGGCACAAATAGAATAATTATCGCCATTATATGCCCACTGATTGAGAGCTACGAGCTGCTTCTTCAAGAGCAATTCTCTGTGAAGCAATGGACATGATAATAAAAAATGCCATCAGAGTTATAAAACCCACATGCCAAATAAGAAACCTGTTTTTCAGCATCACTTACGCTTTTTAAAGAGTTGCTAACTGCAAATGCTCTCTCCCTCGGACATAAATCATTTTAACTGGAACTTTGGAAATAGTCAGGTAGCTAGAATAATGACTAAAGCACAGTTGGAGAGTTTCAAGTAGGGCAGTTTGTGTTTTCTCTAAGGCCTTTCTTATGAGAAATTGGGGAGTCAGACAATAATTGTAACAAATGCACGTCATAAGAAATCCAATTGCGTGTCAGCGGTATTTTAGCAGCTAGAAAGTCTTTTGATGAATAGGTTTCATTTTGCCACAAACACAAACAACAAATGTTGGTTTGATTATACAGAATTTACCTTGATAGCTTCCTAAGGCAGACTAACTCTCCAGTTTTGGAAAGCAAATATGTGACACTATTTTTGTAAGTGTTGCCTCCATTATCTTTACTGGCTCTGAGCATGATGGGAGAGCAGTTAAAAAGTCAAAACCAGTTTTGTTTGCCTATTAGGTAGGAGAAGGAAAGACAATGCTGCTGTCTGCAGCTGTAGTCCCCTTACGTTACCTCTTCTCACAGTGTCCCTTCCTCATACTTGGCAATGCGGGAGATTGACTTTCACACTCTTCTCCTGACACTCTCAGTTCTGTGGACAACAATAAAATCCTTGTTTAAGACAATGACGACTATGGACACAAAAATGCCATAACAGATAAAGAGGGCGAGTGTAGGAAGACACTTTTCTTTAACAGAGAATATCCACCTCTGCTACAGGTCTCTTCTAAAAGCTTCATTCAAGGGACCAAGGACACTTAGCTTCTTCGGATCTGAGGAACAAGGTCTCAGGTTTCCTTTTGAATGACGTTCAGAAATCAACTCACTCTCAAATAATTGTATAGTGTATGGAAATTACTTTGTGACTGAATAAAGTTATGCAGGAACCACATGGAAGCAGGCAAATTTTAGATTGACAGTACGATTGGAGTTAAAGTTACTATGTAAGGTTGATTTTCTTTAGTTGGGGTTTACGGTTAGATAATACCCACCATTCCTCTTTCCTCAATTCAGGACCATTTCTGAATTGGTTGTAGTGATAATTCCCAGTTCAAGCAATTGGGAGTTAATAACCTACCCCTGACACCTCTCATTAGGTGTTATCTTTAAACTCACAGTTCAGAGTGTCCTGAAAACCTTACTTTTCTGCAAGCATTTCACTGGGTTCGGGCAGCTTGGACATTATCGATTCTTTCACTTCCTAAGATTCAGTACCTTTCCCAGATTTTTTTTATTTCCCAGTCTTTCTTTATCACCTCTCTCCACTGTGCTCTTTAGGTCTTCTACCCATTTCAAGCCTACACCTAATCTGCTTTATCCCTGGAACTTGCTTTTTCACCCAATGACAAGTTCAAAGTGATTCCATTAACATGTAGATGACTCTGGTCAGAGCTGGATAAGACAAGCACGTGTGAAGTATATGTTTGAAGTGGGACTAAACAACACATAGGGTACCAACATCTGCTACTCCGAAGGGAGAATATTTATTTCTATTTATTTTTGTCTTCTTTAACTCTTTCAGAAATGTTTTGTAGTTTAAACTGTGCAAGTTTTTCTCCCCCTTAAGTTTAGTCCTAGTATTTTATTCTTTTTGATGCTATTATAAATGGAGTGTTTTTCTGATTTTCTTTTGATTGTTTTTAGTGTATATATAAACACAAATGATTTTTGTACATTGTTTTTGTATCCCACAACTTTGCTAAATTCATACAGTCTTTTTTGTGGAAATCTTTAGGGGTTTTCATATATAAGATGATATAATCTGCAAACAGAGATAATTTTACTTTTTCTTTTGTGATTTGGATTCCTTGTTTTTTCTGCCTAATTACTCTAGCCAGGAATTCCAATACTATGTTGACAGAAGTGTTGAGACTGGGTTCCTTGCCTTGTTCCTGACCTTAGATAGAAGCTTTCAGCTTTTCACCATTGACTATGATGTCAGCTACAGGCTTTTCATATATCACCCTTATTATGTTGAGATGGTTTCCTTCTTCCTAGACTGTTAAATATTTTTATCGTGACAGGATGTTGAATTTAATCCAATACTTCTTCTGCAAGTATTGAAATGATCATGTGATTTTTATCCTTCATTCTGTTAATGTGGTGTGTCACATTGATTGGGAAAAGGACTTGAATAGACATTTTTCTCAAAGAAGACATACAAATGGCCCCCAGGTATCTGAAAAGGTGCTTAGCACCACAAATCATCAGGGAAATGCAAATCAAAACCATAATGAGATATTACTTCACAACTGGTAGGATGGCCGTTATCAAAAGCACAGCAAGTTAGAAAGGATGTGGAGGAATTGGAACCTTTGTGCACTGTTGGTAGGAGTGTAAATGGTACAGCCACCATGGAAAACTGTGGAGGTTCTTCAAAAAAATAAAAATGGAAATACCATATGACCCAGAACTCCTATGTATAGGAATTTATCCAATAGAATTGAGAACAGGATCTCAGAGAGATATTTACACTCCCATGTGCATTGTGGTATTATCTATAATAGACAAGAAGTGGAAAAAACCTAAATGTCCACTGATAGATGAATATCTAAAGAAAATGTGGTATATTCATACACTGGAATATCATTCAGCCTTAAAAAGGGAAGAAAGCCTGTCATATGATAAATCTTGAGGACATTATTCTAAGTTAAATAAATAAGCCAGTCACAGAAAGACAAATAGTACATGATTCCACTTACATGAGGTATCTAAAATAGTCAGATTTAAAGGCAGAGAGTACATGGTGGTGGCCATGGGCTTGGGGGAGGGGTACATGGGGAGCTTTCAGTCGCTACAGTGTTTCAGTAATATAGGATAAAATGTTCTAAAGATCTGCTGTACAACAATGTGCATATTGTTAGCACACTGCACACTTAAAAATATGTTGTAAGTAGATTTCATATTATGTGGTTGTTTTAACCTATCATTTAAGAAAATATCAGAGGAAGGGAGAAAATCTGTTTCCACATGTGACCAGAGAAATATATCTGAAACTAGTTGGGATGGTTCTTTTTTTTTGTTACAGAGGATCTTTATAATGCAAAAAAGAAATCATAAATCACTTTTGGACTATTTTGATATCTGTAAAACAACTTATAAAAAGCAGAGCTGCTCCTTTGCAGGAAGTCCTGTGTGTGTTGACCTCCTGGGCGTCCGTCTGCACGGCCCAGGGAGCTGGGGGTGGGTGTGTACATCCAGAAGAAGTGTCTCCCTGGCACCGAGAGGTCTGGCCCACTCAGTGGGGCCCGGTAAAAACCATTCTGGAAGCTGGCAGGGCTGGTTCTGTGCTCATCTCTCCCAGCCCAGTGCCCAGCACAGGTCCCAGCAGCCCCGCTCCCAGGACATGTGGAGTGAGGGGCGCCAGACCTGGGCTTCCTCCTCAGGCAGGAAATACTTGTTCTGTTCAAAAATCTAGGATACTATGATTTACCAAAACAAAAATTGTATTTAAAAAATAATTTTAACATTAGCAAATTTTACTTTAATTTTTTCAGCTCATAAATGACTGAAAAGCTGACCTGCAATAGCCTAAAGGCAGCACAGAGGACACTGAGGATCTGTAGGTTTTTAGGACAAGAGGAACTGCTCAAAATCCCCCCACCCCCACCCTCAACGAGGCAGGGAGGAATGGGGTGGGGTGGGGACAGAGGAATAAATAAGCATCTTAGCTCTGTCCCCAGGGCTGGTAGCTCCCTGCTGAAACTCACGCCTCCTAGGTGATCAGTTGGACTCTACCTGTGCTAGGGAAATATAATCAAACACAAAATCACCCAATGCAGAAATCCTCTCTCCAAAGATGGGAGGAAAAAAAGAAACTTTTATTGTTGAATAAGTATGAAACTAAAATGTGGTGCACACCAAAGGCAATCTGCTAAGAGATTGCAAAGACAGAAAGAAATCTCTCCCTTTTATATAGCCAAGCAAATGCAGTTGTTTTCGAGATAAACAGTAATCTGTCCTCCTGTAAGAGGATGTGACAGCACCATTTGCCACACATAGTTCATCCTGAATTCTCCTGGTAATTGGGGTTACCATCCATGTTAGCTAATTGGTTTATCTAGAGGAAAAACAAACTCCTTATGTTATGATTGTAGGTAGTTTGTAGCTCGGAGCACCTCACGCCTTGAAGTTAAGCCTCTACCTCCCCGCAGAACCTGGGAGACAGAGGTACTCTCTCCCTTGATATTAATGCCTCAAAGAGATGGTTCCAGATCCTTGAGAAAGGTAATCCTGGGTCACAACACTGGCAAGAGGCCTATCTAGTATTCAAAAGGATTTCTATACTTTCAGGGAGATGAGAAAGCACTTACAATGATAAGTTTTGCAAGGTAAACGGTCTAAGAAAATGAAGGGATGGAAATCTCCCATTTCAACAGGGAGAGTTAAGCCTCTGATTTTGAATTTGTATTTGTTCTTAACCCTGGAGCTGACAGCTTGGAACTCTCAGGGCAACATGCTTGTTGGATGTGTGTGCGGTGGGGCTTGTTAGGGGCACACGTCGAGCCTCTGGTTTCAGGAGGGCCCATGTGGCTAGCGGGGCTGAGGTGTGGGGAAACGGGCAGCCGTGTTTCCCACCCCCGCCCTGTACGCTGGCCCATGGGGGGTGGAGGAGCGGCTTCTCTCGTGAGCAGCCCGCACTTCTCAAGAGGGCTTTCTGGAATCTTATGTAGACAGGTGCCAAGGCCTGCCTCCGCTCAGAGATGCAGTTAGATGCCATGCTAATAGTCAACGGTGTGTGTGATTTTCGGAGATAAACCTAGGTCTTTGTGAAGGGTTCTTTCTATCAACTTTAACTTTTGATGGATGTGCACTACGAGTTCCTATGACTTTTATTTCAAAAAGACTAGATTTGAATCCTGCCTGAAGCTGTCTTTACAAAAGTTTGCTCCCTTTTTGTTTTTTTTTGCAAAATGTGGTATTTTTATGTTTCCTTTTTAAACTCCATATAATCAAACAACTGAGTCCTAGTCAGTAGGTTTTAAAATCAACACTTACTAGAACAGATTGTATTTTTTTCAGTGAGTTTGTGAGACTAAACATAGCTGCCATTTGAGGTGAGGGCCTGTAACAGCCTTGCCCAGTCCTAACTTGCTCCGTTACACAACACTGAGCCCCTGGACGGGCTGCTCAGTTAAAACCATTTAACCCAGACCAGAGGTAATAGCAGGCGAGTGTATCATAAGACGAAATCAAGTTACATCACCTCCGTCTCAAGCTCTGCTTTGTTTGGTTTGGCCATTGCCAGGATTGGTTTTTGATTTCCCACAGATCAAATGAAAGTGAAGGACAGCTCTCTTGGAATTACAAGGTAAATTGCAATGTGCAAAACCCAATTGAACAGGAAAAGCTGTTGTTGAGGGGACAGCCGTCATGAAGGTCTACACACCCTCTATTGGTTTGAACTTCTTAGTATGAAATAGATATATGTTAGCGTAAAAAATGATTAGGGCCTCAATTACTTTACACTATCAGGTATCAGGCTCACTTAGCAAAAGCTTCAAGCAGTGCGCAGGTATTCAGTTACCAACAATCGTAAAAGACAATGTTACATTTCTGTATTACTTTAGGCTGGGCATCAGAAAATGTGATTATAGTCTTTATTTCCTGTCTGGGAATCACTTTTATTCTCATTCATTTGTAAAGTCCATCAGAAACTTATTTGCATTTGCTCCCTTCCCAAATATGAATTCTCTCTCCTCAATACCAACTGTGACTTTTAATCAAGATACCTTAACTTCTTATGCCATTGAAGAGAAGTTTTAGCAATTCATAGTGTTTACACACAAGCCTGCTCTTTTTCTGTATTTGATTGCCTTACCTAATAAAGAGTAATAATCAATTGTCAAGCAGTGAAGCAATAATCTGGTAGTTTTCAGACAAGAAATACAATGAGAAATATAGCTAATATTATAGGTCTCTCTCTGTATTTTATATCTCTAGACGGATTTCAAGTTTTCCCACATCTACCTCACAGTTTCTGGTAAAGTGCCCCAAACACTGCTTTGCACAGGTAGGTGCCTCCAAAATCCTGGGTTCACTGGAAGAAGAAATTCACCAGAAACAGATCCCCAACCTAACTATTCATTATAAAGAGGACATGACTGAATATTAAGGAAGTGAGATGGGAATTTTCAAGATAATTAATTTATTAAAATGAATTAAATAAGCTTATTAAAGCACCTGGCAATATCTCTATCCTCTGGCTTTCTGGGAAGCACAGAAAAGAAAAAGAGTACCCTACAATTACACCAGGATTATTTGAATTTTACTTAGCTGACTATTTGTTTTTTGACCCTATAGTAACCCAGCACTAAATAGCTGAGTGAAATATTCTCATGTGTCTTTCGAGGACAGAAACCATTCAGGTTTTAGAAGACAATTTGTTTTTGTTTTTGACTTAGATTTAGGGAAGAGTTGAATGGTCACTGGGGACTTTTGAAAACTGATGTCTTTATTGCATTAGTATAACAGATCAGCTAGTTTCTTCCACATCTCCGCACTAAATGAAATATCCTCACTTATTTATATGTGACATTTTTCTTAATCAAAGAGTAGAAATAAATCTGCAAGCCCTTTTGGCTTTCATGATCTTAAGGAAATTGATTTAATGGGTTTTTAGGAGAGAGCAAATGAAAATTTTATAATGTCCCTTTAAAATCAATCATATCAAACTATAATTTGGTTTCCAATATTGTTACCCCATTATCCTAATAAATTAAAGGATCGATCAATATTTCTAACTCATCAAGATACATTACACGACTTTAATGCAGAGTTCATTGCCATCAGTGAATTGGGTAACTAAACACTGTATTTGTTGGTGAATTATATTCTTTCTCTTCTTAGTATCGAAGAATTGGTGGCCACTGTGCTTGGTAAAAAACAGCAGGCAGTTGAGAAAAGAAGGATGAAGCCACTGATATTTTTTTGACATTTCCCACTTGTCCAACACATGGCTTCACTTTATCTTCTCCTTTCAAATTAAATTTTATTGGCTGTATTTTATAGTGAGGAAACTGGCACTCTGAAATTGTGTCCAAGCCTTCCTAGCTAGAAAAAGGTGGAGAACCTGGGATTAGAAACTAGATTTCTTTGGTTCCCAAATATTTCTACTATGACGTCAAAAACATGATTCAGTTATGGGAAGGACATGTATAGGACTGGAATAATTTCGCCTGCAAAAGTGAATCCACTGGGGGAAATTAATGCTTCAACTGCACAAGAATAGTCGCACAGGGGATGATCTCCAAAGGGCAGGTCAGAGAACATTAAAATGTGGGATGAAGAATTTTAATTACATTTACAGAAGAAAGGCTTGCCTTTCCACAAGAGCTTTAAAGATTGTGGCAGATATTGAGAGGAGGGGCCAGCTTTCTGGAAGATTTTAGGACAGAAGAGACTCTCACCTATTCTCTGCTTATGAATGTTAAGGTGTTTACCCCATCCCAAGTCCCAGTGTGGGACAATTGACCCTCATTCCTGCAATAGCCTCAGTTGAACTGTTGGTTGAAATAAAGAAAAGGACTTGAAATTTGGGGCAAAAGTACAGCCTACCATCTGTGCAAGGCTAACAGATTAGCTCCAATACACGTGCGAAGATAGATTTGGTATGATGGAGACAACCTTAACTTTTCCCACAGCCTGAGTAAACTATAGACAGGTTTCTTCCTGACTTGAGGCCCCTGACCTCTCTTTTCTTAGAGCTCTACTAAGTTACTTTGGGAAGCTTAAAAGTTTTTTCTTTGCCTGTTTGAGATACATAATTTTTAAAAGGCTTTTACCTGTTTTACTTGGCAAGATTGTCCTTCTCAAGGACCTGGGAGCCATCCCTTTGAAATGTAATTATTAAGGGAGCTTGGAGAGGATAGGAACCCAGCTAAGCAGGCATCTTGCTCCAAAGTTTTAAAATTACCTCCTCTCGTGAAGATCCCTGAAAGTTAACTTTTCCTTTGGGTAAAGCTAATAAACTGACACAGATGATTTACAGTTACCCCTCCCAGTTCTTAAAAACTCTTCGGCCCTTTTAAGTGGAGTTGAACTCAGCCAGAATTCTGGACTCTCTGCTCTCTTGCAATAGCCTGGAAAAAAATCTTCCGTGCCTGTTTAACTTTTTCCAATGCAACTTTTGCTTTGACAGATATTATAAATAGTGAGTTACGCATGAAAAAATTTCTGAAAAACTGAAAAACATAGTAGTTGAAGACAGAAAGTATAGCAATTTTCAGTTGATGCAGAAAAATAACTAAAAACGTTGATGTGATTTCTTAGTCTTCACGACAAAATTATATCTTTCATTACTTGTTTTTTTATTTAGATTTTAATTAACTAAGTCAATGTGTTTCTTTCAAATGTTAACATGTGATTTTGTGTAAGTTTTGTGCTGAAAAGATGCACAATTCCATTATGCATAATATGAGTGGCTTCTTTGAGAAATGATCATTATTTCATGCTTTTTAGTTTCTTATATAGCAAACTGCTTATTGTGGGGGAGACAAATTGTCCTGGGAGTTAAGCTCATTTATAATGTTAAATTACTAATTCATCATTAATCTTCCATTTGACTTACCACTATAGACAATATTAGTTTTGAACTCAGAGTGTCATTGTGAGTTACAGTCTTCAACACAAGTTTTACTGTCTATCAGTTTTTCTGTCTTTAAGCAAGGAATAATAATATACTTGAGAACTCCTCTATATGGTATTACTCAGCTAAATGTTTTGAGTTAAATGATACCCAGATTATTATTTGCTTCCCTTGGACTCTTCTCACTTGCATCTCCAGGAATTCATGCGTATTGGTATCACTATAACATTTTGGGACATCCTTGGTTCCCCAGGTGGATGTATGACTAGAGTTTCATTATAGTAGATCTAGAAGTAAGATGGCCTTGAAGTTATTCTCTGAGGCAAAGATGAGTCTCTCATGAGTCTTTTTAGGACCAAGAATAAGCTTTAGCTAGACGACCTTCCCAAGTGCCATATATCTATTTTACCAATTACTGCAGCTAACAAAACTCACTCCTATAAAAATTTATTCTCGAATTGGTTTTTGTCTTAGGCTCTGGGACTCCATAGCGCTTCCGGTAGATACACTGTTCAGACGCTGGCATGCAAATCAGACAAGCACAATGATGCACTGATCAACTTGGGAATGATTGACAGGGCACAAGCCATTCACACCTCCATCTCGGAACCTGGGCTTCCTTCTCTGAGTTTGCTGTAAAGCTCTGAGGGCTCTAACAGTAATTACCGGGCCTCTCCAGATTATTTCAGCCCTGCTCGGAAGCCGTTCCAGCCATCCAGGGAAGAGGCCCACACGGGGGCGCCAAGGCCTCTTCTCAACAGTTAGTAAGCAAGCTATGTGGGGAGTGTAGCCCTTGTTTCACAGGCAAGGAAACTGCATTTCGGAAAGTTCAGGGAGCATTCCCAGAGTTACGGTGCTAACAAACTGAAGAGCTAGAATTCAGCATTAAAAGCCTTTGCTCATGTCCCTATGCAACATGTCACCCAATATTAAGAGACAAGATACCTGCTCACGATGCAGGGCTTTTAAAAAACCCTCTGGAGATGTGGCTGTCCATGGCTGCTTCAGCCAATTCCCTTTATCAGTGTGAGTAATCCTTAGTGTCAGTGGGAAACTAGTAAATTCATCCTGAAATTGATAACAGTACAATTTTGAATGGTGATTTTAATTTATCAGTCATTTAGAATTTAGGTGTTCAACACAGTCCAAATAAATTTAGTATAATAGGTTTAGGAAATAATTTTCTGAAGAAAATATAAACCGAGGTCTTAAACATTTCTACATTCTTTATTCCCTGATATTAGTGGCCGCTGAGCTGAAGATCCCACAGTCATGTGGTACTCAGGCATTGTTAGCATAAGAATCAAGCACTCCGCTGATTAAGGATAATGAGATCAAAGTCACTGACTTAACCACGTTGAGGTCAAGTCAGCTTTATCTAGTCCCAAGGTCATGGACTTGACTATTCAGCGAAGTCAGCTATGCTACAAAGGTGTATAGAAGAATAACAGACCTTCTCTGCATCATTGTAAGATGGAGTCACTACTACTTTACTGCTGAATCTTAGGCAAGGGACATAAGCATTTGTCAGATTCATAGGCATCAATCCATTGGATGAATTTTACAAATGCCTGTTTTATCTACTGGGAGCTTTTGTCTACAACACATTGAAAAATGGAAATAACTATAAAAGTATATTTATACAATAAAAGTGTATTGTTGCATAGTCATAATGATGATGACAATGGATAATAATATCCTAGGACTTAGCGAGAGTAAATTTGTGCGGTAGGCAGCCTCTAACAGGACGTCAACGAGTGGTGCCTCCTGGGGTTCCCACCCTTATATAATTGTTTCCCCTTGAGTGTGACTCAATTTAAAGGAACAAGAATAGTGCAAAAGTGATGTGATGTCACTCACTCCCATCATTAGGTTGCAAAAAAACTGTAATTTCCATCTTGCTTGTCATTTCTCACTCTCTCTTGCTTGGAAACCTTGCTCTGGGAGAAGCAAGCTGTCCTGCTGTGGGGAAGATCATGTGGGAAGGAAATGATGTCTCTATCCAACAGTCAGTGAGCATTTGAGGCCTGTCAACAGTCCCGCACTTGAGCTTGGAAGCAGTTCCATCCCTGGCCAAGCCTTGAAAGATGGCCTCAGGATGACCCCATGATTGCCATGTGCGAGAGTCGCCGAGCCACAGAGCCCAGGCAGCCATGACCAGATTTCCTGACCCATAGAAACTGTGAGATAATAAATGTTTTAAGGCATGAGGCTTGGGAGGTAATTTATTATACAGCAATAGATAACCAATAAACCTGGGAAGACTCATAAACCATTTGGGATGTGGAGATTTGCTGTAGATTCATAGAGAACACAGGTGAATTTTCAAGGATGCTTCCCTTTGTCAGCATTTCTAAAGGATTTGCACAGCTCAAGTGAGAGCAGATATTATTCTTTCTTATAACTTTTAAAATATTCATTAAGGATTCTATGAACATTTCTTCTTAAATTATTCCCATTATTAGATAATCATCTACTGCTTGTGTTAGAATAAACTGGAAAGGGCTGGAAAGGGAAAGTATATTTATGCTGTTATAGAAATTAGTTTAAACCTCTATTTTAGAACCATCAGGGAAAGTATAAGAATAGTTTGGAGTTTCAGTTGCCTCTGGAGTGTTCAATAAATATTTTTCAAGAGGAAAACATTTGTTCCGTCCTACAGCATGACATGGCATAATGCTATGCAAATACTAAATATAGCACCTTGTAAAAAGTCATTAGTGAAATATTCACTCAAAATTCACTGACTTTAACATAAGTCAATTTGTGCATTTAATGACCTATTCTGCATCTTCTAGACTCAGCAAAAATACTTTCCACACTGCCATGAAAGTTTAGGAAAATTGTAAACAGTTTTGCATCAGTCAAGAGGCAATGTAACATAAAAGAATGACCATGGAGTCAGATAGACATAGGTTTGAATCCCAGATCTATTTATGAGCTGTGTGACACTGGGCAAGTCATTTCCCCTTTCTGGGTCTGTTTCTATGTCTGTAAAGCAGGAAAAATGATCTGACCTCAACAGACTGTAAAAAAAAAATTGTATGCAATATTCTTTATGAGGCAATGGACCAGTCATCTTGCAAGTATCATTTTTGTTGTTAATATTGTTAGAAAAATCTCTCTTATAGAAACTCTTCTAAAAACTTTCAAAAGCAGTCACAACAACTCAATCACCCCCAAATTTTCACTGATATGTTATTCTACTTGTTTACTATTACTTTTTGCCCAGCATCTTAGCCTCTTCTGTGTGCTCTACTGCTTCACAAAGTGAAGGGAATATAAACATCTGCCCTGGGGAAAGCTTATTTCTCTAACAGAAGGCAGAAGAGAAGGGTATTTAGCAAAATAATCCCTCCACACAGATTTAGAGTGAGATTTATGTACCATTTTAATTTATAGGGACGTTAACGAATGCACATATAAGTGTGATCATGCGCTTATCATCTCGTATCACTAACTCTAGTGATGTGCAACATCTCACATTCATTTTATTAATGAGAAACAGATAGAGATTTAAAATAACTAAATCATATTTAATGTGATGACCTACATAAGATATTAACATAATTTTGACAGTGAAGCACACAATGGGAATGTGTCACTTGAGACATGATTTTAAAAGCCTTAACTAGGTAATAACGTTAATGTGGTAAATCCCAGACAGGTATTTTAGAAATCCCCTTGTTGCAGAGAGGGGTCAGACAAAACTATGAGTTTCCTATAACTGCCTCCTGCAATCTAAACTAGTCCTTGCTGTCATTCTTGGCAACTGTACTTTGCTTATTTTCACAGCTACTGGTAGAGCTCCTAGTTCCGTGTTCACTTGTGGGTTTATTTTTTTAATGCTTGTCTTTTCCATTAAGCTCCAAGCTCTAGGAGGATAGGTATAGGGACATTTTGTTCACCAGTCTATAACACCGTACTTAACAAATATTTGTTGAATGTTGTATTAAAGGGTCAATGTACGTGCTCACAGGTTAGTTTTTGCTGACTGACTTTTACATATGTTCAACATACTGATGGTGAATACTTTGAGACATTCCCTTACTTTAGGTTCTGATAACTATATGTAACTATACATTAATAATATATATGTGGCTATCAGTTTAATTCTTCCTATATATTCTAATTTATTGGGGGGATTATATCTTGATCCGAAGTTTGAACAGCTTTCCTATTAAGAGTTCAGATTTTAAAAAGCAAGTTATTAATAATGCCAGACTCAAACGTGAAGGGTGATGGCCGTTGGTGCAGGTCCCCTGAAAGAGCTGGTACCATTTAAAAGGATAATTTTGAGATCATCAGATGTGCATTGTACCACTGAGTCAGTCCCTAGATACCACACAAAATGGTTCTGTGATACAGCCACACGGAGACGTTGTCTTATTTGCTGCTGTATCCCTGGAATAAACAATGGCGCTTAGTGTAGAGGACACAGTCACTGAACAGCCGTGGAACACACCGCCCAGTCAGCGTAGGTAGCTGGTAACTGCTCGGCTTTTCTTGTGTTGTCTCAACAGGTAATTTTAAGGATGGCTTTTGACAGCATTGAGGTAATCTCTGGATTCAAAAATGATATCTCCAGTAAATAATCTTAGACAAAGTACTTTAAATCTAGACCAACTTACTATTAGTTTTCCAAAATTTTGACAAAAAGTTAAACAAAAGTTGTATGCCCTGATAGCTTCTAGTTTTTCTCTGGAAACAAAACACTGGTGTTTCTTCATTATAATGGGTATAAGCTGCCAATAGAAAGTTATTTAAAGAGAGTATTTATTAGGCCTAGAGAAGAATTCAGAGGATGACGTTAGCTTTAGAATTATAGCTGCTTTTAGGCACTGTGCTTTCTTTAGAATGAAGAAATGCTATGATTTCCCTTGGAGGGGCATAGATAATTCTAAAAGGCCACCTTGAAGTATGCAGGTCAAAGTGGTCCTACCAAAATGTAAGAATTTCATTACTAAACAATATTTGCAACAGACATCTCAGACTCATGCTTCTTTTATGCTTTACATCATCTCATTTCCCACCCCCAAGTTAAGGACTTTCACTTTTTACTTTATTCCAAATTATTGGAATTTTTATAGATGTGTACTACTTTGCCAATCAGATATTTTTATGTAAACCTGTTTTTAAGGTCTTTAAGAACTAGCATTTCTCATAATAGAGTATATCATCTATTCCCCATGAGTCTAAGTCAGTTTAATGACATTAATGCTTATATTACTGACAACTTAGAGTACTACTAGAATTTAAGAATAATTTAAGAATGATTTTTAATTGCATAAATGAGGCCTAAAAATATTCCTTCTTGAAACAAATTGCTGTAGCTAAAACTCATGCTTTGTTTTTTCACCACCTTTAATTCTAGTCCCTTTCCTAGAGGTAATGATGATTATTAGTGTGGTGGGTATTCTTTTTCTTGGGTTCTTTTATATACATATTTAAAAGATATATATTATTATATATTATGTATATCTTATGCTTTTAAGTATATACTATATATATGTATGTGTGTGTGTATATTTATACATACAATTACCATTTTTAAATTTCAGTGTTCTTGGCTATTTTTCCACAATTACTTACAGATGAAATACTATAAATTTAACTGAAGATTTTCTATACAATTTGCACTAAGAGAGGCATCTAGATGCATAAATATCAAGTGTGTCAAGCCAGAATTCATCACTGCAATGCTTTTGGCTATCCAGCATTACACACTGGAAAGCCACCTCCCATCCATAGCATATTTAAAACATCTAGAGGAGGCTTATGTCACCAAATCAGAAAAAAAAACTGAATCTTAACTTAGTACTTTATAATTCACTCTTTTTGCATCCATTCATTTATACCTTCATTTAATATTAATCAAGCTAATGCTATGTATAAGGTTTCCTGCTAGGAGCTAAAACTGAGGCTATAAATACCTACTGCCTAATTCAAAGTAGGTCATAGTTTACTACATGAAAACCCCTAAATAACAGGTAAATCCAGCACAGTATTGTAAGTGCTTCAAGAGAAGGATGAACAATGCTGCAGCTGCATGGAGGATAGAATGATGTTTAAGACTACTAACCAATATTTATTGACCACCTATATGTGCTGTGCACTGTGAAAGGTGCTGGCATTGCATTGACCTTTTTTCCTTTTGTAACAGCAAAGTATTTATCTAAATATTTTTTAATCCTAAAACTTTTTTGAGTGTGCTAGAAAAATATAGTTCAGTGGTTAAGGACAGAGGTTCTCTCTTAGAAATACCATTTGACCCAGGAATTCTACTGCTAGGAATTTACCCGAAGAAAATAAGATCCCAGATTCAAAAAAGACATATGCACCTCTATGTTTATTGCAGCACTATTTACAATAGCCAAGATATGAAAGCAACCTAAGTGTCCATCAGTAGATACGTGGATAAAGAATATGTGGTAGAATATTATTCAGCCATAGAAGAAAACAAATCCTACCATTGGCAACAACAGCGATGGAGCTAGAGGGTATTATGCTCAGTGAACTAAGCCAGGGAGAGAAAGACAAGTACCCAATGAATTCACTCATTTGTGGAATGTAACAGCAAAGCAAAACTGAAGGAACAGAACAGCAGCAGACTCACAGACTCCAAGAAGGGACTAGCGGTTACCAAAGGGAAGGGGCTAGGAAGGGTGGGTGGGGAGGGAGGGAGAAGGGGATTAAGGGGTGCTATAATTAGCACTCACAGTATAGGGGGTTCACAGGGAAGGCAGTATAGCATGGAAAAGAAAAGTAATGACTCTATAGCGTCTTACTATGCTGATGGACAGTGATTGCATTGGGGTGTTGGGGGGGACTTGATAATATGGGTGAATGTTGAAACCACAGTGTTGTTCATGTGAAACGTGCATAAGATTGATATGGTATATGAATGATACCTCAATTAAAAAAAAAATTATGTACCTCAAGAAGCAGATCAGGCAGGAAACAGAGACCACATCTCAGTTCTCAGTTTTGTGAAAAGAGACTGTCCCAACTGCTTCTGTTTAAATTATAATTTAGCAACCTAACTCATGTTTGGATGTCCACCAGCTAGCACGATGCCTATAAACATATGATACATGTAAAATGAATGAATAAGTTGTTTCATTAAAAAAAAAAACCAAAACCAGAACTTTAATCTCTCCTAGGGGTAGTGTTGCTGCGTAATTCTACTCCTTGGCCAAACTGATTGTAAACCATCTCTAGCAGCGGTTGTCAAATGTAGCAAGTAACACTATAGACACCCACTTAGATTTGAATTTCAAGTAAATAATGAGTACATTTTCATATAAGTATATCCCATGTGAGATTGGGATATATTTATATAAAAAGCTTATCCATTGTTTATCTGAAATTCAAATTTTCCTTGGCGTGATGTGTTTAATTTGGCAACCCTAGGGTGTGTGGGAGGGATGCACCAAATCTGTTGCTAGGAAGGTTTTCACATGTTAGGTACCTTTGTCCTTATTTCCCTCTCTCTTCCCACTCCAACTCCTTGGAAATATCTCTATAAAGCACTCATGCATAATCATTTTTTAACATTTGAATTTAATGATGCGAATGACATAGCCATACCCCCCATCCACTACTGTCAAGCCTAGCCTCTTCCTCTGGCTCTTAACTCTATTTCCTTCCCGACCCACCCCTTTTCTTTCTGCCCTATATTTCCTTTTAGAAGCTTTCATCTAATGATTGCTTTTTTTTTTCTTGAACAACATGACTTCTCATATGTTAAGATTAACTGTTAGAGTACAGGGACAGAAAAGGAACATGAAAAAAATAAAACCTGCATTGAACTTAGAAACAAGATATCATTATTTCAACCATTCTCTTGCTAACATCCTCATCTTCATTAGTTTGTCTTTCCTTGTCCCTGACTGATCAAATTCAAATGTCAGGTCAATCCAAATGTTTTTCATTTTTCCTGGAGTTTGAGCATTATTGCAGGAACCTTTATGATGGGGAGATTGATGCCGCTATAAATTAAAAGTTGCCAACCAAAAATGCATAGAAGACTAAAATCTTTTAGTCTTCTAATTAGCTTTCTCTCCTGTTGCCCAGATTGCCTATTTTCTAAAATTTTTTATTCGTTTCAAACTTTTGCAGGCTTCACCTTTCATTCTTAGTAAATGACTTCATCTTTGACTTTGCAGAGAAAATAGAAAGTACAAATCATCACATAAGACCTTTCTCAGCTTCCTTCCATCCCAGTGACATGAGCCCGAACTCATTCTTCCCTGATGCTTGTGTTTACAATGGAAGGGGTATTATTTCTCTTGCCTAATGTTTTGTATGCTACACTTGCCTGGTTTCTTCAAGGATTATGTTCTATTGTTTTCTCACTTTCTTATTTATATTACTCTTTTCTCTCTGCTGTTTCAATGGTTGAAGAGGATTTAAATACTCCATAGCCTTTTCTATCTTAAATAAGGAGGCAAACATATTAACCCTACGTGTCTCTTTAACCACAATGTTACTTCCTTCCTCGTCTTCAAAGTAAAGCATTTTGAAAAAAGAGGTCAGGATTTGCCATTCATTAAGTCCTCATTTCGCCATTAATCATGCTACACATTAGAATCTGCTTTTTTCTTTAAAATTAAATTTTAAAGATTCACAAAGATTCTCATTACATTTTTAGCTAAATCTAATGAAAATCTTTTACTTTTTATCTTATTTCATCTTTCTTTAGCATTGATAATGTAGACCACCTCTTGAAATATTTTTTCTTTTGAATTTCTGTGATGACTCGTCTTCCGCCTCACTCTTCTCCCTCCGTCTGCTACGTCTGTGCCTCTCGAACCTGCAGCTCCAAATTACCTGTATTAGTTTCTTATGGGCAGTGGAGCAAATTACCACAAATGTGGTGGCTTAAAGCAACAGAAATTTAATCTCACTCAGTTCTGGAGACCAGAAGTCTTCATTACAGTGTCAATAGAGCTGTTCCCTTCAGAGGTCCTATGGGCAACCCAGTTCCTGTCTCTTCCAGCTTCTGGTGGCTGTTGGCCTTTCTCGTAGGATGGTTACTTTTCTGTGTCAACTTGACCAGACTATAGTAAACTGATTTAATAAAACGCTAGTTTAGGTACCGCTATGAAGGTATTTTGTGGATGTGGTTAACGTCTACAATCAGTGACCATAAGTAAAGAGGAATATTACACTCATAGTCCCCCAACCCTATTTCACTCTTAATATTGTTTTCAGTTAGAAAAACATATTGTCAATGTAAATGGAGCTTGAGAAGAAGGGTGTTTGATTCCTAGGGGACACCAGTTTTCCTGGAGTTCACCAGCACCTCACAGACCTCTGGTCTCCTGCCAGCCTAGCTCATCGGTGTGCTCTCCGTCTGAGGAGGGCCAGTGCAGGCAAATTCTGCACAATGAATGTCACAAAATGCTGCTTAAAGAAATTAGAGAAGGGCCGAACAAATGAAGAGATGCACCATGTTAATGAATGATCTACTTGCTAATACCATTCCAATAAAAATTCTAGTAGCTTTGTGTGTAAACTGACAAGTTGATTTTGAAATTTACAAAAAACAGCCGTGGATATGAAAGAACCAGTACAATCTCGAAAGAGTGAAATAGAGTTGGAGGACTATGAGTAATTAAAGAAGGGATTACTAGACAGTATCGTATAGGGGCAAGGATAGACATATAAATCAATGGAACAGAATGGAGGACCCAGTTGTCGACTCATATATATCTGGTCATTTGATTTAAAACAAAAGCATCAAAACATACAATGAGGAAAATGGTAGTCTTTTAAATAAGTGGTACTGTACCAATTAGATATTTAGATGGGTACAAAATGAACACTGATCTCTACTTCATATACCACATAAAAATTAATTTGAGATAGATTATACCCCTAAATGTAAAAGGTAAAACTTCTTTTCATCAAAACCACCATTAAAGGGAAACATTATGCCCTTTATATAATGTAAAATGGAAGAAGATATTTGCAAGACATATAACTGATAAATGTCCAGAATATATAAAGAACCCCCTCAAATCAATAAGCAAAAGATAAAAAAATCAAATTTAAAAATTACAAATGACTTAGACATTTGACAAAGGAGGATATCCAAACAATCAACAATTATACGAAAAGGTGACCAACATCGTCACTCACTATGGAAGTGCAAAGTAAAATAATGTGACGCTCTTCCTCCCACCAAGTAGCTGAAATGAAAAAGACTGACCATACCAACTATTGTTGAAGATAACAAACAAATGGAATTCTCATATTTTGCTGGTGGGAATTATAAGTGATATAACTACTTTGGAACATGGGTTGTTTTTGTGAACATAAACCTCTCTTCTGACCCAGCAATTCAATTTCTGGGTATATATTCAAGAAAAATGAGTCCATACACTTATACACACAGAATAAGGACAAGAGTGCTTCAAGTAACTTTATCCATAATTGCTAAAAGTTGGGAACTGCCCAAATGCTCATCAATAGAAGAATGGATAAATAAATTGTGATGTGTTCATATAATGGAATTCTACCCAGCAGTGAAAAAGAATGAGCTAATGGTACATGACACAATATGAATGAATAACATAGACATTAAGTTGAATGAAAAAGGGCCATTATAAAAGAGTATATATTGTATAATTCCATTTATATGAATCTTAAGAACAGGCAAAACACACAAGAGGTGATAATAATCTGAATATTACCTCTGAAGACTAGATAGACTAGAAGAGACAGAATAGAAACATTGGTCTGCACCTCAATCTAAGCGGTGGTTGCATGGGGATACATCTCTATATGTATCAGGATTTTCTTTTAGCAATATACACTTTTTATCTATGTTATGTTATGACTAGATTAAAAATGTAAATGCAAGTATAAAAAAATACTCAGGCTAATCTTAAGTGAAATCAAATGCAGAACCCGAAACCATATTGTAATATTACTCCTGATGTATAGGGAAAAGTGCTAGAAAATTAAAATAAGAATGGTTATCTCTTGATCAAACAAATGACTTCTTGGTCTCATATGTGTATTTTGAGTGGACTTTGTAAAATAATGCATTTGTTTTAACTGAACATTAAGAAATATTCTTTTCTGGTGGGAATTCAGACAATATTGATTTTGGGTCTTTGTTTCATTTTGAAAGTTGACGGAAGAGTGATCTCTGTGCTAATTAATGGCCATTATAAGCCATCGCCTGTTCTGATGAGGTTAAGTGCAGCCAGTAACGGCACGCGTGTGAACGCGTCATGGACTGCCTTAGGGAAAGGAAATGCATAGATCTTCCCGAATGGGGGAGCTATTAAAATTCATGAGCTTTTGGGGAAAAGAGTTGGTAAGTAGGTATACAGGTGGACAGTTGTTCGAGTTGAATTTGGAATTAGAAGTTCTAGTTTGAACTGCAGATCTAATTCATAGTAGCCATGTTATCTTTGAAAAGGTACTTCATCACCAGTTGTGTATAAATTTTTAAATCTTGTAGAGGTAAAAAAAATAAGACACGATAAAGATGTGTTTGAACTGCAAAGTACTGTGTAGATATTAAATTATTATAGCAATGATATGTTTTTAATAATGATATATTAAAGAGACTTCCAGTCAGAGCACATCAGCTCACTCCTATACACCTTATTTCCCTAGACCCTAAAATGACAAGCCCCCCTCTTTGGGCAGTGCTCTCCTTTCTTACCAAGTGATTTCAGGGAGTTAGCATGTTCTTAGCAGACCCTGCCCAGCACTAGGTCCAGTCCTTGGATATGGGGGCAAATCTGGACAAACAGAATGCTCCATAACACTTTACAAACTGTTTTGAGAAGAAGACTTTGTCCTTACTTGATGACAGGAATATAGAAGTGTAAACTATACCAGCCACATTTCTTATCTGGGAGAAGTAGACAGTCTACAGTGTTAGAATTTATCTGTCTGACAAAAAATAAAACAAACAAAAAACAGGGACCATAGATAGAGCAAGTGACAGAAGGAAAAAGCGAGAGAGTATGAGAGAGTGATCTGGTGGCTTCACCCTGCAGTTTGAGTTGTTTCTGATCTGGGCTACATCTCTGCTTTTCCCACTGTTTGTAATTCAGCTTGAGACAACCCAGGATCTTTCAGTGATTTTCCTCCTTTCCTTACGATAGTTTGGTTTTGACCATGTGCAACCCAAAGAGTTGAAAAAGGTCGAGCACCTTAGGAAGCATGTGTTGAGGTGAAGGTCGGCATGCAGAACATTTCTAAGGCTCTTGGGATCAGACCCTGTGGAAGGGGGTGGAAGGAAGAAACAGCAGTGGTAGTGGGGGAAGTTGGCTATAATGCAGCCTCAATTAAGACCTCGTCTGACCCTAAAGAAAGCTCGGCAGCTTGGATGACCTTTCAGAGCTGTCTTAAGTTGGGTAGATGACCCCCTCTACATCCACATTCACAAGTCACTGGATACAAGCCATGCTGGAAAAAGGATGTGTGACCCAGGTGAGGCAGTGTGCTGGCAATCACTGAGGTGGGGTGGTAACTGAGGGCCATTTCTGGCAATACTCCCAAGTAGCTGGGGAAACAAATCCTTCCTTCCTGCAGTGAGGAGGTGGGTGGCCCATTTCAGAACCCCAGTAGCCCAACTTATGTCACGTCTATCTGCTTGGACTTCAGGGCTACTAAAATAAACACAGTTCTATCTTCAGGAACTGAGCTTGAGAATGTTTCGTAAACTTAACTTAGACTAATCCAAAGGTAGTTACTAGGACTGCATGCTTCTTGCCTTCTAAACTATCCCATCACCCTATAAGCTGTTAAATCTTTATCGAATTTCAGAACAGAGATTTTCCAGTCTTGTTCTAAATCAGAATACTCTGTGGAGTTTGTTAAATATACAGACATATGTGCAACACTTTGGAGTGACTGAAGCAGACATTCTTAAGTAGAGCCTGAAAAATGGCATTTTTTAAAAGCATACAAATGGCACAGTACTTTTGAGACACAGGATCAACTCTTAGATATTAGTTGTAAGCTCTAGCGTCTACTGGCTTATTACTATTTTTTAAACTACTTAAAAGGAAACAAGCTATTCAAATGCACAGCTTGATAAAATGGATACTCGTTGAAGAGATTATAAAGATTGCAGAACAGCATATTCTAAAAAATTGCAACATCATTAGTCATAAGTTGGTATTAGCCAAATTTTCATAAGAATGCAAACTTAAACCATAGCAAGATTCTACTATACATTTATTAGAATGTCTAAAATAAAAAGTACTGACATTATCAAGTGTCGATGAGGCTTCAGAGCAACTAGAACTCTTATACCTTGTTGGTGGTAATGCAACTGTGTAAGACACTTTGCAATTTCTAATAAACTTAAAAATATACTTACCATATGACTCAGCAACTCCCACCCTTAGGAGAAATGACAGCTATGTTCACACAAAAACCTGTTCACAGATGTTTATGTAGCAGCTCTCTTCATAAAGTCTCTCCCAAATTGGAAACAGCCAAAGTCCTTCAGTGCGTGAATGGACTGTGATACAGCTGTACAATGGAATATGGCAATAAAAAAGAATAAGTTTTTTTTTTTTGGTTCATGCCAGTTTGGACAAATCTCAAATACTTTATGTTGAGGGAAACAAACCAGTCTCAAAAGGTTGCATACCATAAGATTCTATTTATATGGCATTCTCAAAAAAGATAAACTATAGACACGGAAAAACAGATCAATAGTTAGCGAGGATTAGGAGTGTGGGGAGCTATAACTATAAAGGGACAGTCTGAGGGAGGCGTTGGAGGTAATGCAAGGAACTCTTTCCATATCCTGATAATGGGGGTAGTTACTTAAACCCCCACAAGTGCTGAAATTCCTAGAACTATACATGAAAAGTCAATTTGTATGATAATTTAAAATGTAAAAATAATTAAGAGGAAAAACACTTCATGCTTACAAGTTACAAGAGTCTAGGTGAGTTTGTCAAGATCTAGCTGTAGGGCTCATTAGATGGTATCATTAGACATACTTTTTGTTCACCTTACCGTTTAAAACTAATCAAATCTCAATGTCTCTATGTGCTAAATCTGTATGTTAAGTATTAGTCATTAGTAAAAGGATATGTTTTCTTTGTTTTCTGTGTTGGCTTCATTTTCACACAAGCTCTACCTATAAGTTGGAAAAATGACCACCGATAATTTCAGGCTTATATTTTTCCCACAAACAAAAAGAAACTGTTTTTTTCCCAATAGCTTCAAAGTTCCCTGGGCAGAAAAATAATTTTCATTGACAAAGCTTTTGTCCGTTTCTGAATGTATCATTTTGGCCATGAGCTGAAACTCTCTCTTTTCAGGTCATGGCCAAAATGAGCTGAAAGGTCAGCTCCGTGTCCACTGTTGGACCAAGGATAGGGGCAACCCCACCATTCCTAGGCAAGAATAAAGTAAGTGTGGTTAAGCAAAGGCAGAAATATATGTCATCTACTGTAGATTTAGTGCTAGGAATGACATTGAACTACTCTTTGTCTCAATTTGTCCAAGCAAAAAAGGGATAACAATAGTACCTTCAGGTGATAACACCATCTCTCCACAAGTGAGCTTGATCACAGACCGGCTGCCTATTTCTCCCAGCCATTTTTATAAGACCTTAATGATGGTTCACATGAATAAAGCAACAGCACCATAATGCCCACGTTTCATGCCTGTAAAAATGTATGATGCTGGAAAGGAACGTGTCCGTGAGCAGCCATCTGTCCCATCCTTCTGAATTTAGGAAGGCATATACTTATACCTTCCTATAGGGAAAACAATATATATGCTTAAGATTTTCATGGGATAATATGGTATTATAATCCTTGGTAATACATTATCACCTTGATTTCATACTCAGGAATCTCAGAAATACCTTAACTTCAATGAAGTTTTTCATGTTATTACCTTCATGAGGTAACATGAAAGCTCAGGTCCCTTTGGTATCTTTAACTATCTTTACTTATAATTTTTTAAAGGAGCAAAGGAGCTGTTCTTCACTCTCTTCAAATGCCATATATACTCCCGAAAAGTCATTGAGTCATAAAATCCTTCATCAATCATTTGTTCTTCATATATCAAACTCTTGTTCTGCTAAACTTAAAAAGTTTAACTTTTTAATCCTTTAAATGTATATTTTTGGACCCTTAAGAAATTCTGAACAATCCCCTCCAGGATAGTTGGAACCTGAGCCCTATAGATTTTCTCACTGATCACTAAAAATAAAATCCAGAAATGTCTTCAGAAGAGGAAAAGGAACAGTAGATAGGGTTACTGAAGGATTCTGAGGGAGTCCCAACACTTTCTAGGCCATCTGGTCAAAATCTAATTGCTAATGGAATGAACAGATTTTTTTTATCCACAAATATAGCCTGAAGGGGAATTAAGCCAGAATTCTTGGGAATGTCTGGCACAAAAAAACTGTCGTCAAAGAAAGCTAGAAGGTAGTGGTAATGTCAACACAGTAAACGGCACAACATACATATTTTTGCTGTCTAATGGAGGGGAGGTGGAGGGGAGACGTGGGGCTGCTTATGTGAAGCATTTTGAAGTCCATTCCCTTCCCCCTATACCTCAACCTCGGTAATTCGGATCAATTCAGTTTCCTTAACCCACTTCTAAAAAAATGAATACTGGCGAGGGCTCTGATTTGCTTTTTTCTTCCTGAAAAATTGATACTGTAGCTTTAATTGTGCATGGAACTGGAAAGGTTGTCATGGAGACGGCAATTTGTGCGGGAGCTGCTCCACTTCTCTGGCCTTGTTCTGAGCTGGAAGTGGAAGGTTCTATTGTTAAAAAAGCTGAATTTTAGCTTCTGCCAATAAAACCTGTGTTTACATTTTTTGAAATGCAGTTTTGTTCACATTGCCATCTTTTATTTAAATAAAAACAATAAGGGTACTTAAAATGACAATAACGAGCACGTTTTAGAATAGTCTGCTTGTGATTGCGGGAGAGCCTTCAAAGGTGTCCGAAAACAGGCGCGGATATTCTGTACAGGCTCCTGTCATAGTTTGGAAACGTTTGCCACCTAGTGGCGGCAGTTGAGAAACTCTGAAAGATGTGGTAGCATTTTCATGTTTTTGATATTAGAAAACAGAAAGAAAATAGCGTAACTCTCTCCATAGATCCTCAAAGAAGTCATTGTTTAATATATTTATGGCGACTGTTTACACCTTGTGCCTCTCTATGCTGTTGCCTGGAATAGTTTAAAGCTCAGTTCAAATGTCAAGTACCTAAAAATGCAGTCTTTGCCAATTCCTTCCTTCCCGTTTCTCCTAATTCAGATTTAATTAATCCTCCTATTGCATTCCCTCAAGCACTTTATTCTTACCGCTGTCACAGTAGTGATTACATTATGTTATATTTAGGGGTGTGTGTGTGTGTGTGTGTATGTGTGTGTGTCCCTCCGCTGCCAGATGAAGTACTTCCCTGAGAGAAAATGCTTTACTACTTTGTGATTTCTCCGTATCTATGGCATTAGCAGGAATGGAGTACATCTTCAATAAAGCTTTACTAATTTTACCTTTCAGCCTCCTCTTCAACCACAGCGCTTACTTTCTGCGTTCCACTGGCCTTCTCCTAGCTCCCTGTGAGCAGCACAGGGTCTCCAGCTGTGCGGCCTTTGCACATGTGGTTTTCTCCTCCTGGAATAACACCCCCCCTCCCCTCTTCACGTGCCTGACACCTACGGCGTGTGGCTCTCCGTTCAGCAATCTCCTCCGAAGGAAATTTTCCCTGAAACCCTGACCAGGTGGTTATTTTCATGATACACCTTCAATGTAGCATAGTCTATTCTTCATGCTTCCCACGGTTGTGATTTTATATTATCCGGGCAACTATTTAATTCACGTCTGCCTGCCAATAGTATGGAAGGTCTTCAAAGGCTGTAGCTCGCCATGGTATCTCTGGTGCTGAAAAAAAATACCTATCTGGATTAATTATTAATCGTGACTAAATTAAATATTTGCTCATGATTGCATTTGTATATTTATTTGTTGCATTGAAGTAGAATTGGCATAGAGCATTGTGTAAGTTTAAGGTGTGTAAGTAAGGCAGTTTGATACACTTATACACTACAATAGGACCACCACCATTGCTTTAGCTGACGCCACTATCAGAGCGCGTATTAATCGTTTCTTTTTTGTGCTGGGAGCAATTAAGATCTAATTTCTTAGCAATTTTGAAGTTTATACAACACTATTTTTATATTATCACTGTGCTGTGCATTAGATCTCCAGGACTTTTATTTACTGGTTACAAGCTTATAACCTCAAACATCTCCTCAGTTCCCCACCACTCCCCTACCCCTGCCCCTGGTAGCCACCCTTCTACTCTGTTTTTACAGATTTGGCTATTTTGATTCCACGTAAACATGACACAAGGCAGTATTTGTTTCCATCTGACTTGTTTCCTTAATATAATGACCTCAGAGTCCATCCGTGATTACATTTTTTGAAATGTGCCACAAAAATAATTCTAAAAAAGCAGTTAAGAAATCAATTTGAGAACTTCTTTTTATTAAGGTTTTATTGATATACACTCTTATGAAAGTTTCACATGAAAAAACAATGTGGTTACTACATTTACCCATATTATCAAGTACCCCCCCATACCCCAATGCAGTCACTGTCCATCAGTGTAGTAAGATGCCACAGGTTCACTATTAGCCTTCTCTGTGCTACACTGTTTTCCCCGTGACCCCCCCACACCATGTGTACTAAACATAATACCCCTCAATCCCCATCTCCCTGCCTCCCCACCTGCCTTCCCACACCCCTCTCCTTTTGTAACCACTAGTCCTTTTTGGAGTCTCTGAGTCTGCTGCTGTTTTGTTCCTTCAGTTTTGCTTTGGTGTTATACTCCACAAATGAGGGAAATCATTTGGCACTTGTCTTTCTACGCCTGGCTTATTTCACTGAGCGTAATATCCTCCAGCTCCATCTATGTTGTTGCAAATGGTAGGATTTGTTTCTTTCTTATGCCTGAATAGTATCCCATTGTGTATATGTACCTCCTCTTCTTTATCCAGTCATCTACTGATGGACACTTAGGTTGCTTCCATATCTTGGCTATTGTAAAAAGTGCTGCAGTAAACATAGGGGTGCATCTGTCTTTTTGAATCTGAGAAGTTGTATTCTTTGGTTAAACTCCAAGGAGTGGGATTTCTGGGTCAAATGGTATTTCTATTTTTAGTTTTTTTGAGGAACCTCCATACTGCTTTCCACAGTGGTTGAACTAGCTTACATTCCCACCAGCCGTGTAGGAGGGTTCCCCTTTCTCTGCATCCTCACCAGCATTTGTTGTTCTTAGTCTTTTGGATGCTGGCCATCCTTACTGGTGTGAGGTGATATCTCATTGTGGTTTTAATTTGTATTTCCCTGATGATTAGTGATATGGAGCATCTTTTCATGTGTCTGTTGGCCATCTGAATTTCTTCTTTGGAGAACTGTCTCTTTATATCCTCTGCCCATTTTTTAATCGGGTTATTTGCTTTTTGGGTGTTGAGGTGTGTAAGCTCTTTATATATTTTGGATGTTAACCCCTTATTGGATATGTCATTTACAAATATATTCTCCCATACTGTAGGATGCCTTTTTGTTCTGTTGATGGTGTACTTTGTTGTACAGAAATTTTTTAGTTTGATGTAGTCCCATGTGTTCATTTTTGCTTTTGTTTCCCTTGCTCATGAGAGGTGTTCAGTAAGGAGTTGCTCATGTTTATATTCAGGAGATTTTTGCCTATGTTGTCTTCTAAGAGTTTTATGGTTTCATGAATTACATTCAGGTCTTTGATCCATTTTGAGTTTATTTTTCTGTTTGGGGTTAAACAATAATCCAGTTTCATTCTCTTGCATGTAGCTGCCCAGTTTTGCCAACACCAGCTATTGGAGAGGCTGTCGTTTCCCCATTGTATGTCCATGGCTCCTTTATCATATATTAATTGACCATATATGGTTGGGTTTATATCAGGGTTCTCTAGTCTGTTCCACTCGTCTATGGGTCTGTTGTTGTTCCAGTACCAAATTGTCTTGAGTACTGTGGCTTTGTAGTAGAGCTTGAAGTTGGGGAGCATAATCCCTCCAGTTTTATTCTTTCCTTCTCTGGATTGCTTTGGCTATTCGGGGTCTTTTGTCATTCCATATGAATTTTAGAATGATTTTATCTAGTTAGTTAAAGAATGCTGTATTTTGATAGGAATTGCATTGAATCTGTAGATTGCTTTAGGCAGGCCATTTTGACAATATTAATTCTTCCTATCCATGAGCATGGGATGTGTTTCCATTTATTGGTATCCTCTTTAATTTCTCTCATGAATGCCTTGTAGTTTTCAGAGTATAGGTCTTTCATTTCCTTGGTTAGGTTTATTCCTAGGTATTTTATTCTTTTTGATGCAACTGTGAATGGAATTGTTTTCCTGATTTCTCTCTCTGCTAGTTCATTGTTAGGGTATAGAAATACCACAGATTTCTGTGTATTAATTTTGTATCCTGCAACTTTGTTGAATTCAGATATTAGATCTAGTAGTTTTGGAGTGAATTCTTTAGGGTTTTTCATGTACAATATCATGTCATCTGCAAACAGCGACAGTTTAACTTCTTCCTTACCAATCTGGGTGCCTTTTATTTCTTTGTGTTGTCTGATTGCCATGGCTAGGACCTCCAGTACCATGTGGAATAGAAGTGGGGAGAGTGGGCATCCTTTTATTGTTCCCAATCTTAAAGGAAAAGCTTTCAGCTTCTCGCTGTTAAGCATAATGTTGGCTGTGGGTTTGTCATATATGGCCTTTATTATGTTGAAGTACTTGCCCTCTATACCCATTTTGTTGAGAGTTTTTATCATGAATGGATGTTGAATTTTTTCAAATGCTTTTTTGGCATCTATGGAGATGATCATGTGTTTTTTTGTTGATATGGTGTTTGATGTTGATGGATTTTCAAATATTGTACCGTCCTTGCATCCCTGGAATAAATCCTCCTTGATCATGATGGATGATCCTCTGATGTATTTTTGAATTCAGTTTGGTAATATTTTGTTGAATATTTTTGCATCTGTGTTCATCAGGGATATTGGTCTGTAATTTTCTTTTTTTGTGGTGTCTTTGCCTGGCTTTGGTATTAGAGTGATGCTGGCCTCATAGAATGAGTTTGGAAGTATTCCCTCTTCTTCTACTCTTTAGAAAACTTTTAGGAGGATGGGTATTAGGTCTTCACTAAATGTTTGATCAAATTCAGGAGTGAAGCCATTTGGTCCAGGGTTTTTTTTCTTAGGTAGGTTTTTGATTACCAGTTCAATTTCATTGCTGGTAATTGGTTTGTTGAGATTTTCTGTTTCTTTCTGGGTCAGCCTTGGAAGGTTGTATTTTTCTAGAAAGTTGTCCATTTCTTCTAGGTTATCCAATTTGTTAGCATATAATTTTTCATAGTATTCTCTAATAATTCCTTGTATTTCTGTTGTAGCCATAGTGATTTTTCCTTCCTTTCTCATTTCTGATTCTGTTTATGTGAGTAGACTTTCTTTTTTTCTTGTTAAGTATGATTAGGGGTTTATCTATTTTGTTTATTTCTCAAAGAACCAGCTCTTGCTTTCATTAATTCTTTCTATTGTTTTATTCTTCTTTATTTTATTTATTTATGCTCCCATCTTTATTATGTCCCTCCTTCTACTGACTTTGGGCTTCATTTGTTCTTCTTTTTCTAGTTTCGTTAATTTTGAGTTTAGACTACTCATAGGGGATTGTTCTTCTTTCCTGAGGCAGGCCTGTATTGCAATATTCTTTCCTCTTAGCACAGACTTCACTGCGTCTCACAGATTTTGCGGTGTTGAATTATTGTTGTCATTTGTTTCCATATATTGCTTGATCTCTGTTTTTATTTGGTCATTGATCCATTGGTTATTTAGGAGCATCTTGTGAAGCCTCCTTGTGTTTGTGGGATTTTTAATTTTCTTTGCATAATTTATTTCTTGTTTCATACCTTCGTGGTCTGAGAAACTGGTTGGTACAGTTTCAATCTTTTTTAATTTACTGAGGCTCCTTTTGTGGCCTAGTATATGATCTATTCTTGAAAATGTTACATGTGCACTTGAGAAGAATGTGTATTCTGCTGCTTTTGGGTGTAGAGTTCTGTAGATGTCTGTTAGGTCCATCTGTTCTATTGTGTTGTTCAGTGCCTCTGTCCCTTACTTATTTTCTGTCTTGTTGATCTGTCCTTCAGAGTGAGTGGTGTGTTGAAGTCTCCTAGAATGAATGCATTGCTGTCTATTTCTCCTTTTAATTACATTAGTATTTGTTTCACATATGTAGGTGCTCCTGTGTTGGGTGCATAGATATTTATAATGGTTATATCTTCTTGTTGGATTGACCCTTTTATCATTATGTAATGTCCTTCTTTGTCTCTTGTGACTTTCTTTGTTTTGAGATCTATTTTGTCTGATACAAGTACTGTAGCTCCTGCTTTTTTCTCCCTATTAGTTGTATGAAATATCATTTGCCATCCTTTCACTTTTAGTCTGTGTATGTCTTTGGGTTTGATGTGGGTCTCTTATAGGCAGCATATAGATGGGTCTTGCTTTTTTATCCATTCAGTGACTCTATGTCCTTTGATTGGTGCATTCAGTCCATTTACATTTAGGGTGATTATGGATAGGTATGTACTTATTGGCATTGCAGGCTTTAGATTCATGGTTACCAAAGGTTCAAGGTTAACTTCCTTACAATCTAAGAGTCTAACTTAACTCACTTAGTTATGCTGTGACAAACACAATATAAAGGTTCTTTTTTTTCTTCTTCCTTTTTCTTCCTCCTCCATTCTTTATATATTAGGTATCATATTCTATAGTGTTTGTTTATCCCTTGGTTGACTTTGGAGATAGTTAATTTAATTTTGCATTTGCTTAGTAAATAGCTGTTCTACTTTCTTTACTGTGGTTTTATCACCTCTGGTGACAGCTATTAAACCTTAGGAACACTTCCATCTGTAGCAGTCCCTCCAAAATACACTGTAGAGATAATTTGTGGGAGGTAAATTCTCTCAGCTTTTGCTTATTTGGAAATTGTTTAATCCATCCTTCAAATTTAAATGATAATCTTATGGGATAAAGTATTCTTGGTTCAAGGCCCTTCTGTTTTATTGCATTAAATACATCATGCCACTCCCTTCTGGCCTATAATGTTTCTGCTGAGAAGTCTGATGATAGCCTGATGGGCTTTCCTTTGTATGTCATCTCATTTCTCTCTCTGGCTGCTTTTAATAGTCTGTCCTTATCCTTGATCTTTGCCATTTTAATTACTATATGTCTTGGTGTTGTCTTCCTTGGGTCCCTTGTGTTGGGGGATCTGTGCACCTCCGTGGTCTGAGAGACTATCTCCTTCCCTAGATTGGGGAACTTTTCAGCAATTACCTACTCAAAGACACTTTCTATTCCTTTTTCTCTCTCTTCTTCTTCTGGTATCCCTATAATGCAAATATTGTTCCGTTTGGATTGGTCACACAGTTCTCTCAATATTCTTTCATTCTTAGAGATCCTTTTTTCTCTCTGTGCCTCAGCTTCTTTGTATTCCTCTTCTCTAGTTTCTATTTCATTTATCATCTCCTCCACCATATCCAGTATGCTTTTAATACCCTCCAATCAATGATTGGATCTCCGACCGGAATTCATTCCTGAGTTCTTGAATATCTTTCCGTACCTCCACGGGCATGTTAATGATTTTTATTTTGAACTCCCTTTCAGGAAGTATCATGGGGTCGATGTCATTTAAATCTTTCTCAGGAGTTGTATTAATAATTTTACTCTGGACCAGTTTCCTTGGCATTTCATATTTGTATATGGCGTCCTCTAGTGCGCAGAATCTCTACTCCCTGCAGCTGTTTAGTCCCTGAAGCAATGTCGGGGGTTACAAGGGAGTGGTATTGGTGCCTGGCGGGAGGAAAGAGCTGTTTCCTGCTTCCAGGCTGCTATTCCTGTCTCCACTGTCTGAACCAGTGGGCTGAGCACACAGGTATAAGCCTCTATGCTTTGCATTTGTAGTTGCTGTAGACAGATCTTCCCTCTGGCTGGGCTAACGCCAGGGTAGGGTTTGCCGGTCTGTGAGCCAGGTGGGGCTGGCTGGGAGAAAGGCACAGTAGGCTGTGTATCATGGAGGGGGTCCTTGGAGCTGTGTAGCCAGCCAGGGCGCTGGAGCACCTGAAGATCGTCCTCCTTAAATATGAGAGTCTATATGGCAAAGCTCCCAACCTGCTGGGCAGAGTGCACCTGGACAATTTTGTCTACCTGTTCTTTCTCCTGAGCAATAAGCTCTGTGCAATCCTTGCTCCTTTAGCAGCCCTCTTGCTAAGGGCTTCCTTGTTAGGAAGTCTCTCAGACTGACCACCTCTCCTTTGCCCCAGAGCAGCCAGATATGGATCCCTGCTTTCCACAAGCAGTTGGAATCTCAGTCTTTCCAGGAATTCTGCCTGTCTTAGCTTTCCAACCCCATAATTGCGAGAGTATCATGCAAGCACCATGAAATGTAGGTTTGTGCTCCCAGAGCAGATCTCCGGAGTTAGGTATTCAGCAGTCCCAGGCCTCCGCTCCTTCCCTGCTCCGTTTCTCTTCCTTCCGCCGGTGAGCTGGGTTGGGGGAAGGGCTTGGGTCCCACCAGGCCACAGCTTTGGTATGTTACCCTGTTCTGTGAGATCTGCTCTTTTCTCCAGGTGTATGCAGTCTGGCGCAGTCCTGTTTCCTGTTGCTCTTTCAGGATTAGTTATATTAATTATATTTTCGTATTATATGCGGTTTTAGGAGGAAGCCTGTGTCTCACCTCTCATGCCACCATCTTTAATCCAATCTCAATTTGAGAACTTTTAACCTTGTTGAAAAAAGTGCACAATTTGACTAATTTATTTGAAAGGACTAATCCTCCTTTGAATAAAGTTGTTGTAGAATGAAAAACCAAACAATCTGACATCTGTCTATCTATTCACAATGTATCTATCTATCTTCACAACACTCAGGTACATTTTCTTAGTGGGATTTTCACGGGCTCCCTTCAGTCAGTAAATGTAAAACCATGACTGTATGGGGGGGTCACTCACTGTAGCAAAAGGATACAAGCTTTGGAGTCAGATCTAGTTTCGAATAGCTTGGCCAATTCCAAACTATGACATCTTGATGATATAGCCTGTAATGATTTCAGTTTACTCATCTGTAAAATGGGATTAACAAAAACTATTTAACGGGACAGTTGCAGAAATTTGCATACCCTTATTTTTTAATCATCCTCGTTAATACTTGCTAACAAAGTAAGTATCTACTCTGTGCTAGGAAAGCAAAAATAAATCAGATGTTGTTCTGGGACTCAAGTAGCCTTGTGATGGAGTTTATAATCAATGATTAAAGTGAGCAGTAACCGTGCTCTTAGTCAGTAATCACAGTGACATGTAATAGTGAGAGGCACAGGGTGATTCAGGAGCAAGGACTGGGCTGGTGACACGGGCAGGCATGAGGGGAGTCCCAGTTGGCAGTGGGGGCACATATGGGGAGGCTAGAGCTGCCAATTTTCTCTTACAGCAGAAGCATGTTGGTTAGCACATGCCCTGGCACAGGGGTTGAGCCACTAGCTATATGATTGGGAGCATGTCATTTAATTTTTGTGTGCCTCAGTTTTGCCCTCTGTAATAGGAATGGCAGTGAGAACTACAAAACACTTACTATGTGCCAGGCATTCTTGTAAATGCTCTATGTGTCTTAACTCCCTTAATGCTTCCAATAACCTCATTATACAGAAGAACCAAGGACAGATCAAGTTAAGTGATGAATATTTTGCCCAAAGTCACAGGAATGATAACAGTGGCAGAGCTGAGATTCAAATCTTGGCAACTGGACTCCAGAGTTCTATGCTTCTCATAACCGACCGTAAAGAGCAGGTAATAACCACATACCCAGCACCTAATACCTTGACCAACACATAGGAAGCATTCAATGTATTTTAGCTTTTATTACTATTGCATAGTTCTAATTAGTAGAAATATTAGTTTGATTCAAACTAATTTTTTACATGTAGTTAATTCTCATGGAAATATTTAAAAATCTTGTTTCTCTAGTTTTTACCAATAGATGTAGGCAGATCACTAACCATGGTGGTATAATTGCCTTTCAAGAGCCCTCCTGTGGAAAAGTATAAGTCAGGGTAACATTTTTATTTATCTAAGGATTGTCATATACATGGAAAGAAATACTTAAAGTAAAGAAAATCTATTAAGAGTTTTTAATTTGACATCACCTTTCATTTCACCAAATATAGCAAATATATTTCATTATCGATGACTCACATTATAAAATTAAGAAGGTAAAACATTGCAGTGCTGTACAAAATTAAAAAGCAATTCCATAGAAAATTGAAATCTATTTATTTAAGTAGTCAGAGCGGAGCAAACTTTCCATGACTTCACAAGTAGTTTCCGTTAACTTTTTAAATTGTCAGAAAAGTTCTAAGGTAAAACACTACAGGTAAGAATCTACTTATCTAAAGAAAACAATTGCAACATTAGCATTTAGTACGAAGTGATAATGTGCTTTCATTTTGTGTCCTTTATTCATTTTAAAACAAGTTTGACTAAGGAATTAACCTTGAACAACAAATAACCTTGAATATGTTTAAATATGCTACAGTCTTAAAAGGTTCATAGAGCAATTAAAGATATGAGCTGATTAAATATTAGTGTCTAGATGAATCATTTATTAGATGACTCTATTGCAAGGGTTAATGCATGCCTTTACTGGAGAAAATATTCCCTTGGCTACAAGTATTTATTTATTTATTTGTCTTTAATGTTTCCTGGTGGTCATTGCAGAAATGTGTATCACAGTGACTTTATCTCTACTTCCATTTACAAAAATGATGCTGTTATCTGCTCTCGAAGCAGGCAGACAGCTGCACTTTCTAACTTACATTCTTGAATCATAATGAATGGGCCTAGTCCTGTACAGTTTTCTTCATTTTTTTAACCCACCTCCACTCTGAAAATAGAAATGATATGAAAAATTTACAATCCTTTCCAAATGAAAAGACACATGGTCAATGAATCGTTTAAATACAAGCTTGCAATTCAGTACTCTCCAAACCTCATCAATATAACTTTTTAGGAAGAGTTCAATGTTAAGTTCTAATTAAATTTTCTTCCAATAAACATGTTTATTGAGCATCTGCATTATTACCTGCATGATGTGCTAATGTTTATGGCCATTATCTCTTGCAGCCTTCACAATGAGGAAATAGCATCCATCAGAGCAGTTAATTTGGTCAAGGTCCTAGGGTTAAGTAGATGCACAGCTGAGACTGGAACCCAAGCCTGTCTAACTAACTCAATTGGTGATTTACCTGCTCTCCTGGGTTTTGCACCCAGTTCCATCATGAATGGGTGATTTCCTCCATACCACCAAACAATTCTCTGGACAACAGCTGGGTATTCTGTGTTTCTATTCAATTCTGACATTATCTAACCCTAGATAGCATCAGATTCCACAGGTAAAGGGCTGTGCCCCACAAGACCAACCTCCACTTCATATACCAGTTGCCAGCCCAAGTTACTGTCAAAAATAAGGCAAAGCTGTAAAACAATTAGCTGACTTATTTAGGGCCTTAAGGTTTGCAATCTTGGAGAGGAGATTTAGGTAGTAACCTACACTGTGATCCGAATTGCTGATAAAGTTTGGGGTCTTTAAAGGTAAACAGCAAGAAGTTTATTCATTAACACGAGTTGTTTTGAGTATTTTATGATTGGAGCTGTCAGAGAAGATTGTATGTTATTTAGCTTCTGATCGGCTGCCGTGGCTGAGGTCGGGCAAGATCCCACGTAAGTCCGTAAGACGTGCTGGTCTCGGGAATGTGTTGGGCAGCAAGCTGTGTACGGCATTCTTCTGAGATGCGAAAATGCTGGGATGTGCAGACCGCTTTTCCTTAATGGCCTCCCAGCTCCGTTTCAGTTGTTTCCCTTAACTATCCTGATTCCATTTTGACTTCAGCTGATCATACTTCATACTTTACTTCTGACTGATTGGCTATAAATCAGAGATTCCCATGACCCATCCTGGGGTTCTACTAATTTGCTAGAGTATCTCACAGAACTCAGGAAAACCATTTACTCACTAGATTAATAGTTAATACAAAGGATATTAAAGCATATGAATCAACAGTGTAATGAAGAGCTATATAAGACAAGGTCCCAAACATAGGAGCTTCTGTCCTCTGAGAGTTTGGGGCCTGGCATGGTGGCGCTTGGAAATGTTCTGGTTCCCAAGCTCTCTGAACCTATTCTTTCATTTCATTTTGGAGGCTTCATTACATAGATATGATTGAATAAGTCATTGGCCAATGGTGATTGATTCAACCTCTAGCCCCTGTCTCCTAGGAGATCAGTTGAGTGGGACAGAAAGTTCCACCCCTCGATCCTTGGCTTGTCCCCTTGGCAATCAACTCTCATTCCTTGGTGCTTTCCAAATGTCCCCTCCTTCGCGTGAACCCAGTTGTGGCGGAAATAACTAGACACTCATTTTACATTTGTGACTCTGAAGATCTAAGAAAAGAGACCAAATATCATGACAATAGGTGTTTCATTGCTCTTTTTGCTCAGGGAATTCCAAGAGTTTGGGGAGCTGTGGACCAAGACCAATATGCATCTTATAATCACACTATTGAACCAGTCACTTCCCAGTGGCTTCCTTACTGCCGTGGTATGACCAGGAGGGGCCTCGGGGGCAGCCAGGTTTTGGAGGAAGGATGTGAGAGGTGTCTGAGCTGCTGTGAAGTGCTTTCTCAGCATGTTCCATAGAACGTTCCTTGCATGTGTCTTACATTTTGGTGTTCTCGGAAATGTCTTGTTTGACGAAAGAGTTCTGCGAGTAAAAACAAATTGAATACCAATTGTCCTAGACGAAATGTTTGTGTTCTCCTAAAACTCATGTATTGAAATCTAATCTTCCACATGATGGTGCTTGGAGGTGGGATCTTGGAGTGTGCAATTAGTGCCCTTATAAGAGGCCAGAGGGAACTCCCTTCCCCTTCCACCAGGTGGGGCGACAGGGAGAAACCAGCTGCCCCTGCCCTCACCAGATGCCAACTTTGCTGATGTTGTGATCTTGGACTCAGCCTTCAAAACAGTGAGGAATCAATGTTCATTGTTTATAAGCCACTGGTTCATGGTATTTTTGTTATAGCAACCCAAATAACTAAAACACCACTCTAACTTCAGAATGCCTCTTAATTTTCATCTCTCCGAATAGATAGAAGTTCCCTTCAGTGACTTCATTTACTAACACCACAATTGCCTTTTCCATCTTCCTTGGTCCCACTCCATGTCCTTTTTCAGTGTGGATTTTGGTAATTTTTTATGTGATATACGTCTTTGACCCATGTTTCCATTCCAGCTCACCTCATGTGCTTGCCACAGAACCAAGAAGGAGGACTTGGCAGGGTGGGGGCCCAGTGGGACAGTGTGCGTCAGCCCCTCGGCATCACACCGCCACATGGGAACCTGTGAGACTTTCCATTCCCGCGAAATCTACCTCTTTTGCTCTAAGCATGCCTTCATGTTTCAATCCTCTTAGCTTTGTAAGAACTGACCTTCAAAAGTTGTAACGGAATTCCCTGATGGGAAAGAACCAACCCAGAGAAAGAATGCATATCCCCAAGACAGAGTGGTCACCCCTAAACATAGACCTCAGACCCTCAGCTACAGAAAAACTTTTTTTATTTTGGACTGGAAAAAGAGTCATCTCAGCTACATAGATTTATTCAGTTAGGACCTAGATTATAATTTGGGAAGTTTCAAGCAAAATACAAGAACCCAATTGGGTGAGTGTTTTCTGGAGTCAAAGAATACAGACTGTAGAGACCAAACACCTGGGCTCCAAGACCAGGAGCTGGAACACTTCATCGCTCTTCACCCTGAGTAAAGTGTCTCTGAGAGGCCCACTGTCTCCATCTAAAACATGGAGATAATGACACCAGTGTTATTTGGAGGAATGAATGGGTTAGCATAGGAGTTGTACCTAGTGAAGTACCCAGTGAAGATAAAATAGTAGCTCTTTTCCCTCTTATTTTTCTTATTAATAACAAACTCGAGTCGTTTACACAAAATTTGAGTGCTTCATTCAAAAACTACAGGCTTACACAGCATTCTGGGTTAATTGCACTTTCCCAGTCTGTTCTCTTGCTTCTGAACGTGCTTTGTCTCTACCTGCATCTCCTCCAATGTCTCTTGTTCTTGTTTGAATTCCCCTTCATTCTTCAAGACCACTTATATATTACTTCCCTGGAGTAACATTATTAAAAGGATGAATAAATTAGGTACTCACCACTGTAAAATCATGTTTCTTGGCTAATATAAATATCTAACAACAACTACTTAACAATTTTGATTTGTCCAAATAAATATCCTCTATCTGTAATTGATAAATCAACTGGACAAATATATCCCTAAATGTCTTATGCCAGATACCACTCGTGAACAAGAATAAAAAGAACAAAAAGGTGTGATCAACGACTGTAAGAGGATGTCTTAATTTATATCATAGGGAATGGTGTGGTAATAATGCAGTGGATTGTTTATTTTCTTCATACTGATTGCTATCATCTGCAGTTTCCTGTTCATCTGTTGGCTTGTTTTTTGTTTATCTTATCTATTGCTGTATCTCCAGCATCTCAAACCATAGCAGGAACGTTCTAGATGCTCAATGGTTATTCTCTGTTATGTTCAATGTATGAATAAATAAGTAGCTGGGTTTATAGTGGGAGGGAGGGAAATTCTTCAGAGGGAAGAGTTTATGGAAAAATTACCAGAGGGAAAATCTTGGGGCCAGGGGTTAGCATGGGGTGGGGGAACATTTGAAATGAGGCTCATGGAGAGGCAGGTCGCTGGTACCCACGTTAAAGAATCTAGATTTTTATACTAAGCATTTCTCAAGCATCATATTCTTGGGCCCCTTCATTTCTTGACTTAGTCTTAATGGAACTAAAAGAACAAAGTTCTCCTGTTCCTAAGAAGGAAAATCCTTAACCCAAGTCCTCGGTAATGTGAAAATGGAAATTCAAGGGGGTTAAGTGACTTGCTCAGCGCTGTCCTTTGAGTCAGCAGTGTCGCTGAAAAAAACCTCAGGGTCTCCTTAGTCCTTTTCTAGTGCTCAAGTTTATAAAATATGATTCCATGTTGACGTGCCTGATTATTCTCAGAGAAAACACCGCAGAGGCACCTTCAGTACTGCCCTAAATGCAATGACATTGAAAGTTGCTTAGGAACATCATTGTATGTCTCTCTCTTGAAGAAAATAGCTGTTTTGATGATCAGAAGCCTGTCACTTTCTTCTAACATTCTAGCTCCCAATACATCTTCAAGTAGAATTTCTTTTAAAGAAGGCTTGTGCGTGGCAGTTTTATTACACGGAAGCTCAATTTGTTCCAGGGATAAATCTGTGGGAAAAACAAATGGTATGTTTTCTGAAAAACCTCACAGAGACAGTTTGTCTTCCTGTTTACATCAAAAGAGATAAAGCTGGAGAAATAAGCAAGAAGATGACGCGGTTAAGGGGCCTTGGAAATTTCAATATTCAATGTCATTTACTATTAGCAACGGGATTAAATACACCCCAAAAAATATGTCAAGGAGGATTAATTACATTGAGGGGTGAGACAGTAGGAAGAGAAAGAAGAAATGAGGGGAAAAGGAAGAGAAACTCAGTTTTTGCGTAACGACACCGAAAGGCTGAGCACCCCACCCTAGATTAGTAGAGTCCATGGGAAGCTTTGAAGTTACAGAAGTAAATATTAGTATCATTCCAGTGAGCACCTGTTGGGGCTCATCTTTAAGTGCATTAGCTTTGGTCTTCATAGCAACATTGCAAGTTAATTATTTTTATCTCCATCCGGTAGGTAAGAATACTGATCAAACATGTCAAGTAAGCCCCATGGCCACGGTGCTAAGTGTGGGATCCGTCAATCAATCCTCTTGCCAATTTTGTTCTACAGCTCAAAAGTTGTTTTTTTTCCCTCCTAATGCTGTGTAGCCCCTGGCAACTGCACAAATGTGACTACAACTGCTAAAATCAGCCAGAAGCAGCGTCTTTTGTGTACTACCTTAAAATGCACAAATAAACAAACAACTCACATCCCATCTAGGAGATGTGTCTTTTCAGGTTGCCTTTGTGTATTTTCTACCTCTCCCCCTTAAGACCACCCGTGGCCAACGTCACCATTAGGAATTATAGAAGCTCAGATTTAGCTGTCACTTTCAACCCCTAAACAGGGAGCTACTTTCTGTTAGGTGAGAAATACACTGTTGTCAGTCATCACCAGGAACATACCTGGCTCCCAGGATGGTAGACCCCCTAGCAAATGTCTTGGGACCCCGTCAGAGACAGACAAGGAGGTAAAAAGTGAAAGCAAGAAATTTATAACTTCAAATGCTACTCACTTTCATCCCCAAATTCATCCACAGCAGATGTAAGGTTCAGAAATGCAGCCCATGAGATTCTTGTGGGTGGATAAGGTCACTCATACAAACCTCAGGTTTGCCGTCTGAAGTGCATCCCCTGAAACTTGTATTATCTGAGTAAAAAAATATTTCCTTGGAAAAATATTTCTGTCCTGTTGCCATAGTCGTAACTGCACTTTTTTTCTCTTTGTATCGTGTGTGTGCTTTCTTTTAACTTGACCTATTTGGGGATGTATTTCAGAAATAGAAAGAATATTCAAATTGATGAGATATTAGCATCTGGTTGTCCAGGATAAATAGGTTATATTTATTACCTTTATTTTCCCCTTGATTATTAGTGATAGGAGCCCTTTAGAGTATGTTTTCATTTTAAATATTAGGTCCATATATTTTGAATCACGTTTCTAAAATCAAATTTGTATCTCTCCAGAAAGTTATCTGTTGGAGTCCTGAAGGCAGCATTGGCTGTGTCTGACATTAGAAGTAAAGCAGATAGAGACCATTATATTTAAATATTATATTTAAATATTTTAATTAGTCAAATATTTTCTATGTACAGATTTAGCAAAAATATTTGTGAAGCCTGTCTTCAGTGGTTTTACTTCTTGTTTCAAGGAGCTTTTAAAGCTTTGAGTTCATTTTGTTATTTTCACCAGATAAAGGACAGTTGTATTTCCCAAACTCCTCTATGGATGAATGTGTGAGTTAATACGTATCTTTAAGAATTTGTCTGTCTTGTTATTGACAGACTAAAAAAAGTCCTGTTTGAGGGAACAAATAATGCAAAGCTGTGGGTAATCATATTTTAGAGATTCCCTTGTCAATGATATAAGAAAAACAAAATATTCATGTACTCACCCATACACAAACACACATACCCTCCTAATTTCTAAGCAAATAAGGATCAATTCAATTGCCTTTGAAATTGACCAAGAAAAATAAAATTCTCAATGATTAAAAATAATAAGAAAGAAAACAGGGTATTTGGTCACCTAAGCCAGGAATGTTCAAAGAATTTATTTTTATCTTTAGTGTATTCTGTAAGTAGGTTATTTGATATTATGGAAAGACAATAGAAATGTCTAGTTGTATATTTTAAAATAAGCCCTGCATTTTATGTTTTTAACATATGTACTCACTTGGAGAGAAAATACCTTAACATAAACTTTACAATATGAAGACTCAAATGTCAAATTCCAATTAAGTCAACAAAGAGCATTTCATAAATTGTACATGTGAGAATATTGCTTCTTTGAAAAACTCAAGGTTTTCAGTTCCTTTTGTCTATACGGAATTGAGCGTTACATAGTGAGAGTTAGACTAGTAGTCTTATTAACTTTATTTGATACGTGCCATTGATTATACTAAAATTTTATCAGCGAAAGGTTTTAGTATTGCTTTGTTTTATAATATAAATAAATGACAGGAACTCAATACTAACTATCATATCTACTTTCATCAGAGCCAACTAGACTCCAGGTGTTCAACAAATATTTTTATTTAATCTTTAGAGAAATTCCCCAAGGTAATTGCCAATTCAATTGTAGAAATGAGAAAACTAAACGTGCAGAAGTTAAGAAACAGCCATAGTCATGCAATTTGTGAATCAACCCCAAAACTGATTTCAAAGCCTGTGCTTTTACCATGAAATTGTCCTTCCTTAGTTTCTGTCAGTGTCAACTGTTTCAGCGTTCAGTTTAGCTTACGCTGCATGTGCTTACAGTCTCTTCTCTATTTAGATCGTCAGAAGATGCGAGGATTGGCTGTGGTAACAAATTTTTAACTCTGAAATGTGCATGACAACATAGTCGAGGGGATAATTTCATTATAAAGTATATGATAAAAATAGCATTCCAAATCAGTGGCATATAGATTGTTCAGTAAATAGCATTGAAATAACTAGCTAGCCTAAGAGAAAAAAAAAAGTCTGTAATCGTATACGCCACAGCCTATTGATGTGGGTCCTAAGTTTCCAGGCGTTCCTCTCCCCCTTCCAGACCGCCAGTGACTAGGGAAGCCAGCACCACCTCTCCCCAACGATAAAGACAGTCTTTTAACTACTCCCCCCAATTCCACTTATCTGGATTAAGTCATGTTTAAATAAACATCAAGATGACGTATTCAGAGCTTCAAAGGGTAGGAATTCAGAGTAAGATATTTACATCAGTAGGATTTTTCAAAAAAGTTTTCTGAAACATGTTAGTCACTCCATAATTTTGTCTATGGGTATGTTATAAGGGCAATATTTAAAAATATCTCACCTTTTAAATGATTTCAGACCTAGAATGAAATCTTGAAATGTGATATAGAAAGAAAGGTTTCTTTGTTAAACTGCAATTACGCATTGGTTATTCTCTGATTTCACACTAAGAAATAAACTTTGCTGTGAATAATATGCAATAAGAGATGATACAGAAATCTTTGCTTTGGAATAAGTTAAGTTATATATTTCTGGAAATAGCATTTTTCTTGTAATAGTCACATTTTACATAGGTTCACATTAAAATTTGTTGCATTTTCTGGGAGAGGGACTAGACCTCGGAACTCACAAAGTATGGGCCTCCAACCGGCTGAATCAGCCGTTCCTGGGGACTTGGGTGGAATGCAGTATCCTAAGCTACACCTCAGACAGACCCACTGAATCAGAAACTGAATTTGCACAAAAGCCCCCTGACATTCTTGAGAACACTGATGCTATGAATTAAAAATTAATTTAATTGAAAATTCATTTAATTTAGAATTACCTTCTGGGATAATCCATGCTCAGTCTACTATTTGAAATTTTCTTTCCACAAAACCTGAAGTCACAAGTGGTATTCAGCTCAGTGTGGCTTTCTACCTGTCCACCTCTTTTCTTCTCTACCCATTTGCCAAATGTAGAAATTAATTTATATCCCAGGAAATGAGAATTGACAGAGACCCTCCCCTTTTTTCTATCATATCAAGTTTTACCAAGCTTCAACTGTAATCACCCAAAATAAAACATTAAAGTCATAAGAAGTAGTATTTACTTTTTCTTTCCGGAAGAAATTATATTTTGCTTTTAATAATTCCAAGCTCTATTTCATTGCTAACTCTAGACTATTTTCTTCTATTGCTAACGGCACTATTTTTTTTAAATTTCTAATGCAAAGCATTGTGCATACATGAAAACACTGAAATAATTTGTTTCAGTACCTCAGTGTATTACTCTCTAGGACATATATAATCTCTGTTGGCAACTATGATTTCATTAATGAATGGTCTTGAAAGTACAGATTTGATATATATCTTTATATATATATATATATATATATATATTTTTTTTTTTTTCCTCCACAGAGGAGACACATTTTTTTCTTCTCATTTTATCCCTTCAGTCACAGTAACCTTGGACAATAATTGTGGGTGTGATTTTCAGGGATAAGCATTTTCTAATCTTTCTATTGCAGGAAATTGCTTATTGGTATCATGTATTTTATTTAAAAGCAGACAATCTACACAATAAGATAAATCTTGGCCATATGTTTGTAGTCTAAAAAATGTAACAAACAGAGAACATATTGTGAAAGTAAGGTACTTACAAAATTGTCCAAGTTGCCATTATTTTGGGGGGTTGGTAAAGGTAAACATAAGATGTATATATGCTGTTCTTCTGGGTCTCAAAATACACAATGACTTTAATTTCTTATAACAATGTCTCTCAACTACTTGAGAGTTTTTTCAATGTATTTTCTTAGACTATGAAAGAAAGAAGAATCTCTTTTTGCTCCAAAGGGAAATTCAGGTTGAGCGATTCCTGGAGAGGAGGCATACAGACTTTATGAAAGGAGGAAAGGAGCTAGTTTTGCAGGTTTTTGCAGTACGGAGGTGCCGGGTGACTCCAAAGGAGGAAAGGGCATCATGCACAAGGCGGTCGGCTCTTTAGGGTCGCATGGATGTTGGGATTTGCACAATTGCAGTCTACCTGCATGTATTCACTCACTCTTTCAGAAACTATATATTGAACACCTGCAGTACTGAACACCTATATATGGAACACCTACACTATTCTAAGCACTCAGCACAAAGCAATAAACGAGACACACAAAGTTGCCTTCAAGCAGCTGTCGTTCTGGTGGATGAAGGCAAAAATAAATTGACCACAAAACAAATATGTAGACTATTAGGCGATAAGTGACATGGAAAAAAGGAAAAGTAGGAAAGGAGCACAGGCAGTATTAGGCGGGTCTCCTTAAAGACAGTCACACTACAGGCACCAGTTCCACACTGAGTCTCAGAGTTCCTTTCTGTTTTGTTAGATGGATGCTGACAAAATGAGAAAGAGTTAGAGCCCTGTTTCAACACTTATTGTTTTTTTCATTTTTTGTTCACTTATCTATACAGCTCTATTTTTAAAATACAGGCTTGATTGTAAAATGCTTTCCTCACAATGCTTTAAGGCTTTACTGTCTTCCCGAGGCTGGGACCCCAAATCTTTACCATGCCCTGCAAGAGCACTATGAGTAAGCGGGCCTGTTGCGGCCTCTCCGGCACCCCCCCCCCCCCAAGACGCAACGACTCTTGTCCCTTTACCTTGAAAGTTCACCCTCCGGGTATCTAAATGGCTTGTTCTCACCTAGTTTTGGTCTTTCTTCAATAGGACGTCTTCAGAGAAGCCTTCCTTGAACCCTCTACCCGGTCTCCTTTTCTGGCCCCATCAATCTGTTTTCTTCTGGATCTCATTTTTTTCTTAAAAAGAGGCTGAGTATTTACCTTAAATTGGATGGTCCATGTAGGACCTCCGTAGGTGATGCTGAGGCTGAGAAAATGACAAAAATGGATCCAGTCATGTGAAAATCAAAAGAAAGGCTTTTACACAAATGGAAATTTATGCAAAATATCTAAAGCTTGACAAGTTTGAATTACAGAAACATCAATGTGGCTGGGGCAAGTGGAACAAGGAGAAGTGAGCTTTTAGATGAGGTCAGAAAGGCAGACAAGGGCCAGATCAAGTAAAAACTCTGATTTACAGTAAAGAGGTTAGGTGTTCTTGTGCATCTGAGCGGAAGACATGATCAAATTTTAAGCAGGGCAGTAGTATTTTTGAAGGGTCAGACTACCCACTTTATAGTGTCCTTGACCAGATGGGAGAAGACTACAGGAGAATCAAGAATTTTACTTGGACACTTTTTTGTTTGATATGTGTCTACAAGTCTATATGGACATTAAATGAATTTAAAGTTTGGGGGAATAGGGCTTCAATATTGTCTTAGTATTCTCAATAAAATGAAAATAACAATTAAGCAAGAAGTATTTAATTGGGTACCTTCTATGTGCTGTTCACTATGCAACTTGCCAGAGGGATACAAAAGATATATCAGACCTATTTCTTTCACTAAGGAGATGCAAGCTAACCAGCAGTATTTATAAAGTCATGAATCAATTGTAGTGCATTCAGGGGCTAAGCTTGATGACTTCACCCATAAGATTGGGAGAAGAGGATCCATCTGAGTGTTAACTGTCAAAGAATAACATGATCACTTGCCAGGTTTTTTACTAGGTCAATTACTATTAACTATAAACTCATTCATTCTTTGTGATTGGAATACAATGGTGAGCAAAATATACATAGTCCTGCCCTTCATGGAGTTTAGAGTCTATTAAAAAAGAATATTAAAATATTTACACAGAATCCATGACTTAAAACTGTAATGATTGGTATAAATGAGCACTCCTGTGCCCTCTGAAAACATTTGTGAGGCCCGATCAGATCTCTGTCATCAAGTAAACCTTCTGTGCTCAAGTGTCATTTGAGCTGAATCTGAATGAAGGACGGGAGGAGGATGGGTAGAGGAGCGGAGGGAAAATCACTGCTTGCAGAAAAGCATGTGTGGATCCTGGTGGAAGCATGGTGTGCTTGGGAAATGGAGAGAAATCCACTGGGACTGGAGGGCGGAGATGCCTGGCCAGAGAAGGAGAGTCAAGAGGTTGGCCCAACAGGTCCTCGTAAGCCCCGTTAGGAGCTAGGGAAAGTCACTGAATGATTCTCAATAGGCAGGGCCACAGTCAGATTCTCACATTTTAAAGCAGCTCGCGGAGTGAGCGTGGCACGGTTTGGGCAGGAGTAGGGAGTTCTTACAGGGTCAGCACCTAGGGCCCTCTGTGCGTGGCTCTTTTATATACACATCGAACTAAAGAGGGCCAAGAGTTAGACTGGAATGAAGTTCTGGTGTTGGGATGTTGAGGATATATAAATTCAAGATTACAGACATAGAAGATACATAGAAAGGTTAAAATTCGCCAGACGTGGTGGCATATTACATGAAGCCTTGAAGAAGACGGGAGAGTCAAGGGCGACCTCTGGCTCCTTGGTTTGTACAGTCGGAGAAGGCTGGCGCCCTCCACCAGGACAGGGCACTTAGTAACACCGCGTTGGGTTCTAAGACAATATGTTGTCCTAGTCGCTGCACAGTGACCTTGTACAGCCAGTGAAGGTCTAAAGGCCACACTGTATTACAGGTATTACTTTATTTGTGAAGACTTCAGTTTTTTAGAGACAGTTTTTGCATTTAAGCCAGATACATTCTCTATAAACAGAAACTCTCTTTAATACTTGGTCAATTTTACATACTTATGTGATATGTTTAGCAAGTTAATCTTGGTAATTTTCCTCACAAAGGCATATTTAGCAATACAGTCCTACCATGAAAACCTTCTTCTTAGATAATAATTATGATTGATGAAGAGTAATTCTGTTTGCCTCAGATCTAATCTTCTGTTTTCTCACTTTATAAGCCGTCTTTATCCTTGGGAGCGCAAAGGGGGAATTTTATTCAATGAGTGGAATACACCTGCTACTTTCTTACATTAATCTCCAGATAATGAAAATTTAAGAATGCCCAAATTCTTTTCTCCTGTCTCCCTCTTTATATTATTTCCTGATGGCATGCCTTTTAAAAACAGTGAATTCCACATCACACAAAACTAACCATTTTAAAGTGTAAAATTTCTTGACACTTAGTACCTTCACAACAAACATCAGCTCTCAAGTTCCCAGACATGCTCACCTCCCCAAAGGAAAGCCCTGCAGCCATTAAGCAGTTATTTTCCATTTCCTTTTCCTGCCAGCGCCCAGCACCCATTCATTTGCTTTCTGTCAACAGCATGTTATTTTAAGAATACTTGTTAAAACTTACTTTTAAATATAAAAATCTTATAGTTCATCAGAATGCACTTAACATTTAATAATATGGAAATTTTGCTATATAAAATTTCAAAATTAGTATTCAGATCTGACCTATAAATTTTAAGTGAATACACAAATTAAAATTACCCAGTTCTTTTAAATATTCAAATTAACTCAACAAATATTCACTGATCTCTTCTATATGTTAGGGATTGCAAGGATTAAAAAAGGGCATTTCACGATCCTTACATTTGGGGAATAAATTTCAATGTATTCACTTTGTGTAGTCAGTTTAAATTCAGAATTCATCTTATTTCACAGGTGGAGACACTGAAGCCCGTATGCTAGGAAATGTTTCCATATTATACACTGTCACAACCAGAAGCTAGTTGCTAATCAAGGTGCTGGAGTTTTATTGACTGAATCTATGCAATAGAAAAAGTTCGATGGGTGGAGCCTGTCTGGCAGTCGATTAGGAACATGACGTGTTTAGTCTAGTATACAGCAAGAAGAGGCTCTAATTGTCCAGCGGGACGGTTTCAATGGTTTAAGTGGAATAATTTACATTCTCAATAAAGTTTAAATGCTGCTTCCAAGAAAAGAAAAATGCATTTCAAACTATGAGGACTGGAGTACATCTTTAACAGATAAATTGATAGATGATAGATAGATAAACAGATTGATAGATGGGCAGGTAGATAGATAAATTAACAGATGATAGAGATGATAGATAGCAATGGGCAGAGAAATGGGCAAACTATTTCTTTTTTTGAAAGAAACTATTTCAACTGCTTTTGAAAAAAGAGGGGAGGAGGTGGAAGAAATTTTTTGACAAGATCCTAGACATCTCCAGTGATTTAGAAAAAGTTGAGCAATTATATCACTTAAATCCAAGGACTCTCAGGCTCTGTATCTCTCCTTCCTAAATGTCAAATTCCTTGTGGAGAATTAGATTTTCCTGGCTTGGGTCTGCCGTCTGCTCATGGACCAGTCATTTACAGTGAGGGTTAGAGGGACAAAGAGAATAGTCATGACTTCTGGGGGTATTCCATTCAGTACAGGAATCTTTTACAGAAAAGAGGAAATAATGTCAGTAGGATAAACAGCTCAGGAGGTTATCTATTGTGAAGATATTAGTGTTTTTTTTCATGTGCAATCAGAATATATATATATTTTTAAGTATGACATTAGAAGGGTCAGATAAATTACATTCTGTAAACTAAGTAACTTATGTGGCCAGACAAGAAAAACCAAAATGAAATAACTTTAGCATTGCCTTACACAACTACCAATTTGAACAAAGACACAGAATTGTAATGAAATTGTTCAGTGCATTCTAGCTGTGTAGTTTCTGTGATTATGGTTGTATGATTTAGAAATTAGAAAATAATAGAATACTAATGCAAAGTTGCCAGTTGTACTCTGGATTGAAAAACATGATTCCTAAAAGAACTACTGATCATATTCTTACCACTCTGATCTTCTGTGAAGAGAGTTCATTTCTTCTGCATGATCTGATAGCCTACCCAGATGTACCAGGGAGGGTAACCTGCGTCTAGAGCATCTCTACTGTTCTTTGAGCTCAAGATCTAGAAAAAGGTCTGAACAATTTTTTTTTACCTCCTCGAAGCCTGGGCGGTACCTGAGTCATGGCAAACAGATGACAAAAGGAAACACAACTCCAGGCAGGAGGAAGACTGTGAGTGACAACTAATCACAGATGTAGAGATGCAATGAACTTCCTCCATCACTCCCAATCACATTTTCCATCTTCCAATATTTAATCAATCATTTTCCTTTTCAAAGAAAAAGTTCCTAGGGTTAAGGGGGAGAAAAGGAGTCAGAAAACCAGGGTTGAATTATGATTATGCTGTATAATGGTTGTGGTATTTGACAGATTATTTACCCCTCTAAACTTCATTTTTCTCATTTGCCAAAGAAGTCTTATAATAACACCTGGTTTATAAGGCTGCCTTATGGAGCTTACACTCTGTAGGGCAATAGAGACAAAGAAAAACAAAATAAACATAAACAATGCTAATTGGTGATAAGGACTAGCTAAAAAAATTGAGAGAGAAGGTGATTTAGTTGGGCAGAGCAGTGGAAGGTGTGTGCCTTTTACATGTAGAGACCCAAGGGTCCTCTGAAAGACCGTCATTTGAGCAAAGACTTGAGTGAAATGAGGAACCAAGCCATGCAGTTTTCTAGATGAATCTTTCAGGCAAAGGGAATAGCAAATAAAAAGGTCCTGAAGTGGGAGAACACTTGGTATAATGTAAGAAGAGTAAGGAAGCAGAATAGTTGAAGCAGAAGGTTCAAAGATTGAGAATGCTGTCAGAGAGAAGCTGAGCTGGGGCTGCGGGAACAGAGAAAGGAAGGTCTTACAGGTTGTGGTGAAGACTGGATCTTGTCATGAGAGATATGGGAAACCGTTGGAGGGTTTTGAGCAGAGAAGTGACATACTTTAAATAACCAACTCAGGCTGTTCTAAAAATAGCCTAATGTCATGAACAGCAGGGGGACCAGTTGGAAGGTTATTGCAACAGTTCAGGTGAAATATAATGCTACTCTACGCATTTTATTTGTAGCTGTAATATAAATAGTTATATTTTCCTTTTCCTCCGTTCCAGCCCAAGAAAGCCAGTGAACCTTTGAGCATTTCCCCATATTTCTTGCCGGATCCAGGAAGAGAAAGGGAAGAGAAGATTGGCCCACAGAATGTGATTCCCACTAACACTAACTTTTATAATCTAGTTCCCATTATTAACCAGGGTCTGGTCTGTCCCACTTGACGATACATAGTCACGAATGCTTGAAAATGGGATGTCAGATAGCACAAGGAGGTATTTTGAAATTCGCTTTTTAACTTCACAGGTGTAGAGTTCTCTTTATTGGATAGAGGCAAATAAGAAATGTAACTTCTCCTGGGCCAGATTCCTTTTAGACATGTATCTGTAATGAAAAGCACCTTGCTTAGGGAGGGCTCTTAGCTCAGAAAACTAGAAAAAAAAAAAGCCTGGATTAAGGGACATTTTATTATAAATCCTATGAAAACATTGTAAATTTAAGAAAAAATACAGTATAAACCAGTAATTTTAAAATAGCATATTAGTGCTTGCACAGTTTGGTGGTAACGGGTGGTCGTTGACACAATCATGAATACATGGGAGCCGTAAATTAGTGCACTGAAGTCAATAAATGCAGTTATTCAAATTTAAAAATAAGACAGACTTTATAAAATGTTGCTCCTTCTTCTTGTCTCTAAATACTTATTTTACAGCTCAGTGTTTTACAAAGGTGAACAATGAAAGACGTCTTTAATAGTTTCTTTTTCTATCCTCAGTGTAGATCTGATTTAGTACAAAAACCTTCATCTGGGACTGGCTTAAATGCCACATCCACCCAAACCTATGATCTTCTAAGGCCCCAGGTTTAAGGAAAACAGCAGCGAAGGATATTATTTTGGATGCAGTTTTAAAAACTGCACATTTTTCTCTTGTGAAAAAACAAAGAATCACCTTATCTGCCCTTCATTTTAAAAGAAGCTGGTGATGATTTTAGAGTTGTTATTTTCATTGGCATTCATCCTGCCACCTGATCTTATATTTTCCACAGAGACTTCTATGTTACAGTGAACCACACTTCCAAAAAAATGCCGTCTCCCAAATTTCACTGAAATGACTCAGTTACTGCTTGGATTTTCTGACTTTGTTGCCAAACTGCTGTCATTTCTCTACAATCTTACAAAGAAATTTAGAGCTGCAAGTATTCCTTTTCTAGACCTATTTCTTGCCTGGTAATTTTTTGAATAGACTCTTAGCACTCCAGGTACTCCACAATCTTTCTGGTAAATAGAGTCATGGATGATACAGGGATCAACAGGGGTATAGGGTGGGGAGGTTAGAGGTGTAAAAATAGTCATCAGAGAGAGAGCTCAGTTTAGGTGTGTATAGACTTCTATTTCTCCATTTCCCATAGAAAAATTACCGTAGAAAACGAATCCATTTTCCAATAAATGAAGCACAAAACTCGATGAAAAACACATCTGGAAATACAGAATATATTTTCATTCTTCAGAAGGCTTTGTGAGTAACGAAAGTGAATATTATGGTGAATTATCTTGTGTACAGCCTGTGCATATTATTGAATCTATTTACTTGTCCTAAAGATTTCTGGATAGGAAAAATGTATAGGATCCGAACAAAAGGTAGTTGTGTGACTTTGATCAGTCATTTAAATGTTTATTGCTTCACTGCTTCATTCTCTTATTTATATATTTAAACATCTCTTTAATCTCAGACATATCTCACAGGATTGATATAAGAATGAAATGGGTTAAAAATGCAAAAACGTTTTGAAACCACCAAAATAGTTAATATAAATCTTTAATTTATCTAGTTATTTTATTGTTACCATTAGAAAAATTAACAAGTGACTTCAAGAAAGGAAAGGCAGATTATCAGAATTTAGGTAGATAACAATTTTATACAATGTCTTCTGAATTTGATTGTATAATTTGTACACGATTTGTTTTAGTCCTTTCTAGCATATTTTATTTGGATTAAACTTTCTAAATTAAGGCACTTAAAAAAGAGATCACTTTATCTTTCTGTTGTGGACAGAATAACAAAGATAAAAGGCAAGCCTCTTGTGAACTGTTCTTCACTTTAACTGCATCAGAAGCAGTGACTTATCTTAATATTTCCAGGTTGTATGTGTTGTTGTTTGACAAATACTCCTCCCCACCCCCAAGAGCTCTAGAGAGGGACACTACCTTAACCCCCAGGTGTTGCCCTGGCCGTGGCCCTAGGCTCTGCCCACTAGGTGGGAGTGAGAGTGTGTGCTAGTTTCAAACCTAGTCCTTAAGAGACAACAACTCTTCCACTGGTCTTTTTTGGAGCTTCTGATCTTCAGTATGGGATGAATGTGCCCCACGTATTTGCTGCACCTCCTCTCTGGGCCCCAGAATGTGACACATTGAGCACAACACCCTCTCCAGCCTATCTGCAGACCTCATGTGAGCATGAGATCACGTGGCTGTTGTTCCACGGTACTCATTTGGGGGATGTTTGTTACGGTGCATCACCAGATCAACAGCCAGTTACTGTAGTCAGTTACTACAAAGACTTACTGAGGAAGCTTTTGGAGAATATGAGATCCAAGCTGGGCTTGCTGATTCCTTCTTCCCAGTCTAGTCTCTGGGAGAGCCCTCTGGAGGGAAATTTTGAGTCTCCAGAGAAGAACGTTAGTGCCCAAATCACTTATCCTGTTGTAGGCAAGAGGTAGAGGGAAAAAAGACCAAATGCACCTAGTTTAGAATTTGAGATAGTCACCAAAGCCACCAAATTGAGGGGGAAAAAATACCAGGTAAAGTGTCAGTTTAACCTCTGGTGGGGGATCAAGGGGGTAAAGCAAGAGGCTCTGGTGTTTAGCAGGCCCCTTCTTCCTGGAAAGTAGAAAATTAGATGAAAGATAGTCCTTGCACACACACACACACACACACACACACACACACACACACACACACACATTATGTGTCGTAATCCGCTGGACTTAACTCTTCAGCCGAAGGCCAAATAGATTGTGTCTATGTCCCTTGGAGATGGAAGTCAGCAGTTAGTCAGATAGTCTGGTTTCTAACAGGGTTCAGAAAATCTACCCCCAAATATTGCACGCAAACTGAATACTTCAAGCTGAAGGAATCTGAGGAATGCCAGATGCAAGAAACCTCCATTTTTTTACCTTCTGAAGCAGGTTATAAGACCTTCATGTGCGGGACGCATTCCCTCACCTGGAGGAAAAGACCATTCTTAACTCTGATAAGAATTAAGGCTGAAAGGAACCCGAGGGAACGGGCCTCGCTACGTCTCTCAGGTTACTGCATGTAGCTCATCCCTTTTTGTATGATCACATTTTTCTAGGACTCTCTACGCTTCATCAGATTTTGCATGAAAACACTCAGGGTTCTTCAGATTTTCGTTTCCTTAGGAAGTCTCTCCTCTTGTGTATTTTTCTCTTTTTAATCTGTCTTTTGTTAACAGGGGTCCCAGCCAAGAACTTAGAAGAGTAGAGGAAAAAGGTATTTCTCTTTCCTTACATGTCTATCGTCTTCATAGGGCCCTAACATCTCACTTCCACCCCTTTCTGGGTCCTTCTGGTGGGCAGTAGAGATTTTGCTCAGGAGACTCTGAAATGTGTCACTACTGTATGTTAATTAAATTGAATTCAAGGTAATGCTATACTCCAAGCTAAAAGTTCATTCTTTATTTATGTCTTATTTCAAATTCTAACTATCCCTGTAGTCCAACATAGCAAGGAAATTAAGATACTCCAATAATAAATGAAAACATTCTAGAAATGCTGGAAAATATCTCCTAGAAACCTTGTCATATTTCCAAATTCCCAGAGAGAAATTACTTTTAACATGAAGATCTTCTTATAAGTCCAAAATTAAAGTCTAAAATGAACCCAATGGTGATATAAAATTCTCTTGTCCAATGAATAAAATGTTAAAGGAAATAAGAACGTCTCAAACCCATCCTCTAAAATGTCTTATTCTCCTCAGGCCCAGTTGGAGAAGTTTTCCATATTGGGTGAAGTTGGGGTTCCCTCTGAAGCTGAATCCTGGACTGTCCCTTAATGGAATGGGTGATCATTTCAGGGCCTCAGAAGTAACAAGTTAGTAACTGACATCAGTCTAAAGAAGTCCAAAGATTTAAAAGGACACATGAGGTTTTTATAGCTGTGCTCCTACGTTCTCAAGATCTAAACTTAGCTAGTCCAGGAGTCGCCAGAGGAGCTCTCTGGGGAAGTACTCGGCACCCCTGCTTCTACTCAGTGGTGATCGGAGCAGCAGCAGAGACCCAATGGTAACTGGGTGAAGGGGGATGGACGAAGAAAAGACCTTGATTTTGGCCTTATTCTATACCAGTTTGCGAGAATCCATGACCACTGAACTGAAAGTCATTTGGGAGGAAAAGGTTCATCTGGCCAATTCTCATCTCTAGGGAAATAAAAAATCTTGCTCTGTGTAAAATCCTTTAGTTTCCATTTTGCCTTTGGACACTGAATTTCTGGCACTGTTAGGATGAGTGGAGTGTGCGTTCTGTCTGCACGCTCTCATGAGCATCAGGTGTCCTATCCCGTCGTGGCCACTGCTTAGACCTGTGAAATCATCTCTTAGGAAGATTTCTCTTCATCCCTGAATTTGTTCAAGTGGAGCAATTCCTTCCACAGATTCCTGAACTGTAGCTAGTGTGGATGCTTCTGAAGCTTCTGTCCATGAGGGCTGAGAAGGACCAATACCTCTGCCATATGCCCCACTAGGTAGACTGTACGCAAATTGGATTAGGAGACCTACGGCCAAAGTCAGAGCTTGCGGAATTAACGAACCCAGACCAGTCAGAGACCACAGGACAGGGTGTTGACTCTGGAGCCTCTAGACCAGTTACACCATCCACGATTTGTCCCTCGACAGGGCTACAAATGCAGACTGGAATTTGAGCACTTTTCTAATACTGCGTCTCTAGAACCAATACTGGCAACTTAAAGCCAAAAACGTACTAATGCACAAACTGGCTTGCAATTAAAAGTAGCAAATAATATGCTGCATACCAGTGTCTGAAAACGGTGGAGTCCTCTGCCAGCCTCCCTGCAACGCCAGGCCAAGCTGTCCCCACGTAGCTCATGGCCAAGCTGGCAACGGCCAACGGCCTGTGAGCCCTGCCTGCTGTTTGCTGGGTTAAAGTCACTTGCCTGTAATCTCACCCGTACAAGAGTGGCCACTCACACCTAACAGACGATGGATGCCTGCTGCAGGGACACAGTATGCACTACAAGTTTACTGCATGCCTGAACAGGCAGGAGAGCTGCCCTCTGCAGGTGCACAAAGCCGAAGGAGGAACCGGTGGAGCTAGGCCAGTTTTTTCTACCCAGCCCTCTAATGACTGAAAGAAGTGAGAGCAGAGAGGCCAGAGTGTTCAGGAAAATTCAGAAATGTGGGGAAGGAGTATTACAGATCCCTCAGAGTAAGTGTCCAAAGTTATTTATTTTTTCCCAAGCATCTTTTATTAAGAGCCCCCTTCTCCAGCTGACCGGAAATGCCATTTCTTCAATTACTACATTTAAATTTATTCATGGCCTTGTATTGCCCACTCCTTCACCAATTACAAACCGGTTAAATTATAAAACTGTTAAACATTATATTTTGAAATATTTAACTAGGTCATTCTTCTCTCTTGCTATTTCCCCCCATTGTTTTAATGTATATTCATGTTAATTTTCCCAGATTTTAAAAAATTATACTGTTCAATTTTGTTTGAGATAATGTTACAGATTTGGCTTAGAATTCTAATATAATAATCAAACATTTTATACCACTTACTTATTTGTAATTTTTTCTTCAACTTTTAAGTTTTGGAGCCAAAACGGCACTTACTTTCACCTCTGCATTTCATAAATAGTTAAGTGGTAGGTACAATGAGATTTATCCAAATATAATATTCTTCTACATCAACGCTTTTTACCAAAAAAACAACAAAACAGAAAAACAAAATGTATCCTCTACCTAGACCCCCTTGCCCACCTTCTCTTCTCCCATAGTTTGCTTCTCCCATACCCACCTAAAGGTGGCCTTCACTGGAAGCCCACACTTACACCTGTCCAGAGAGTTTCAGTCTCCCCGTCACTGCATTACTACCTCTCGCACGGCTTTCGCCTGGCCCTACCATCTTTTACTGTGTAGGTATTGAGCTCTCTTCCTAGACATACCAAGTTAGCCTTCTGGATAGAAGGACTGGGGTATTCATCTTTTTTTTCACTGTGCAAATTTCCTGATACATAACATGGATTTCAATATATTTAATAAGTGAATAAGTGCAATAAGTGAAAATCGTTCTGGCTTTATAGTATTTATCACAATTGAAAGTGCAAATCCTTTTTGTGTAATTCCTACCCCCTTTTATGATTGTCTTTCCCATCATATAGCATGGTTCATAGTCAGAGACCATGTCAGCCTTGTTTACTGCTGTATTCTCAGGGCGTGGCATAGAATAACTCATTCATAAATATTTACTGGATAAATTAATATTGGTTTTTGTTATAAATTAATAATATCAATATGATGATGAGACCATAGAAAATATTCATATTAAACATTTGCATAATGAAATTGTTATATAAATGATCAATAGATATTTCAGGAAAAGAAGTGTTATTTTATGAGGTTTTGAGGATTAAATTCCTTATTTTAAAACTCATTAAGAGGCTGTGACCACAGGAAGAGATGTCCTTCAGCAGATATTATCTTTATTTTGCTCTAAGTCAAAATATGATGGGAAATCTACCCACAAAACATTTATATGCTGCTTATAAATAGGCTGGTAGCATAGGAACAGCAGCTGACAGATTCTCCTTGTCAATAGCAGTTTATTAATATGACAAAAAGATAACGTAAAATGAGCTATATCCTGCTTCATTTTCATTTCAGTGGTCACTTCCAAAAGAGACCTTGTTATCATTGTACTTAAGTGATCCTTTTTTTGTTTAATTTTATTTATTTTTCATTTGGATACCATTAACATACAATTACATGTCAATATTATGGTGATGAAATTACCCCCTTCATCAGGTCCCCCCCACCAACCCCATTACAATCCCTGTCTATCAGTGTAGTAAGATGCTATAGAGTCACTACTTGTCTTCTCTGTGAAAACACTGCCTTCCCCGTGCCCTCCACTACATTATGTGTGCTGATCATAATGCCCCTTATTCCCCTTATCCCACCATTCCCACCCATCCTTCCCAGTGCCTTTACCTTTGGTAACTGTTAGTCTATTCTTAGGTTCTGTGAGTCTGCTGCTGTTTTATTCCTTCAGTTTTTGCTTTGTTCTTATACTCCACAGATGAGTGAAATCATTTGGTACTTGTATTTCTCTGCCTGGCTTATTTCACTAAGCATAATACCCTCTAGCTCCATCCATGTTGTTGCAAATGGTAGGATTTGTTTTCTTCTTATG
>JAQQAC010026012.1:13067608-13185646 GCA_029783875.1 Phataginus tricuspis | reverse complement strand
TGCCCATTTCTTAATTGGATTAGGAACCTCCATACTGCTTTCCACAATGGTTGAACTAATTTGCATTCCCACCAGCAGTGTAGGAGGGTTCCCCTTTCTCCACTTCCTCACCAACATTTGTTGTTGTTTGTGTTTTGGATGTTTGCCATCCTTACTGGTGTGAGGTGATATCTCATTGTGGTTTTAATTTGCATTTCCCTCATGATTAGCGATGTGGAGCATCTTTTCATGTGCCTGTTGGCCATCTGAATTTCTTCTTTGGAGAAGTGTCTATTCATGTCCTCTGCCCATTTTTAAATTGGATTATTTGCTTTTTGTTTGTTGAGGTGCGTGAGCTCTTGGTATATTTTGGATGTCAACCCCTTATCATATATGTCATTTATGAATATAATCTCTCATACTATAGGATGCCTTTTTGTTCTACTGATGGTGTCCTTTGCTGTACAGAAGCTTTTTGGTTTGTTATAGTCCCACTTGTTCATTTTTGCTTTTGTTTCCCTTGCCTGTGGAGATATGTTCATGAAGAAATTGCTCATGTTTATATTGAAAAGATTTTTGCCTAAATTGTCTTCTAAGAGTTTTATAGTTTCATGACTTACATTCAGGTCTTTGATCCACTTGAGTTTACTTTTGTGTGTGGGGCTAGACAGTAGTCCAGTTTCATTCTCTTACATGTAACTGTCCAGTTTTGCCAACACCAGCTGTTGAAGAGGCTGTCATTTCCCAGTTGTATATTCATGGCTCTTTTATCATATATTAATTGATCATATATGCTTTGGTTAATATATGGACTCTCTATTCTGTTCCATTGGTCTATGGGTCTGTTCTTCTGCCAGTACCAAATTGTCTTGATTACTGTGGTTTTGTAGTAGAGCTTGAAGTTGTGAAGTGTAATCCCCCAGCTGTATTCTTTCTTCTCAGGATTGCTTTGGCTATTTGGGGTCTTTTGTGGTTCCAAATGAATTTTAGAACTATTTGTTCCAGTTTGTGGAAGAATGCTATCAGTATTTTGATAGGGATGCATTGAATCTGTAGATTGCTTTAGGCAGAATGGCCATTTTGACAATATTAATTCTTCCTACCCAAGAGCATGGGATGAATTTCCATTTATTAGTGTTCTCTTTAATTTCTCTTAAGGGTGTCCTGTAGTTTTCAGGGTAAAGGTTTTTCACTTCCTTAGTTAGGCTTATTCCTAGGTATTTTATTCTTTTTGATGCAATCATGAATGGAATTGTTTTCCTGATTTCTCTTTCTGCTAGTTCATCGTTAGTGTATAGGAATGCCACAGATTTCTGTGTATTAAGTTTGTACCCTGCAACTTTGCTGTATTAAGATATTAGTTCTAGTAGTTTTGGAGTGGATTCTTTAGGGTTTTTTATGTATAATATCATGTCATCTGCAAACAGTGACAGTTTGACTTCTTTCTTGCCAATCTGGATGCCTTTTATTTCTTTGTGTTGTCAGATTGCTGTGGCTAGGACCTCCAGTACTATGTTGAATAAAAGCAGGGAGAGTGGGCATCCTTGTCTTGTTCCCAATCTTAGAGGAAAAGCTTTTAGCTTCTTGCTGTTAGTATGATGTTGGCTGTGGGTTTTTCATATATGGCCTTTATTATGTTGAGGTACTTGCCCTCTATACCCATTTTGTTGAGAGTTTTTATCACGAATGGATGTTGAATTTTGTGGAATGCTTTTTCAGCATCTATGGAGATGATCATGTGGTTTTTGTCCTTCTTGTTGTTGATGTGGTGGATGATGTTGATGGATTTTCAAATGATGTACCATCCTTGCATCCCTGGGATGAATCCCACTTGATCATGGTGTATGATCATTTGATGTATTTTTGAATTCTGTTTGCTAATATTTTGTTGAGTATTTTTGCATCTATGTTCATCAGGGCTATTGGTCTGTAGTTTTCTTTTTTTGTGGGGTCTTTGCCTGGTTTTGGTATTAGATTGATTCTGGCTTCAAAGAATGAGTTTGGAAGTATTCCCTCCTGTTTTTTGGAAAACTTTAAGGAGAATGTGTATTATGTCTTCTCTAAATGTCTGATAAAATTCAGTGGTTAATCCAACTGGTCTGGGAGCTTTGTTCTTGGGTTACTTTTTTTGATTACTATTCAATTTCATTGTTGGTAATTGGTCTGTTTAGATTTTCTGTCTCTTCCTGGGTCAGTCTTGTAAGGTTGTATTTTTCTAGAAAGTTGTCCATTTCTTCTAGGTTATCCAGTTTGTTAGGATATAGTTTTTCATAGTATTCTCTAATAATTCTTCCTATTTTGGTGATGTTTGTAGTGATTTTTCCTCTCATTTCTGATTCTGTTTATGTGTGTAGATTCTTTTTTTCATAATAAGTCAAGTTAGGGGTTTATCTATTTTGTTTATTTTTTCAAAGAACCAGCTCTTGGTTTCCTTAATTTTTTCTATTGTTTTATTCTTCTCAATTTTATTTATTTATTCTCCAATCTTCATTATGTCCCTCCTTCTTCTGACTTTGGGCCTCATTTGTTTTTTGTTTTCCAGTTTCAATAATTGTTGATTTAGACTATTCATTTGGAATTGTTCTTTCTTCTTTAAGTAGGCCTGGATTGCAATATACTTTCCTCTTAGAATTGCCTTTGCTGCGTCCCACAGAAGTTGGGGCTTTGTGCTGTTGTTGTCATTTGTCTCCACATATTGCTTAATCTCTGTTTTAATTTGGTCGTTGACCCATTGATTATTTAGGAGCACGTTGTTAAGCCTCCGTGTGTTTGTGAACCTTTTTGTTTTCTTTGTACAATTTATTTCTAGTTTTATATCTTTGTGATCTGAGAAGTTGGTTGGTACAATTTCAATCTTTTTGAATTACCAAGGCTCTTTTTGTGGCAGAGTATGGTATATTCTTGAAAATGTTCCATGTGCACTTGGGAAGAATGTGTATCCTGTTGCTTTTGGGTGGAATGTTCCATAGATGTCTGTTAGGTCCATATGTTCTATTGTGTTGTTCCGTGCCTCTGTGTCCTTACTTATTTTCTGTCTTGTTGATGTGTCATTTGGAGTGAGTGGTGTGTTGAAGTCTCCTTAAATGAATGCACTGCATTCTATTTCCTCCTTGAATTCTGTTAGTATTTGTTTCACATATGTAGGTGCTCCTGTGTTGAGTGCATAGATATTTATAATGGGTATATCCTCTTGTTGGACTGACATCTTTATCATTATGTAATGTCCTTCTTTGTCTCTTGTGACTTTCTTTGTTTGGAAGTCTATTTTCTGATACAAGTTCTGCAATACCTGTTTTTTTCTCCCTATTGTTTGCATGAAATATCTTTTTCCATCCCTTCATTTTTAGTCTGTGTATGTCTTTGGGTATGAAGTAAGTCTCTTGTAGGCAGCATATAGTTGGGTGTTGCTTTTTTATCCATTCTGTAACTCTGTGTCTTTTGATTGGTGCATTCAGTCCATTTACATTTAGGGTGATTATTGATAGATATGTACTTATTGCCATTGCAGGCTTTGGATTTGTGGTTACCAAGGGTTCAAGGACAGCTTCTTTACTATCTAACTGTCTAACTTAACTCACTTATTATGGTATTATGAACACAGTCTCAATATTTATCTCCCTTCTTTTTCTTCCTCCTCCACTCTTTATATGTTAGTTGTTTTATTCTGTACTCTTTGTGTTTTCCTTGACTGATTTTGTGGATAACTGTTTTTAGTTTGCATTTAGTTAGTATTTAGTTGGTCTACTTCCTTTGCTGTGATTTTATTTTCTCTGGTGACATCTATTTATCCTTAGGAATACTTTCATCTAGAGCAGTCCCTTTAAAATACACTGTAGAGATGGTCTGTGGGAAGTAAATTCCCTAAACTTTTCCTTATCTGGGAAATGTTATATCCTTTCTCAAATTTAAATGATAATCTTGCTGGATACAGTATTTTTGGTTCGAGGCCCTTCTGTTTCATTGCATTGAATATATCATGCCATTCTCTTCTGGCCTGTAAGGTTTCTGTTGAGAAATCTGATGATAGCCTGATGGTTTTCCTTTGTAGGTGATCTTTTTTCTCTCTCTCTGGCTGCTTTTAATACTCTGTCCTTGTCTTTGATCTTTGCCATTTTAATTATTATATGTCTTGGTGTTGTCCTCCTTGGGTCCCTTGTGTTGGGAGATCTGTGGGCTTCCATGGTCTGAGAGACTATTTCCTTCCCCAGACTGAGGAAGTTTCAGCAATTATTTCTTCAAAGACACTTTCTATCCCTTTTTCTCTCTCTTCTTCTGGTACCCCTAAAATGTGAATATTGCTCCGTTTGGATTGGTCACACAGTTCTCTTAATATTCTTTCATTCACAGAGATCCTTTTATCTCTTTCTACCTCAGCTTCTCTGTTTTGCTGTTTTCTGATTTCTATTCCAATAACAGTCTCTTCCACCTCATCCAGTCTGCTCTTAAATCCTTCCATTGTTTGTTTCATTTCTGTTATCTCCCTCCTGAATTCATCCCTTAGCTCTTGAATATTTCTCGGTAGCTCCATCAGCATGCTTTTGACTTTTATTTTGAATTCGTTTTCCAGAAGATTTGTGATTTCAGTCTCACCAAATGCTCTCTCTGGTTTTTGAGGGATTTTGCACTGAACAAGGTTCTTCTGCCTTTTCTTGGCAATCAGAGTGGTCACCAGCGAGTGGCGCATGTGTCAGCTGGGAGAACAAAGTCCCTTCCTGCTTTCCGGTCACCTTGCCTGTCTCTGCTGTCTGTGCCAGTTAACTGCACACAGGAAGCAGCCTCTGGGTTAATCCCCTGAGCTGCCATGGGCTGGGTGGCCCTTGGGATAGCCTATGGCACAGGAGGGTATTGCATGCGAGTGGTGTATGTTCTGCTGCAAGAGCAAAGCCCCTTCGTGCCTCCTGGTCTCTGTACCCATGTCCACTGTCTGTGCTGGTCAACCGTGCACAGGGAGCAGCCTCTGTGTCTGAGCTGGTTAGCCACATGCAGGGAGAAGCCTCTGCATTAAGCTGTGTGGTTGCTGTAGGCGGGGCTGTTCTCTGGTTTGTCTGCAGCAATGGCGGGGACAGCCCGTTTGCTTGCAGGTGCTGATGGGGAGGAAGGAACCGCAGGCTGTGCATTGCCATGAGGGGTCTCGGAGCTGTGTTGTCAACCATGGGGTTAGGGCGCCCGAAGTTCCTTAAAGTTCCCAGACTGCTGGACTGAGTGTACCAGGACGATTTTGTCCATCTGTTAAACCCTTGTCCCTTTAAGACTTTTAAAGCACCTGCTTTTCTTTTGTCCCAGGGCAGCTGGCTGTGGGAACCTGTTTGCAGTCTTAATTTCGTATTTTGCTTTTCTGCTTCTCTAATATCCAGAGCACTGTGCAATGTGTGTCTGTGCTCCCGGGGCAGATCACCAGGGCTGGTTATTTAGCAGTCCTGTGCTTCCACTCCCTCCCCACTCTGATTCTTTTCCTCCCACCAGTGAGCTGGAGTGGATGGAGTGCTTGGGTCCCTCCGGGTCATGCTTTGTATCTTACCCTTTTCCGTGAGATGTTGGGTTGTCGCAGATGTAGCCTGGCTGGTGTACTGTATCTTCTGGTCACTCTTTTAGGAATAGTTGTATTTGCTGTATTTTCAAAATACATATGGTTTTGAGAGATTTCTGCCACCCTACTCACACTGCCATCTTTTCCTCATAGCTCTAAGTGATTATTTCATATTTACAATTGTTTTTAATAAAGGAGGGTCTTCAGAATGATAAAAAAATTTTTTTAATTACATTCTGGAGGAAGGTTCCTGGAGTTGCACACTTTGAAGGGAAATAATTATGAAAATATAGAAAACACATGAATGTAACAGAAAAGATATAAATGCCAGTACCGAATAATGGATTGGCTGTGAGTCATCAGTAAGTCACATATTAATGTGTGATCACATGCATTATACTTGTGTGAATAACTACAAGCATAGATTCTAATAATAACGTCCCAGGAAACATTTAATTTAAAACAAACTTTTCTGAATCCTATTAAGAATAAATTTGAAAACTAAATTGTATAACCTCTTTGAAAAATTTGGCTAAGATTCATTAATACTAATAACAGATAATATTTAGTGAGAGCTCATTATGCATTGGCACCGTACATAGTAATTTACATACATTACCTCATTATTTGATCTTTATAAGACCTATGAAGTAGGTACTGCTATTAATTTAAAATCCTTTAATTTAAAAGGAATATAAGGCTAACAGTGGTCCATAACAAGACCTGTGTTACCAAAGTTACACAGAGTTCTAGCAGAGCTAGAACTTGAAATTAGTTTGACTTTCATAATAAATCTTTTAACCACTGAGGTAAGGCAGAGACATGGGACAAGGGTCATGCCATTGTAAAATCTACTTAGCCTGCGAAAAAGGCCCAGTTTATTTTATTTTTTTTAATTAAGGTATCATTGATATAAACTCTTATGAAGGTCTCACAAGGGAAAACAATGTGGTTATTACAGTCACCCTTATGATCAGGTCCCCCCCATACCCCATTGCAGTCACTGTCAATCAGTGTAGTAAGATGCCACAGAGTCCCTATTTGTCTTCCAGCTTATTCTTTAACTTAATCTGTATGCTGTTCTTCTTCTTCTTCTAGCCCCTTAATCAATTAAGTAACCAGGACAAGAGATAGATCTCCCATGTGTAAATAAACCTGTGTGGATAATGAATGCCCAGATCCGGACCAACAGTCACCTAAATAACCCTATTCTTAAAACAAAACTATAGATGAATTATGAATCACCTGTATATATCATGCCTTATGCTGACCTCTACCAAAAAGGTCCTATAAAACCCTAAACCCTTAAGCATGCCTCCTCTCTGAGGTCGCTCGCACTCCCTTCTGAGTGTGTACTGTCTTGTATCGAATAAACTTTGTTGCAAAAGCAGATTGCACTTCTCTTTGTCACTTTGATATTTTATTCCGCTTTCTAGTGTTAACAAAATCCTTTCCTCTCTCCCTGTTTTATTTCAGACCAGTAGGGAAGTGGAAGTTCTCAGAACATAATCTCACTCCACCCAGTGCTCTGTGGCTCCCCCAAATCCTGAGGTGGTGGGGGCTTGGTTCCCCGCGCTGTGTAGATTCAAGCGGACGCTGGACAGCAGGTGAACGTGGCTTTAGGGGTGGGCGAGGGATCTGCCCTATGCTGAGCGGGAGTTCCGTGAACTTCCCTTCTGCCCCCTGTTCTTCCTTGCTCTCTACTGCCTGCATGGCTGCTGCCATTTGCTGGCACTAGACTGCTTTAAAGAATTCCTCCCTTACCTACACTCATCCGACCTGGTTGAAAATTCTTTCTCAATCCGAGTCAAGAATCCTTCCCTGTCTGGGTTCAGGTTTCACCTGGTGTGCAGGGACAGACCTCCCCTGATGCAGCTGCGTGGCAACACCACTGTGCTCTAGTCTATAGAACAAACTGGCAGTGAAAGAAATAGATCTGATTGAAATGTTGGTCAGGACACTATTAAAAATACATTTGAATTTGAATACATGGTATCACTTTACAGCTCTTGGCATTTTTGCATTTCTTTATTGCCTGATTACCCAGCTGATTTTGCTTGGAACAGTTAGTTCATGTCCCTGGCCACAGAAGATATTTGATTTTGAGACTTCTGTTCTACCACATCAAAGAGGCACAATGGAATAGTAAATGTTGGAGTCTGGGAAGAAAAATGAAAGGGCTTAGGATCAAAAAGACTAGTTGAAAATCCAGTTCAGTATAACTCTAAGGCTCTAATTAATGTCTACGTCTATATCTACAGATGCATGTATCCACCAACCTCTCCATTTGAATTGACTTTTAGTAGAGACCTTATTTAGTTTTAAATCAGTAGCAATTTTTGCATGCAGAGACCTCAATTTGGGATTACAGAAAATGGAACTGGCTAGAGAACGCAGATCTTGCCCATAATTTCAGATACAGAATTTTATAACAGAAAGAGCCCAGGCTTTCTGGTGTCAGGATAACCTAATAAAAATCCCAGAGTTTCTATTTAATAACTCTCACCTCTGGAAAATACCTTAACCATCCTGTTTTACTTCTGATGTACCTGGGGATGAGAATAACAGAACATTCCCTCTCCCCTAGGAAGAGCTAATGGAGCTCTGAAATAAAGTTCATTTATTTCTTTTGTAACTTAACTTTCTAATGGGTGTAAAACTATGCTTTTTGAAGTCCGTTGTTCTTTTCTTTTGAATTATCCTTTCTGCCATTAGACATATGAAATGATTTTCATTTTCAGTATTATATATTCAGTTCTAGAATTATCATTTAATGGGGTTTTTTTACATTCTTAATTTTTTGTTAAAATTCTCTATCTGTTCATGCTTATTGTTTACCTTTCCACCAAACACATGAACATACTTAATAATAGTTATTTTAAAGTTGTTTTCTGTTCTAATATTTGGCTCCCTTTCTATCAACTATTCCCTCTTTTGAGAATAGGTTATATTTTTGTGCCTCTTCACGTGTCTTGTAATTGTGTTCTGGATATTGGTGTAAAGAATAGTAGGAACTGAAGTGAATGATTTTTACCCAATTAAAGGGCATGTTCCTTCCTATAACCTATAATTGAGCTGAGTCTGGGAGAAGTTACAGTTTGGGAAAATTTCAGGACACCACTGGCTCCACATTATCTGATGGTCCAATTAAGACTGTCCCTCAGTAAAAGGGGCATTATGATTAGCAGAAATAATGTTGGGGGGCACGGGGAGGGCTGTACAACTCAGAGAAGACAAGTAGTGATTCTATAGCATCTCACTACGCTGATGGACAGTGACTGTAATGGGGTTGGTGGGGGGGACCCGATGAAGGGGGTAGTTTAATCACCATGGTATTGCACATGTAATTGTAGATTAATGATATCAAAATAAATTACAAAAAAAAAAAAGACTGTCCCTCAAGCAGGACTTGGGATTTAAGCGCCAATAAAAGTCTTGAGACGCCTAAGTGCTTCATAATCCTGCTTTTCAGGTCACCAGAGAACTTTCTCTGCACTCCAGACCAGTGTTCATAGTTCCAGATGCGGCCCTCTCCCCTCCTTCCCTGCTCTTAGCCCGCGGTGAGCTCTCATGCACGCCGAGGAGCCCCACACACTTGCTGGAATTTCTTTGAGCATCTCTTTTACTGCCCCATCCTTTGCCCTGTGTTCCAGTGAAGCTCCCATGGGCAGGAACTGGCAGATGGGTACAGACTCATTCTGCATCAAGCCCCTCAACAGCCTAACCTGCCATGCCAACCTACATGCGACCTTCAAAAGTTTGGCTTCTCCTTATGCTGCAAGTCTAACCATCCATGCTAGCCTTGCGTCTTCTCTCACTGTGCTTCCAGCATGTTTCTTTTTTCCTAGAAGGAGCTTGTAAACCTGAAGTTGAGTACCACCAATTTTTTGTGTGTATCTCACCTCTCTGATGGGTGTAAAAAACTGTATTTTTTGTAGTTTATCCATCCTTTTCATCGTTCTATTGGTAGAAATAATTTCTTGTGATTTTTCTACATTCTGAGCAAGGAAATCTTACCTTAACTATTCTGAGTCACTATTTTGTCATCTCTGAAAGGGGAAACTTTGTGAAGATTTAAATATAGCCTGTGAAAATTACATAGTATGGTGCCTGACATTGGTAGGTGCTTGATAAATATTAATGTCCTTTCTCCATGAAGTTGGATATCGAGGAATGTCAAGGAGAGAATTAAACAGTTGTGTGGGTTTTGCCTAAATAGTATTTGGAAGGGGTTCAGTTGTGAAGACACAGACTATGGATTGACACAAAGCTGCGTCTTTGCTGCTTTTCTTTCTTTCAACCAATATTTGCAGAATGCTTCCTTATGGACGGTGCTTATGGTAGAGATTATTCTTAAGAAGCCTTATAAATTAGAGATCTTGGACTCATCTATTAATTATTTCAAGTCCTGTCTGTACTCCATGCATCCAGTTGCATTCCACAGAACCAAAGATGGTATTTCCACTTAGGGAATGAAGGGTCAAGTGGAAGTTGTGGAAACATCACAGAATCAGATAAAAGGACAACTAAACTGAGGAGTAAAGCGAACACCACAGGTAACAAATTAAAAGAGGAGGAAGACTCCAAAATCAAGGAGAGCAGACAACTGCTGACAGGGGCATGTCTCAGGAAGGAGGTGCATTCATAAACACTGTCTTGTTATAAACTAGCAAAAAGCTGTAGATCACTGTTAAGCTCCTCCTGAGTGGTCCTCACCTGGAAGAATAAACTGGCTTAGAGAGGGGTGGAGAGAAAAATCAAAAGGAAGCGGCATTGTCAGTTCCATTTAGTCCCGCCTGAGTTTTCTCTTGATGGTTTGCATTTAGTCACACGAAAAAGAGTCTTTTTGTTCAAACTGCTTTTCTCTCACCAGGATAGCCAGATGGGTGACCCCAATAAAAGATGAAGTAAACCTTTATGTATGAAGAGATTGTTGTTGAAAAGGATAGTTACATTTGGGAGTATGTGAATTTTCATATCATCCCATTTCATTGTGAATACATTATATAGAAACAAAAGGAGGATAGAAAATAAAAAGCAAAGGAAAAAATAAGAAGAGAGCGTATTGCACATTTTATTTAGGTCAGTAACAAACTAAAACCTCAATGAATTGAAATCCTGTGGGAAAGGGAGCAGGAGCGAATTTATTCATTCGTGATCTTGACCTATCAGCTATTACACGAGGCTTCCCAGCTGCAGACAAACATCATTCAGTGTTCTTTGGAGGAGAAGCTGGGCGCTCATCCTCCCCTTTACCAATCACTGCTCAATCTGGGATCATTTGATAAACAAAAAATATAACAAACCTTAAAGTGTATATAGAAAGTCAGATACTTTCTTTCTCCTAAAGGTACTTTTTTTCATGCACGAGGGTTATGCGGGGTCATTCTGCAGTACAGCCATTTTATGTCCCTTCCCTCCCCCTTCATTTCCTGTATCTCCATGGAAGGAAACATTCCATAAGAAATTTGTATCGCTATGTAATGTTCTAAAATTGGGAGTTAACAGTCTCTTGATTATATGGCTTTCTTTGCTGAATATCTCACCATACACATTTTTTAATTACACATATTACTTCTTGCTAGTTTATTTGTGACAATTGCTACTCTAGGAAACACAAATATACCCTGAGTGTTTAGTTAATTTATGGGTCACTGCCCTTGGTAACTATTTCATGGCTTATCCTTCCCTAGTCTATTTGAAACCATCACCCCTGGGCTTACCTGCATCCCAACATTTATCACATTGTATTTTAATTGGGAGATGTGATGGTACAGTAAAAAGCACGTGGGTCTTGATATTTAGAATACTAGCTTAAACACTAGTTGTTTGACATTAGGTAAGTTATTCTAAGATTCATTCTCTTACCTATTAAATGGGCTTAACAAACTTTCTCTTCCACATTTTAGCCCTAAGGGAATGGAGTTGGTGACAAACAGAAGCAGATGGCAATAGACTGGCTGCCTTAGGATTTTTCCTTTTTATATCAATTCGGAATTTTTTTTCCATATCAACTCATTAATTTCTAAGCCTTCTTTGAGGCCAAACAGGGCATCTTAGGCATATTGTCTCTCAGGACAATATGGTTTACTTATGGTCTGTCTGATGCACGCCTACCTTATGTTCTCAAGTTCCTTCTGGTTTAAACATTTGCTAAACCCTGATCTCTGGAATTACTAGGGCAAAAGAGCCAATCTTCTGTGATCTGTGAGTGACATTGGAGAGGACATTCTGCTTTATTTCCCAATTTAGAGTCTTGGTGAATATTGAATAATCTGTGATGGTGGCTGTGATTATCAGAGACCCGGAGGAAAGGAATGGTAGAATTTATCAATTTCCAAATGAACAGATAAAGAACAAAACTCTTGCCACCTAGGGAATATGGTTTGTTCTTAAACAAAGGTGAAGGAAAAACCAAATGAAATAATTACCAATTGCCTCACACTCCGTACCTACACAGTTTGATCTACCATTTCGCTGAAAGGTCTGCCTCATTCCTAGAGAATCTCTGTCTCTCAAATGAAAATTTACCAATCAAATATCCAGCCCTGTTCATATCCCAGTATGATCTGCTCTATTCACTCCATATTTAAACAGCATTCAAAAAGGAAATGAGAGATATTAAGAAAGAAGGAATCTTTGAGGAACCCACGACCCCGAATAAACACATTTGGGCTTCAACAACCGCTACACCCTTACAAGTTTTGCGAAGGAGAATTAGAGAGCTCATAAGGAAAAATATTGGCAAATAAACCCTTTAAAATACTTTGCTACTGTGTCAAATTTAAGCCCCTGATGCCTCTGAAGTTCTATTTCTTCAAGGAATGATCTATTTTTGTTTGTGATAGTGTTGACGCCAGCAAGTCAATGACCTCCTCCGCGCTCTCCAAATCTTGCATCTTATCACTCCAAAAACAAGAAAAAAGAAATCCAGAACACACACACATCAGAGGAAAAAGGAAACACTGCTGACCTGGATGTCCAGCCTAAGCTGTCTGAGGCTGCCGTCCCCTGGCTTTTCCGTACTGGGCAGCTGCAGTGGCCCCTGAGCCCACCTCTTTTGACCAATTGTGAGTTTGGAGAAATACCCTGTTTTTGGCATTGGAAGGATGTGTAAAGGGAAATGGCTGGCTGGCTGTCATTTCCTCAGCCCAGGGCAAATTACCTCTGAAACTGAAATCAGTCAAAGGGAGAAATAAAGTGGGAGAAACCCATTTATTGCATACAAGGTGTCGTCCACTTATGCTTGCCTGGGTCCCTCACCACCCGGCTGCAAAAAGGGACCCCACCCAACCTCTCAGCTCCAGACACGCCCTCTCTCCCCCTTGAAAACACCTATTGATATAGAGATGGGCTACCTCTCTCCACCTATGGAAACACCAATGGATATGGAGATGCACTAAGGCCAGGCGAGAGATTCTGGAAATGCTGCAATTTTACGCACACTGGTCCTTTGTCCAAGAAGTCGCGGCACTGGCCTTATTTCTATACCAGCTCTTGTGAAGAGATAGATCTAAAAAGGGATTTGAGACCTGGACTTTATTTCTCCTTTGAAAAAAAATCTATAGTAATATATATTGTAGCTCTCCATTTTCTATTCCGCATGTCTACTCTTATCATCAGTCTTCCTATTTCTGCTTTCTAGAAGAACACGTCAATTTTTTCTCTTAATTACTTGGTTGTGTTCCTATGGTTTCAGTTCTCCAGTTTACGATCTCGGCTTTAAACTTATGTTGTCCAGATTTCATCTTAACTTTTCTAATATTTTAACATTATTTCAACCTATTTACACTTATTTAGTAATTATTCATGAAGTTCTAGATTATTTTACTGCACTGCTATTGAGTCTTGGCCAATTATAAGAGTATATAGTTGTGGTAAGCAACAATTTAAAATTTAGTGATGACAAACTGATGTCACTTGTGAAAGTTACAATATCTAATTTTCAATGTCTATGTGGACAAAAAAAAGAGTATTGACTTATACACCTCCTTGTTTCCGTATGACGTTTCTACCACACAAAAATGCTGAATGAGATAAAAGAAAATCCTCCAGAATGTACAGGACAAAGATAAAAGCAGAAACAAAATAAAAAAGAGTAATGAGAGATGGAAAATCAAATAAAGAGGTCAAACATACATTAAAAAGTGTTATCAGAGAAAGAGGAAACATTAATCAAAAATAATATAAGAGCAGTTATGAGAGATAAGGAAAAACACAAATTTTAAGATTAAAAGTATAAAGCAAAATGATAAAAAGACCCACACTTAGGCATATACTCCTAATATTTTTCAAACCAGGAATACAAAGAAGTTTCTAAAAACTTACTAAAAGAGAAAGAAGTAAACTTGGCTATCTACAGAGAAGTGAGAAATGGAATTACACCTTTTTGTTCAACAGTAGCACTGGATGATAAAAGACAATGAGACACGTTTCACTGAAAAAGTTTTAGAATATTAGGAAAACGAAACTTACACAAGAGTGCACATAAAATTTCTCTATCACACCTTCCTTAGCTAAGCATCAGCTACAAGAAGATGCCTTCAGCTAAGTGTAACGAAGAACTGGCTTTCCTGTTAAACAGTAGAAAATAAAATCCCCTCCCATCCTTGCTAGAGAGAAGGTAGCCGTGTAGATAATAAAGGAATCGCATCCCAAGCAGAAGGTGAACATGCCCGCATCGAACACTCAGAGCAAAAGGCAGAAAGACAGAGTTGCCGCATCACAAGATTCTCAGGTTAGGTATAAATCAGAATGTTGGGGGAACTAAATCTTTTCACAGACTTTATGCAGTGAACTCATCCTAAACACATAAGCAAAGTCATAAAAACGTTAAGCTTCCCAAGCCAAGACATCCCACCATGGTGTGGATAGGGAGAACACCGTGGCAGAAACCATAAGAAAACCAAGAAAACCAGAACATCTCCAAGTGCTGAGGGTCCCAACTAAGCTGTTTAGAGTTTCCCTTAGAACTCTGAATGATATCATTGTTGCCAAATAGTTTATTCTTTAGGTAATGTGTCCTGAGCTTACTGGTTCACAGTCCATATGGATGGAAGAGGTCTAGAAGAATATGTAATAATTGCTAACAAGAGTCACCTTTGGATGGTACAATTATAAATCAACTTTTTCTTTGAATTTATGAAGAAAATTAAATACTTCTACATTCAGAGAAAAAAATTGTTTTCAATTGATAATATAGATATCAAAACTATATGAATAATGGCAAAACTATGCTATATAAATTCAGGCTGCTGTGATGAGCATACTGCTTAATACAGTTAGAAAAACTAAGATTAGTCCAATAGAGCAAAAGAAAACTGAAAGGATCAGTGATCTACTACAGTGTCTTTTTTATGGTTACAAAGTGGTATCACCTAAGTTTATCTCACAGTTTTTGTTCTTATTGAGAAAAAATGCTGTCACAGCATTTATATGACCGCAAGTCTGAAATGTCCGGTGAGACTCTCTGAATCGCTGTAAAACATCCAGTACATACTGCTGGATGTCAGCCATCCAATTCCATTTTTTAGGTTGAATTACTATGTTTCATGCAAAGCCTAAAGACATAGGTTGAGTGCCCAACATGGCATTGCTGGATTCCCAGGTTCACAGGTTCCGAATTAAGATTTGCAAAGACAAAAACACAAAAAACAAAAAACATTATTCATTCAGGTGGCACAAATCACTGGTCTCCCAACTTCCGTCTATAAACAGAGTTTCAGCAGAGCATATTTCCCAGCCCCGCGTGCAGCAAGCTGTAGCCTTTTCAATATGGCGGTGATGAGCACATGGGAGAGAACATGCTCTCCTTCCCCTCTCTTCCTCCCTCTTGTTTAATAGAAAGCAGGCATGGTGAGAATGAGCAGTATTGGATTATACAGATGAGAGAGATGCTAGATGGCAGACAGAATGATAGAAAGAGCATGGATCTTCACCACAGGGTAGCTGTCTTATCATTCCCATACCACGTACACCCGACTATTACTTAAATGGGAAATAAAATGATTTATTGTTTAAGCTACTGTGATTTTAGTTTGCTGTTATATAGCATCTATATGATCAGTATCCTCAATAATACACTTCTATTTTCAAAACTGATGGAGAAACAAGGAGATCACTGGGATGGTCATTATAAACATACATACAAGGGCTCACTATGAAATCAGGAGCATTTCACAAGCTGCTTCCTCACCTGTTAGAAAGCTCACACATTCACTTAATACTGTAACATCTCATAAACCTCATTATTTAAAAAGAGTTGACATCAACAGAGGAAACCTTGTATATTCATGTTATTTTTTTTCTCTCTTGAAGAAAATGCAGTATAAAAACTACCAGGGAAATTACTGTGGGGGTGAAAAGATAATCTAACTAAAGAGTCCCTGAAATTAGACACTCCCCATTATGACAGTACCCTAGGGCACACAAGATTATTATTGGTGTTATGGAAGATTTTAATTTCTTTTTGTGAAATTCTTCAATAGAAGCTGCAATCACTAGTCAATACATTTATTTTCTTCTGGAGGATGAGCTCTTATCTACACACTGCTTGTGGCATAAGAGGACAATTAATGTAAATCAAGTAATATAGAATGGGGTATTAAAAGAATATATAAATGGTATAAAATGTAGAATAATATTGTAGGACTCTCTGGCAATAATAGAATAGCATCGGTGCAACAAAACTATATTAATTTTGCCTTGAAAATATTATGTGAATTTTTCTGCTGACAGTCACATACTTTAAGAACGCAATAAATTGCAAAAGTAGCAATAATGTCCAGCCCCTCAATTTTTCCCACTAATGATGAATAGATTACAGCAAAGTAGAGCCAGATTTCTCATTGTCCTTAAATCATTTCTAATGGAATGCGTTATTTGGTTTGAGGGACAGAAAAGGAACAGATTTACCTTCCTAATTATGTGTCTTTGAGACAAATATTAAAATTAATTAGCATTCCATTTGCAACCACAAGGAAAAACACTCTAGAATTCAAATTTGCCACAGTTGAACCATATTCAAATTAGGTAGATTTTTCTGTGTGTATTACTTTCCTTGTGAAAAATTTTAAATACACCCTGAGTGGGAAAAAAAAGACTTAAAAATGACTTACATTTGAATAACTTTTTCAATTTTTCAAACTGTTTATGTAGAAATTTTTTCAAGACTATACAACTAGTAATGCTTCTTAAGACCACCCATAAAAAACCAACAATTTTTTTCTTCCCACTACACTACTGCTCACATCCCAGCTAGTCCCAGATCCGTATAGCTAAATGATGACTGAATCTGAAATAGCAAATGAGACCCCACTTGAACACCTTGGTGGCTGTTATCTCATGCATTAGCTTGCTGAAGGTGGACGGTTTAAACAGAACTTTTATTTTCTCATGATTCTGGAGGCTGGAAGTCTGAGACCAAGGTGTTGGCAGGGTTCCTTTGTTCCAAGGCCTCTCTTCTTGGCTTGATAACCATCTCCTCCCTGTGTCTTCACTTGCTCTTTTTCTCTGTGTGCATGCATGTCCTAACTACTCTTCCTGTGAGGATACAAGTCATATTGGAATACAGTTTACCCTAATGACTTCATTTTAACTTATTTTCCTCTTTAAAGCCCCTGTCTCCAAATATAGTCTCATTTTGAGGTACTGAGAGGTTAAGACTTCAACATATGAATTTTGGGAAAGACACCACCTAATTCTTAACACCTAGAAAATATAATATCCTTTTTTCCTATCACAAAGATCTCAACCTAGTTTCAATAGCCAGAAGGGTACAGTTCATCTGTTTGTTTGATCTGAGGTCGGGAGTGCCAGGTCCCATATCCAGTCTATTTAGAGTGGACAGTATTCCATAATGTCCTCTTCACACACAATGTTTCATTTGATATTTCATTTGATCCTCAAAACAAACTTGTGTGGTGGGTATTATTATTGCTCCCTTGAAGCAGATGTAAACACTGAGATCATGAGGCCTAAATGACTTGCACAAGGTCACCCAGCGGCTGGCAAAGTCAGGACACCAGCTAGGTCCTCAGACCGCACTGCCTGCAAGGGATCAACTAACCAAAGTCCCTCCTCCTTCCCTCTCTCCCTCCCTTCCTTCTCTCCCTTTTCCCTCCTTGTCTTTCATTTTTTGTTCTTAAATTTTAGGTGTTCTAGTTAATCTTTCAAATGTTTTCAAATTCTGTAGAATCAATGAAGACTGGCCTTTATTATACATATATATATATAAACAATTGCATATCATATATATACATACATATGTTGTTATATATAAAATCAAATGAAATTACCAATATTCAATCAGCTTTCATCTACAAAAGTGGCAATTAAGGAATGCACACCGTGAACACACAGTTGCCTTGAATTCTTTCTCTTGAGATTTTCCCACCCCTTTGCCTTTCACCTCACCCCCTGGGGAACCTAGCCTTTGTCAGCCGGTTGTGTGCTTCATGATACCAATCTGGGAACAAACTGGGAAGGGTTGGAGCAGTTACGACTCTGTGTGCATTGGAGACTGGATAAGGAAGTGGATTGCAACGTCCAAGATGGGCTTCTTGTGATCTTATTCCACTAAGAAGTTAATGATGAGTTGACACTTACAGTTAGGTATTCCCTTCCCCAGAATGGATAATGTTTCTTTACCAAAAATATTACCCCTCAAAATAAAAACCAAACCCTTCATCCTGACTGTTATTATCGAATATGCAAATGAATCGCAGTTAATCCTTATAGTATTTAACTGCTACTGTGGAAAATAATTACTCCAAAATTTGATGGTTTAAGACAGCACAGTTATTATCTCACAGATTTTGGGGGACCAGGAATCTTGTGGTGGTTCCTCTGGGTGGTTCTGGTTCAGGCTCTCATTTCTCACCTCCAGGACATAGCAAGGACTGAAGTTAAGTGAAGGCTAGCTGTGGATGGATGAACGGTTTTCAAGATGAAGTCGCTTAGCTTTTGGTAGGAAGTGCCAGTTCCTCACTGGGTTTTGGCAGGAGGCTAAATTCCTTGCCGCATGGACCTCACCTCACAGCACAGCAGCTGACCAGTCCCAGAGCTGAGGCCTGAGAGTAAGCCAGCAAATAGGAGGCCACCATGCCTTTTATGACCTAGTCTCTGAAGTCACACAGCATTGCTTTTACTGTTAAATCCACTAGCAATGAGTCCCTAAGCCGAGAGAGGGAAATCAGTCTTCACCTCTTGAAAGGAGGAACATCAAAGAATTAGTAGACCTGTTCTAAAACTACCACCCTACATACAGGGAATACCAAGAGACGCTCAAATCTTTAAGAAAGAGTCTCTGGCTCTCAGAAAGTCACTGTAAGTCAAGCACAGGAATTTTTAAATCTTAACCTTGTACATATACAGTTGAATCCATCAAATAGGTTAAAGTAGCATTAAACTCTTCTGAAAAATAATTCAACAAAACTGAACCTAACAGCAGAAAGTTGTCTTGGCTTATTTAAAATAGCAAGCTATTTTATTCTAAACCATTGTATACCTGATACAACATAGGCTAGTTCATCGGTTCCTGCCATGTCTAGCTTCTGACTTTATTTATATCCCAAATAATTGATAATTTGCACAGAATTCAAATAAAATTTACAGAAATTATTAGTTTCCTGATGAGTATGACAAATTAGCACATAGAAGTTATCAAATCCTCCTCCTTACCTTGCTCCTGGTCTCCAAGAGGGGGCACCGGGGCTCAAGAACAGCATCTTCATTTTGAAAGGAAGATTCTGGCAACTTATACTAAGATTAAGGATTGTTTAAAACAGTGCTTGCAATATGCCACTATAGTATTCATCGCTATTTTCCTTATGGTTTTATAAGGAAAGACCACATTTCCTTTTTCATCACACATTCACTGTACATTTTAAATTTCATTTAAATTTAATGATATACATTAAATAATAAATAAAGGATTACAATATGTTCTATTTGGAATGGGGAAGGCGAATAGTGTGAGAACTGCCCTGGGTAACCCTGTCTGGCTGGTAGTGCTCGCAGAATGCAGGCGAATAAGGGCTATGTGCGTGACCCACAACTGAAGCAAGAACCCCAGTTATCAGCCATCGGCTTCTCTCTCTCTCTCTTTCATTGTCATCTTAATTTGGGGGAGGCTCATTTAATTTGTTTTCATCATTGTCAGTTAAGATTAGTCTTTGTGGCAGACCTAATTCACAGTGAGCTTTGATTTTTCTCCCAGGGTACCTGCAAAGGTTCTTTGCCAGGGAGCTCAGGACCCACTTCCCCTTCCCACATGCCCTCGGCCCCCACCCAAGCTGGTCCTCCCTGCACCCTATTGCTGCCTGGGTATCCTGGCCTGACAAGGTGGCTTTCTCGAGTGGTTCAGGACGCCTGAAGCCCTGCTCCGTGTGTGGGCATATCACTCACCCCTCCTTTGTCAGACAGTGGGAGTGAAGACCACTTTTCTGCCACCCTTTGTCCTCAGCCTTATCATTTCTTTGCAAGAATGAAGATGTCAGAATAAAATTGAAAAACATGTGCATCCCCCAAAATAAATATTTTGAATATGCAATTTTCATTACACAGATTTCTCATTATGCTCAAAAAGTAAAACAAGTGTAGGTAGATGATCGACAGATAGAAGTAAAGTGAAATATTTTTAAATAAACTTTATTAATGAAATTCACCTCTCCACTGACTTAATCCGCACAAAGGAAACCTAGTAAGCTAAGTGTGTTGTGGCAAACTATCTTTGGTGAACAGAATACTCTATGTAAATTAAAATTTTATAATTGTTGAACAATGACATTATTCCATTTGAGCTTCCCTATCCATAATAATCTTGTCTTAAATTATTGGGATTTTTGCATAACTTGTATTTTTTTGTTACCACGACTATAACTGACATATTTAAAGTAGGTGTAAGCAAGGGGTACATTAGCAAGTGGGGTAGCAGGCAGAACAAGTCCTCATTGTGTGAAGGACAATGTGTAGGTCCCCTAGTCCTTGTCCCTAAGTGCCAATAAAGAGTCCAGTGCATTGCGAGAACTCAAGTCCCACCTACAATTGCTAAATGTCTCTTTACGTGAGGCTTTCTGCTGAAACCTACTGAACTATGGGGAAAGAATGGGATTTGTGGGGCTGGCTTGGCCCCACTCAGGAAGGAGGTAGACCCCAACTGCTGACAGCAATTCAACTTAGAATGGGACATATTTATTTTTGGTCTTGGGCATGCTTCTGTGACCCAGGAAAAAAATCACGCTTCACCACCACTTCAGCTTCACTTACAGAGGAATGTAGCAATTTGGATATTTCGTCTTTGATGAATTGTTTATGCACATTTATTTTTGCATGTCTTTCTCTGTTGGTAGTTCCAAATAAACATTTAATTTAGATTCTGTAAGGTCTTGACTCTGTAAGGTTTTGCCTCCTTGACCATCTGAAGGAGATAAACTATCCACTTTTTAAAAACGAGAATCAGATCAAAATGTATTGATTAATAATTCTGCATAGACATTTCCAACATTTTGACTCATGCACACCTAATCAGGTGGTTTTTACATTAAGATCATATTTTATTCTGCAAATTTTCCAGACCCATTTGTGGGGCTAGTGTGGAATGTCCTTGAAATCTGAGCTCCCGCTGCAGATCAGAGTTCAAGACCTCTTCCTCCTTCACCATATTCCTGGGGTCAGGGGTACCTAGTCAGGTTACTGACAAAAGGCCATTTAAAAAAATCTTTAATATTGTGAAAAGATTGGGGAGGGAGAATGATAGAGCTGCAGGGGGAGGTGTGGCTAGGTGCACCCTGACCTCCAACACATGATTTCCACAGTCATAATGTCTATCTCTTTGCCAGGCGTTAATCAGACGTTCGATACCTGATTAAGCCTGCACCAGGGTAGAAGTGGGTATATTTGATGATCTCTCAAGTCGGAAGTAACATTAAAAAAAGAAGGATATTTGTGGATGCTAGGTGCAATGCCGGTGGAAGATATTGATTTTTCTGACATTCCAAATAATAACTCAGGATTCAAGATGTCAGTTCCTGATAAAGACAAAGTTAGCTATGTAATGAGGATTTATGGAGCTTCCACAGAGCATATAGCCATGTGCAAGCTGATTTCAAAGTCTCTGTATTCTTTCCCCCCATCCCAACAGGAAAACATGTTTCCAAATCATCGAGGCCAAGCATTTAGGAGCTGCACAACTTTCCCCTGCTTCATCTTTGTAGAGGTAAGAATATTCTGGAAATTCACCTTCAGAACATATATTATTCAAAATAAACATGCTATTTATTCAAAAATTACTCCATGTATTCTCTTCTATCTACGCTACTCCATGTATTCTCATCTATCGACACTGAAACTTTAACTGTAGAAATCTATGCCGTGGCTTCTTTTTCTCTGAAATGTTTCGGCGTCACGGTGATTATGAACATGGGTGCCGCGACTCAGCAAATGCCTTTCTAGATCCAGTTCCGTTACCTCATCGCTGCATCCCCTTCTCTCTGATCCCACTTTCTAATATCCACTCCCCTCTTCACAAGCTTTTCTTCCTTCCAGGACCTTTCAGCCTCGTTCTGGAATCCCACAGTGTCGACTTTCCTTGAGGGTTGATGCAGCCACACCTGCCCCTAAATTAGCCAGCAAGCCCTCCGGTTGCGCGTCTCAGGATCTTCCGTCTCTCTCCCAGGATCAGCCCCGCTCACCTGTTTTGGTTCCCTTCACTTCATTTTGCTTCTCTTACCTTCTTTTCCCATCTATCAAGACAAGATCTCTGAGGTCTCACTCACGTGCTCTTTTGGACTCATTCAGTCCATTGGGGATTATAAGGAAGTTGGGCTGATGGGAAGTCAGAATACATCTCCAAGATTGTTGTATCACGCAAGATAACTGTGTGCCCCTATAAAGAGCACAGGAGAGACTTAATGTGCGTCTGGATGACGCATTACTCATACTGGCCTTTCTAGCGCCTTTTACAGAGCCCTCACCCTTATCACAGGTGTATGTTATCATGAATAAAATTAATATTGTCATGAGTCCAACAATACTCATTTAGTAATAGCTCCCTTCAATGATAGCTTTAGCAAGACTATAGCTTAGTGCTCAGACATTGCAATTGCTGTTTTGGAGTAAGCTTCTTGTTTATGACTGCAGTGAAGTATTTAAATTCCACCCAATCATATGACTCCACACAATCCCATGTATTGAAAGGTAAAGTTATCAAGATATTAGGGGAAGGAGGGTGATGAAATGACCTGGCAAAGGGATGTTTAATCTTTCAAGCTTTTCAATCATTTTAATATATGCTTGAAAGCTTTAGAACTACAAGGGGTAAATCTACTTTAAGAAACCAGGTTTTGGGAAAAAATCCAGTAAAAATGCAAACGTAAGTTAAAATTAATATGTTTGATATTTATGGAAAAGAACTTCAGTCTAAGCAGGAGCAACATTCATGTAAAGATGAGAGAGTGACAGAGTCGAGACGATGTTTTCTTTATAGTTTGGTGACAGATACACAGCATCTATTGCTACTAATGTTTCTTTCATGATCTGGAAAGGAACTATGGCTGGCAGTAGAAAGAATTTGAAAACTCGATCAGACTTTCAAACGAATTGAGTAGAAGGTAGGTAAATGGAGCTAAACGGGGCCCGGAATGGGGAGCATAGACGCAGGTTCTCACTAAGCTGTCAAGATTAGACAGAGCAGGAGAGCTGGAGCGCAGCAGGATGGATGCCACCCTCCGACCCCGGATCGCATTGTTCTTTAAACCGAAACAATTCTGGTGTTTGGGGAGCAATGGATGTTCTTTAGAAAGATTCTAACAACGAAAAAAAAACAATGCTTCAAGGTGAGCTGGGGAGACACTTGCTGTGTTATCAGTGGAGTAAATCCAGTAAAACAGACAGTTAAGCAGAGGTAGAAAATCGTGGAGACTGAAGGAGAGAAAGCATGATCGGTAACTAGGTGTTTTAAATTAAACAGTAGGTTAATTGATATTAATATATGAACAGACAACGTTAGTCTGTCAGTTTGCTTTAGGTGATATTAACTTGTGCCTCAGTAGAGTAAACTAGAAACTAGATAAAAAAAACGTTTAGCACAGCATCCATTAATCTAACCTTGCAGAGCTAGGGGAGAAAAAAAGCAGCATGTCTTTCCTTGACCTCGGATTTCATCTACTCCACCCACCCTGGACCGAATCACACAGGTCAAACTATAAAATGAGACTCTGATCTGGTTTCCTTGATCTTTCTTTGGATAGCTCAACTCCTGTGCTTTCACAGGCCGAATGCTGTAAAATGAACTTTGTTTCAACTATTTTGACAATCTCAAAGCAGCAAGACAAAACCACCTCTCCTAGCTTGACTATCCACCTCGCTCCCTATTTTCCTCCTACACGGCATTTTTTCATTTTCCTTGAAAATGGAAATAACTTTCTTCTTCTGCTTTTAAGGTAATAAAAGTTCATTAAGTTTTAAAAATTGATATTTTTGCAAAGTTTTAAAAATTTCATTTATTCTTTCTGTTTACTGAATCCCTCCTGCATAGCAAGCTTTGTCTTAGGCTCTGGGGACAGAAGAGATGAAAACAGATAAAATGTCATTGCTCATGCGTATTGCATTCTAATGATCTGGGAAAACCACTAACATGTAAGTGAGTGGAATATTTAGATTATAAATTGTGGGTAAGTGTTATGGGGATAAAGAAAGCAAGCAGTGAGGTCTGCTGATGGCCAGCGGCCTCAGTATTTCCCTTATAGTATGGCCGCCCATAGATACTATCTGTTAATATGTTAGCATATAATTTACCATAAATTATCCTTCTTAAAATTCATTTTATATTTTATCTATAAATGCATGCATATAGTTTAAATGGTTAAAAAGTATTAAAAAGTTGTAACAAAAACTTGCTGTCTACTAATCTTGTGTTCTCCTCCCATGAAGGAACATGTTTACCAGTTTCTCCAAATAATGTGTGCATACTGCTGTGTCTTGATTCATAAATTTTAGATATCATTATTGGCTTCTTTTTAAGGGAATGGAGACTTTAGCTTTTACATTCTCTACTCTTTTCCGTCCCCTCCATTCTCCTTTAATAGATACACCACAGTAGTCGGCAAAAATCTATACACATTTTCATTCTTATGATGGCAATGTAGATTCTGTTTGAGTGATGTTCTATTGGTTCGTTTTCTTTCTTGTTCAACTTTTTGCTTTTCTTGAAGTTAATAACAGCTTCATTATCTTATTTGCTTAGTTTTCTTTAAATCTCTGAGGGACTCGGCACACAATTTAATGGCTCTGTTAAAAATGTCTTTTTATAATTTTCTACATGATCAAAGATATCAGATAAGCTATTAGTTGCTTTTTTCCTTCTGACTATTTCCGGGTGTCTTTTTTTGTCTTGTTTCAAACTGATCTATCTATTCACTTTGCAGTTCTGGTTAAACGGTTGGCTTGAGGTTTCCTTTGCCACGATCTTGGAAATAAGCCTCCTTTCCCCTCTCCTGGGTTGTATCACCTGTTTGCTCTACCCCAGGTCTCCTGTTCTTGGTTTATTCTGCTGTGTTAGTTGAGAAAATCTAACAGGTTCTCAAAAAAGTACACTGTTAGTTTTCTATAGCTTCTCCAACAAATCACTACAAATTTAGTAGCTTGAAATAACACACCCTTATTATCTTGCAATTCTACAGATTAAATGTTGATGACACAGGCTGCATAGGACTAAAATCAAGGTGTGGACAGGGCTGCAAGCCTTTCTAGAAGGCTGAGGGCGAATCCTAATCGTTTTTAGTTCCTAGAGGCTCCCACACTCCTTGGCTTGTGACCCCCTCCATCTTCAAAGCCAGCGCCAGTGTGTTGAGCCCTTTTCACACCTCATCGCTCAGATCCCTCCTGCCTTCCTCTTCTACTTTTAAGGACTTTTGTGATTACATTGGCCCCACTGGGATAATCTGTCTATTTTAAGGTTAGCTGATTAGTGAACTTTACTCCATTTACAACCTGAATTTCTCTTTATGTAAGATAACATATTCAAGGGTTCCAGGGACTAGAACATGGATATCTTTGGGGGATCTATTATTCCCACCTTAGGATACATGGCAAATACATCTTTGTTGTACATAGACATCATCTGGTTAATAGATTCACTGCATATAGAATTTTAGGTTTAAAATAATCCCATTCATAATTTATAAAACATTACTTCATTCTCTTGGAGTCTGCAAATACTTCTCTTCAATTCAGATGACATTTTGGGTCTCAAGATGTCTTACGGAACTTACTATTACTGGTAATACAAAATTATATAATCAGGTGTCTTCGTTTATATATTTTTTATTTACTGTTTTGTATGTATAGGCAGGAGCCTTCCACTTTGGAGACAGATATCCTTCAGTCCCAAATATTTTGTTTCTAATTGCTTGCAAGTACTGATTTTTTACATATATCTTATTCTATTTCTCTATCTGGAATTCCTAGGGTTTGGACATTGGACTTCCTGTATATCATGCATATCTGAGATAGAAGAGACATCATATGCACACACATAGATAAAAGTAGAGAAAAGGAATTATTTTTACATTAAGTTATACACACACACACATAATTTCTTTGTTGTCCTTTTGTTAACTCCTTATCTTATTTTCTGGGAGGGTTCCTCAATTTTATCTTCTAACATTCTCACTGAATTTGTAAAAAAATAAAAATAGCTATAAAATGTTTAATTTATAAGAACTGAACTCTCTTACTCATCCTTTTTTGTCTCATATTTCCATGTCTACTTCTTGAAAGAATTTTTTTGAAGTTTTCTTCTGCTTCCTACATTATCTCTGTTCTTTTAATTCCTTTTATTTCTATATTCTTTTGTTTTTTGGTCCTCCTCATACTCTTACCAATATATAGCGATATCTTAATGTCAATCACATGTAAGAATAAGACACAAAAGTTGATCAGAAATTTTGCATGTAGGGGTCAAACTTATTGATAAGAGTTTTAGGGTACAACGTGAGAAATAACATTTGGGGATTATTGATTGCATATGGCTCTATGGTTGACCTAATTTGATAGTTACTAAAACCCACTGGACTCATAACCAACAAACAGACACTAGAGATCACATCTCTGCCACTCTATTTTATTGCTAACTGTAGAACTTTCTTACACTATGCAAAGTGCAGGCACACCTCAGAGTATGGCAGGTTCAGTCCCAGACCGCCACAATAAAGTTGAGTATTGCAATAATGTGAGTCAAATGAATTTTTTGGTTTACACTGTTAAAATTATGTTTATACCATACTGTAGTCTATTCAGTGTGCAATAATAGCATTATGGCTAAAAATGTATAGATCCTAATTAGAAATACTTTATTGTTAAAAAATACTAACCATCATCGGAGCTTTCAGCGGCATAACGTGTTTGCTGGCAGAGGGTTTTGCCTTAATGTTGACGGCTGCTGACTGATCAGGGAGGTGGCTGCTGAAGGCTGGGGTGGCTGTTGCAATTTCTTAAAATAAGACAACAATGAAGTTTGCTGATTCAATTGAGTCTCCTTTCATGGACAATTTCTCTGTCATATGCAATGCTATCTGACAGCATTTTACGCACTCAGAACTTCTTTCAAAATTGGAGTCAATCCTCTCAAACCCTGATACTGTTTATCAACAAAGTTTATGTCATGTTCTTTTCATTTCAACAATGTTCACAGTAGGAGTAGATTCACCAGGAGTAGATTCCATCTCAGGAAACCATTTTCTTTGCTTATCCATTAAAAAAAAAAAAAGGAAAAAAACTCACCTGTCAAAGTTTTATCATGAGATTTCAGCAATTCAATCACATCTCCAGGCTCCATTTCTAATGCAGGTTCTCTTGCAATTTCTACCATATCCACTGTGACTTCCTCCACTGAAGTCTTGAACCCCTTAAGTCATCCACAGGGGTTGGAATCAGCTTCTTCCAAACTTCTGTTAATGTTGATATTTTGACCTCTTCTCATGAATAGCACATGTCCTTAGGCATCTAGAAGGGTAAATGCTCTCTAGAAGATTTTCAATTTATTTTTCCCAGATCCATCAAAGGAATCGCTATGACAGCTAGCCTTACGACACGTAATATCTCTGCAGTAATAAGACTTGAAAGTTGAAATGACTCCATGATCCATGGGCTCCAGAATGGATGCTGTGTTAGCAGACATGAAAACATTATTGCCGTTGTCCATCTCCCTCAGAGCTATTGGGTGACCAGGTACATTGTAATGAGCAGTCATATTTTGAAAAAAATCTTTTTTTCTGAGCAGTAGATCTCAATAGTGGGCTTCAAATAGTCAGTAAGCTATGTTATAAACAGATGGGCTTTCATCCAGGTCTCATTGTTCCATTTATGGAGCACAGACAGACTATATTTGGCATCATTCTTAGGAGCCCTAGGAGTTTTGAAATGATAAGTGGGCACTGGTTTCAACTTACAGTCACCAACCGCATTAGCCCCCAACAAGTCAGCCTGGCCTTTGAAGCTTTGAAGCCAGCAATGACGCGTCCCTTCTAGTTATGTAAGTCCTAGATGGAATCTTCTTCCCATAAAAGGCTGTTTCCCCTGCATTGAGAACCTGTTGTTTCGTGTAGTTCCTTTCATGAATGATCATAGCTGGATCTTCTGGACAATTTGCTGCAGCTTCTCCATCAGCCCTCGCTGCTTCCCCTGCACTTTTATGTCACGGAGATGGCCTCTTTCCTTAAACCTCATGAACCAGCCTCTGCTGGCTTCCAGCCTCTCTTCTGCAGCTCGCCCACCTCTCTTGGCTTTCATAGAACTGAAGAGAGTTACGGTCTTGCTCTGGATTAGGTTTTGGTTTAAGGAAGGTGGCTGTCCTGATTTTCAATCCAGACTGCTAAAACTTTCTCCATATGAGCCAATAAGCCTCTTTTGTTTCTTCTTATCATCAGTGTGCTCACTGCAGGAGCACTTTCAATCCCTTTGCGTTCACAAAGTGGCTCTTCGGTGCAAGAAGCCCAGCTTTTGGCCTGTCTCAGCTTTTGACACGCCTTCCTCACTAAGCTGAGTCATGCCTGGCCTTTGATTTAGAGAAATGTGTGACTCCTCCTGTCTCTTGAATGTTTAGAAGTCACTGTACGGTTTTTAATTGGCCTCATTTCAATATTGTTGAGTCTCATTGGATAGGGAGGCCTGAGGAGAATGAGAAAAACAAGGGAATGAATGGCTGGTCCGTGGAGCAGTCAGAACACACACGTTTTTTTGTTAAGTCTGCTCTCTCTATGGGCACAATTCATGGTGCCCCAAAACAATCATGACAGTGACATCACAGATCACCCTAGCAAATATAACAATAATGAAAAAGTTTGAAATATTGCAAGGATTTCCAAAATGTGACATAAAACGAACAAATGCTATTGGAAAAATGGTGTCAGTAGACTTGCTTTGCGCAGGGTTGCCACAAACCTTCAATTTATGAAAAACACAGTATGTGCAAAGTGCAATAGAGCAAAGCACAGTAAGACAAGATAGGACTGTACCCACCACAAATGTTTTTTTAAAAATAATGTTCTATACCTTTAAGAAGTTTTCTTTTTATTATCTTTTAAATCCTTGCCTAATTTATTCAGGTGTTCTCAAGCATTATTGATTGTGATTATTAATACTTAAATAATTAAAATAAAGGCTGTGACAAATATCTATAGTATCTCTATATTGTTTTGAGAACAAGCCAGGAAACAAAATTCTCCGTGTGTTTCTTTTGGTCTGTTGACAAGTATTACTTAAATCCTACCAAACGCAGCACAGTGATACAATTTGAGAAGCGCAGAACATACAGCAGCCACTGTCTTGAGCAAGTTGTTTATGTTATGACACTTCAACCATGATCATATAAATGTGGAAACCAGAAAAAGAAGATTATTGTATGAAAGTGGACTGTGAAATTTTTATGAAAAAGGTCTTCCTTAAAGGTGCATAGTACCTATTTTGGAAAGAGAGGAAAAAAGACCATTCTAGCTTAATAAACAACCATCCGAATTGTTTTTCAAGTTCCTGTTGCGAAATGGATCTTAAAATTTGATAGATTGTGCAGCTCCAGCTTTCACGGATATTCATTTCCATGCAAGACAGCAGGAAACTTTATAGTTTTTGTTTGTTTTTTTGCTTTTTAATGAAAGAAGCTTCACTGGTAAGAAATTTTTAAAAAATGAAATTGGTGCTGGTATTCCAAATGGCTTTTTTCTTAATGAAAGAAGCTTCACTGGTAAGAAATTAAAGAAAAAAATGAAATTGGTGCTGGTATTCCAAATGGCTTTTTTTTTTTAAGTGAAGGTTTGTGGCAGGGAGACCACACTGGGGGATATTTTATTCATCAGGCTTTTTGGTGAAAAGATCCTGAACTTTGAGTGGCACTGAGTATGAAGAGGAAATGAGGAATCTGAGGTATTTCTAAAGAAAGCATCAATTTTTGCTCAGGATGGAGAATTGAAGATCACCTAAAAAGTTCAAACTTAGGCAGCTAGCTTTAAATAATTTGTATGGTAAGGAATATAAGCCCTGAGTGTTTTCTGCTTATGATTTAAAAATTTTACTCACTGTCTATTTAGAGCATTGTCTCTTTCTTGTCTTTGTTTTTGTGACCAAGCTTTTGGCTGTTTCTTGAAAAGTGTCATATTTCTAAATAACTTTTTAATTAATTACTTAACATTTGATATGTCCATATGACTGAAATGTGCATGCAATTGCTACCTTCTCTGGAATTTAAAATGGATCATGTGGGAGTGATCTGAATATTATAGCATAGCCTTATCATGTGGGATAATCCTCAACCTGAGATATGTATGTTTTATAAGTTTTTAATTGATAATTTTTTAATTTCTATTTTTTCCTCCTATTTCCAACATGGGTAAAATTGATAAATAATATATATATATGTGTATTTTTAATCTGACAAAGATTCTTTCTTTGACCAAACTCTGCTCAGGTCTCCCTTGAGCTCTTTTTCAGCTAGGCCTTAACTTTTGGACTTTGGTGTTCATCTCTGCATTACCCAGTCTTAGCAAGGGTCCTGCTAAGTCAGTTTAACCAGAATCCTCCACCTTCCATATTTGATGAGCTCTGATATCCGATCAGTTTCCTCATCACCCTCCCCCAGGTGGTGTCTGATGACCTTGACCAGCTTTCAGGAAGAAATCTGTTAGGTGGGTTTAGCCAGAATTTCCTCTTTCCCCTGACGTTTCCGCTTAGTAAGTTTCCATCCACTCACCTCCACCCTGCTCCTGCGCTCTAAGTCTCTACTTGTCGGTGTTGTATTGGAAATTGAACTCAATTTCTCCCTCCACCACAAGACCTCATTGCAATGGTTCCTATACTTACTATGATACTCCCCCACCTTGAACAAAGTCCTCCGTATCTTCTTCAACAAGTCTCATGAATAATGTTTTCTTTAAAAGTCTTATGCTCAAGTTTCATTAGCTCCACATAATTGATATCTGCATAGGAGAAAATGACTGTACCTAAATGCTCTGCATCTGTGTTGGTTAGTGTGTCATCACCAGTCACCCCACAGCAGTGACAAACTGACCAGATCACCTGCTAGTGCATGGTGCTGCCCTGGGTTCTGGGGGTACAGGCAAATGTAAGACATTTCCATGGCAAATAAAAGATTGCAATTGTTTGAAAGGAAAGCTATATTTTCCAAATGGTAAATAACTATTTACATCTGCCTCAGGTCAATATTTCATTTCATGGCTTATACTAAATTCTAATCTTCTCTTCAAAACTAAGCTTTAACTAAAACTGTCTCCATAAGTCTACCAGAGAAATTTTACATGTATTAATTCTTTAATATTGTCAGGACAGAGGAATGTGTAAGCAAACAAAATAAATGAGGAAATGGAACAATATTGACAATAGACTACTTTCATGTGTTTGAATTTGTCTTATGCTTACACGGTTTACTAGGTAACGAGAATGCGTACTGCCTCAAAAATTCACCATGGAAAGTTGGTAATGTTTCCTATTCTAATTTATCATAGAACAAAAGGATATTTATCTAATTCATATTCCATCTGACACACTTAAACTCGGTTGGATGTCTAAAATTTTTGTGGCTTCTCCTGATTCTTCACCCCACCCTCTCATGTTTCGTTTTTATCTTTAGAGGAGCACAGTTTTCAAAAGTTTCTTCTAAAGGAACAAAGAGCAGGGCTGTCGCTGTATACACTACTCTTTCCATCAGACAATTTCAATTGCTTTGGTAACCTGGCAATTTACATTCATGCCCTTCAGGTAGCTTTCAGACTCCACAAAAGCATCCTCCCCAGCAGGCTTATTGCTTTTTCATTCCTAGGGAGTCCTGTGCCGAGGCAACTTCAGGCACAGGTCTTCTATCCAACCAAAATACCTGGACTCAGGAACACCCTGCCAGGGTTCTTATATCCAGTGCAGGACGACTTGACGGTTGACATTGCCAACTTTCCACAGGAATAATAAAAGCAGAAATGTTTAGAGGATTTGGCCTTTTAAGTCTCTATAATAATTGGCCAATTAAAAGCAACTGTAAAAAAGAGCTTCCAAACAAAAGCTTTTCTTCATACTGAAGAAATGCAGAATGATCCCCTGTGTACTTCACCAAAGAAAGGCAATTTGTCAAGCTTTGTGTAAGTAGCTGTACGTGTATTTTCTCATGAAGGCTTGTTTTTTCTTACTTGGTTCATTTTTCAGGAGAAAAAGAAATAACTATACTTTAACCCAGGCTACTAAATACTAATACAAATGCAGAATAGGCGGTGATAGAGAGGAGGAACACTCAACTGAGTTGTTCATTATCCCTGGGAAACCGGGGATCACTTGGTACAGAGTAAGTTTGTTTAGTGGATAATCATGTGATGGAGTGAGGCCCCTGGATTCAAACCATCTCCTAATGGAAGGGAAAGCTTAGGAAGTTACTTTAATTACTCTCTGAGACTCAGTTTCTATATTTGAAAAATAAAAATAATCAGAGTGGCTACTTCACAGGATTGTTGTGAGGAATGAATAAAGAATTTTAGCAATGTATTTAACACAATGCCTAGTACATATTTGGTTCTCAATAATGTTAGTTGTTAATGCTTTTTGTTTATTCAACAGATGTCTTTTGTGCTACTTTTGTGTCTTACTCTTTTTGGAGTATCTCAAACTGAGAAGTTCCTGGACTCAAGGACCATGACATTTAGTATAAGAGATAACTTTCTAGTCAACTCCGTTAAACAGGCAAGATCTATAGTGGTGAGCCCAGGAAGCCTTATTTTCTTTCTATAATCTTGCTCTTTTGACCAGCTTATTTAACCAGGATTCAGGGTGAATCAGTCAGTTTGTGACTTTGGGGAATTTGGAATTGATAGTAAGAAATACAAATTAGTCTCCGAAAATTGCCTATAATGAGGAGAAGCATATTCAGGAATCGTGTAAATCATGGTCAAAATGAATCTAAGAAATCTGTTACTCCAAAAGAGAAAAAGCCTGAGAGTATAACTACCATGCTTCCTGGTAGTTTTCCAATTTCAGATTCCACTTCTTTGTGAAAACAAAGAAAGAATGCACTTTCTGCATATGGGTTACATGAATATGTATGTACACACCAATAACTGATTTTCCATTTTTGGTTAAGTTTGTAAGATTTAATTTTTGTTACTTAAAGCCAAAGTGCTTTAACTAAGACCCATGATTTAGTTATTATTATTATTTTTTTACAATTTATTTTGGTATCATTAATCTACAGTTACATGTGCAATATTATGGTGATTAAACTACCCCCTTCATCAGGTCCCCCCTACCAACCCCATTACAGTCTCTGTCCATCAGCATAGTGAGATGCTATAGAGTCACTACTTGTCTTCTCTGAGTTATACAGCCCTCCCCGTGCCCCTGCTACCTTACGTCTGCTAATCGTAATACCCCTTTTACTCTCTTATCCCTCCCTTCCCACCCATTTTTCCCCAGTCCCTTTCCCTTTGGTAACTATTAGTCCATTCTTGGGTTCTGTGAGTCTGCTGCTGTTTTGTTCCTTCAGTTTTTTTCTTTGTTCTTATACTCCACATGAGTGAAATCATTTGATACTTGTCTTTTTCGGCTTGGCTTATTTCACTGAGCATAATACCCTCTAATTCCATCCATGTTGTTGCAAATGGTAGGATTTGTTTTCTTCTTATGGCTGAATAATATTCCATTGTGTATATGTACCACCTCTTCTTAATCCATTCATCTACTGATGGACACTTAGGCTGCTTTCATTTCTTGGCTATTGTAAATAGTGCTGCAATAAACATAGGGGTGCATCTGTCTTTTTGAAACTGGGCTGCTGCATTCTTAGGGTAAATTCCTAGGAGTGGGATTCCTGGGTCAAATGGTATTTCTATTTTGAGTTTTTTGAGGAACCTCCATACTGCTTTCCACAATGGTTGAACTAATTTGCATTCCCACCAGCAGTGTAGGAGGGTTCCCTTTTCTCCACATCCTCACCAACATTTGTTGTTGTTTGTATTTTGGATGGTGGCCATCCTTACTGCTGTGAGGTGATATCTCATTGTGGTTTTAATCTGCATTTCTCTGATGACCAGCAATGTGGAGCATCTTTTCATGTGCCTGTTGGCCATCTGAATTTCTTCTTTAGAGAAGTGTCTATTCATGTCCTCTGCCCATTTCTTAATTGGATTATTTGCTTTTTGTTTGTTAAGGTGCGTGAGTTCTTTATATATTTTGGATGTCAACCCCTTCTCAGATGCATATTTATGAATATATTTTCCCATACTGTAGGATGTAAGACCCATGATTTGATATGAGCAGGTGAACTGTTATTTAAAGATCTGGAGATAAAGTCAGATCTGTTAAAGGATTTGTTGTCCGTCATAGCTACAAGAAAAGCAGTAGAAAAGAAGGCTGCAATCTCAAGCAAAACTGCATATCAGGAATAATGCCTGCCCAGGGCCCAAACTTAGTTGTGTTGAAGGTGTTTTTGTTTCCTCAGAAGACTTGTTCTCAGCCACTTCACTCTGAAAATCTCAGACCAGGTTACCTTTAAGGAGGGCATTGTGGGGCTTCTAATAATAGTAATTGTCAAAGGCTGTGGATACTATAATTTGAAAATACTATTTATTAGCAATAGAAACCCTTGCCCCAATACTGTGTGTTCTAGCAAAGCCTTGAATAGTTTTGTTTTAATATACTTTTTGCATGGAACACATATAATTACTTAATAAAATCTATGCTTTGCCTAATTAATAAATATTGGGTTTCTGGGAAATGCTTGATTGAATATAAGGTGAAAATTTATACTAATGATATGCCCTAATTAACCAAAATAAAATATGTAAATTATCTTCTGGCAACACTACAGTTATTAGTTAATGCTACTGATTTGAGACTCAAATTTTAGTTAATTAAAAAATAATAAACTTCAACAATATAAAGATTATTTTGAGATGTACAGAGGATACTTCCTCAGTAATGAAGCCAATTTTATATAAATATACTTTTTATTTTGACTCTCTGTGTTGTTTGAATAACAAAAATATTTACTTCTCATACTGTGATTTACTCTGAAAAATCTAAGCAGTCTCCAGAGGAAGAGAGATCCAAATGTAGTCCTCTAGATGTGAATTGAATGAGATCCCCAAATTTCTACTTAAAACTTTAAAAATTAGGAAAATATGTTGAATGCTTTACCATGTAACAGTTTCTTTTCCAGGAAACGATTGTCTTTTTAGAAGTATTTGGCAATGCATTTACTTACTTAAAAAAAATTCTGTATTTCCTTTAAAATACTTGTGTAGGGTTTTGCATCAGTCCAAGATGGACGAACAAGAATTATATTAACATTCCCACCTAAAAAAATGTAAGAAGTAAACTAAATATGTCAAACAACTGTTTTCACATATTAAACGTCAGGCAGACCAGGGAAATGATTCATGAGGGATGAACAATCGGAGCAGTCCCGTAATTGCCTCAGTGTCCCCAGAGGGAGGTTCCAGGCACCGACAGGGAAGGGGAGGACGAGCAGAGCCCAGTGTTCCCCTGGAGTTGAGGTGATAAAGCTGGGAGTCCAGGATGAGGGTGTTGATCAGCAAAGAGCTGAAGGGAGAGAGGAAGAGGGAGGGAGGGAGGGAGGGAGGAAGGGAGAGAGGGAGGGAGGGAGGGAGGAAGGGAGGGAGGGACGGAGAGACCGAGACTGAGAGCTGCAAAGGGACCCTTCCCAAATACTCAGCTGAATGCTGACCAGCAATGCATGTGAGGAAACTACCCAAATCTAGGGAAAGAATTCTTTGAAGGAGCAGGGAAAACAATTCCTAGAGATTACATAAATACGTAATACCAAAAATAGTTTGTGTTCTCATCAGACAAAATTAAAAAAAAAACCTCATAATTCAAGTGAAATTATGCAGAGTATTCAAAAGCATACTGCTTTAGTAGTTGGAAAAGCTAGTCCTACATTGAATGCTGCTTTGGTCCTGACTAACAAAGTTAAAGTAAGCTTTGAAAAGATAAAGCTGTTATCAAATAATTTAATCACAGAACAAAGCTCAAGAATATTTATAGAAATACAAAATATCCCACACACCCAAAAGAGGAAAACTTATAATGCCTGGCATCCAGTCAAAAACTACTAGGCATTCAAGGAAGCAGGGAACATGATATATAATGAAAATTAAAATTAACCAATCAAAACCAACATGTAAACTACGAATGGGACAGAATTAGTGGATAAGAACATAATAGTTATCTAACTCTATTTCATATGTTCACAAACATAGTAGAGAATGGAAGATATAAAAACCCAAATCAAAAATAAAGAGATGAAAACTATAAAATCTGAACTAAAAATTATGCTGGATAAGGTGAGTAGCAAATTAGACCCTGCAGAATAAAAGATTAGTGAACTTGAAGACATATCAATAGAAATTATGTATAGAGAAGAACAGTGAGCTATGGAGATATAGCCATAGAAACTATATTTCAACCTAAACTGAAACACAAAGGAAGAAATATGTATATAGATGAAGAGACCATCTGTGAGGTATGGGACAATTTCAAGTGGTGTAAAGTGCATGGAAATGTAGTATGCTCAAAGAGGAGGAGGCCGGGAAAAACATGGGAAGACAAGAATGGGTAAAAATATTCTAAGTTTCATGTAAATTATAAGCCTGCAGATCCAAGAACCTCAGTGAATCACTAGAAAAAAAACAGGAAGAAGAACTCACCAATTCATACTGTAATCAAATTTGTAAAAAGTAGTGATGAAGGAAAAATCTTATGTACAGAGGAAGAAACACAGAAATGACAATAGACTTCTGGTAGAAAACAACGTAAGGCAGAAGACCACAGAATAACATCTTCAAATCACTGGAAAAAAACTGTTAACCTAAACTTCTATATCCAAAAAAAAAAAAAAAAAAGTCAAGAATGAAAGCAAAATAAGGACTTTTTCTGCAAATACAGAAGCCAAAAGAATTCATTCTCAGCACTCTTTCACTCTACAAGAAATGACAAAGAAGACCTTCAGGCAGCAAGAATATTATGCTAAATAGAAAGCTGAATGACACAAAAAATGAGCACTAGAAATGCTAACTATATGATTAATATAAAATACACTTTTCTTTTAAAATCTCCTTAAAATATGATTTACAGTCTAAAGCAAAAATAAATAGTTTGGGGAAAGAAAATGTTTTTCCCTCTCCGCTCCTAGGTTCTTGGCTAAGATCCCTCTGTAATAAAAGACAGATTAACAGGAGAAAAAAAAATAAGTGTTATTATGTAAGACATAAAAACCCAAATTAAAAAGCTAGAGCTGAAGACATGCCACAAAGATTATGAGACTCAAAACGGCAGCCTGACAATTGAAGTTTACATAGCAGTCCTGAGCTAAGGAAAGGGGGAAGGGTCTGGGGCAATCAAAGGTGACATATTCTGCTATGTTACTCTTTAATAGCAATGTACTGCAGGGTTTATTACATAAATAGAAGTGAAATATTTGACAAGCATAGCAGAAAGACTGATAGGTGAGAAACAGAAGTATATATTTGAAGGTCCTTATACTATAAAGTGGTATGATAGCCATTTTATTATCACTTGTTCCAGCTTCTAGAATGTGTACTTCTGCTCTTCTAGGTTGCAGAATGTTCAGTACTGTGGAACAGAGTACTCTATAGTGTACGGGAGTATGGTGTATGGGGATGGAGTGTTTTACAGCTGTTCATTAAGTTAAGTTGGCTAAGTCAGGTTGAAAATTTTAATTAAAAAATCATTTACAATAGAATTAAAAATAAAATAAGTAGGCAAAAGTTTGTGATGAGTTATTTAATAGGATATACCAAAAACTTCAAAACTTGTGAGAAATTACAGACAGCCTAAATATATGTAGAGATATAACATATTCATGGATCACAAAATTTAATTTTATTAATATGTCAATCCTACCCAAACTTTTCTATATGTTTAATGCAATCCCAATCAGAGTCCTGATAGGCATTTTTTTTTGTAGAAGTTGAAAAACTGATTCTAAAATATATGTGGAAATTCAAAGGACAAATAATAGCACAAGCCAACACTGAAAAAAAGGAACAAACTTGAAGGACATATATTACTTGATTTCAAGATTTATTTTAAAACAACAGTAATCAACACAGTGTGATATTTTTATAAAATCAGACAATTAAGTAAATGAAATAGAATGGAAAGTAGAGAAACAGATACATCCATCCATAGTCAAATGATTTTCAACAAAGATGCTATGGCAATTCAGTGAGGAAGGAAAAATGTTTTTCTAATTCTCCATGGAACATTGCATTGCTTTATACAGAACACCAAAACCAAAACCAAAAATGAACTTTAACCTCACAATATATACAAAAATCAATTTGCAACAGATGATAGACCTAAATGAATAAACTAGAATTATGAAGACTTCTATAAGAAACCAGAAAATCTTAGCAACTTCAGGTTTGGCAAAGATTGTTAAACACCAAAAAACCCACAAACTTTAAAAAAGTAAATCAAACTTCATCACAGTTAAAATGTTTGCTCTTCAAAAGATACTGTTATAAACATGAGAAGACAAGTCACAGACTGGGAAAAATATTTCGAAAACATTGAGCATGTAGATGATACACTTTCAACTTAATAATAAGTAAACCAGAGAAACCAGTACAAAAGGAAAAAAAAAGATGTGAATAAACACTCCACCAAATAATACATATGGGTGGCAAAGCACGTGAAAAGATAAAGATACTTAACATCATTAGTCATCAGGGAAATGCAAATTAAAACCACAATAAGATATCATTACCCATTCAATAAAATGGCTGAATTTAGGAAGATTGACAAAACTGAGTATTGGCAAAGACATGAAGCAATTGACGCAATCCCTTTGGAAAACAAACCAAATGTCCATCAGCGAGCGACTGGTAAACCAATTGTATATCCATACAATGTCAGGCTTTCAGCAATAACAAGGACTAAACTATAAATGCAGCAGCACACATGAATCTCAATTACGGCAAATGGAAGAAGTGACACCAAAAGAAAGGCTGTATCCTATCTGATTTCATTTGTGTGTGCCTCTAGAATGTGAGAAATAATGTACAGTGAAAGAAAGCAGGTCCGTCTTTTCCTGAGCCTGGGGAAGAGGCAGGTGGCGAGGGGGAGAAGTGGTTTAGAAAGGGTATGAGAAAACATTGAGCTGATGGATTCGTTTATTACCGTGATTATGGGGATGGTTTCATGGGTGTATATATTTTCTGAGATTATATTTTAAAATATATGTGCAGTGTATTGTCTATATGGATATATATGCAAAATATCTTATACATGCAGTAAAATTGTAGCAGTTTTACCTAATAAAACCAAAAAATTATTTTAAAAAGCCAAACAAAATGCTTTCTTAAATATTCAATATTTCAGCATTTTAGAATTTTCAAATAAAGAAACCAATCTAAACCAATTTACATCTAAACACCTGTAAACAATCTTGTATGTCCTTAGGAGGAATGGAAATCTGAGCTGTGCCATTAATTATATATCAATATTGCTTCAGGGTAATAATTAGCTCTAGGCCTAAGTTACTTATAATCTTCATCACTTAAATCTATGTTCCTTGCTTCCTTGTTCATTTATCTATAAAAGAATATATATTTTAAATTAAAAACTGATCCAAATGGCCAATTGATGGGATAAGGGCCAAATTATATTTTATTAATATGCCATGTACTGATGAGGTTATCCATTTATATATTACCTGTTATGAACAAAGACTCTTTTGTCTATTTTAATCAGACAAATTTAGATCATTTACTTAATGAACATTGATGAACGGAGAAATAAAGCATGCCCCAGCTCCTTATCATTTCCCGTTAAGGAATTTTGCTGGAAACATATAGCCCTCAGCCTGAGAATGGAGGGTAGTTTTGTTTCAGATTTTTAATTGATAAATTTCCATATGTCTAGGCAATGGAATACTACTCAGCCATAAAAACTTTTGATACATACAATAGCTTAGAAAAGTCTCGAGCTCAGTAAGCCAGTCTCAGTAGATTACATACAGTATGATTTCATTTGCTTGGTGTTCCGAAAAAGGCTAAGTATTGGGTCAGAAAGCAGATCAGTGTTACCATTAGGGCTGTGGGAGGGTCAGACTACAGTGGAACAGCAGGAGGGCAGTCCTCAGAGTGTTGGAATTGTTCTGTGTCCGGTGTTGTCCTGTGTTGCCAGAAAGCTTTCTTTTAAAGTTCTTGCATTCTAAATCAAAATTCAGATTTTGAAAATCTAAATTTAAAATTTAAAGTTTGAAAAAATTCTGACATTTTTATTACTCAATTTATGATTTAAGAATAAACTGCCTCAGAAAACTGTACTTAACTCACAAAGAACTTTGCCTTTTATTAGTAGCATGCAAATTTTAGTGGTCTTTCAAAAATAGTTTCCCCTTTGATTTCCTCTGTAAATTTTTGGAGTGATCACCAAATCTACTGTGACATTTTATCAGCATGTTCAGACTTTGCCTTTTGTGGGTAATATAACGTTGCACCCTTTATCAACATGCCAATGTATTTGGCTTCTATAGCTATTACTCAGAGATCCACTCCACCTTATCTTGAGGTGGTAGTAGCTTGTAAAAGGTTATCTGTGGGGAAGAAATTTTCCCCTTAAAGCCCTAGCACTTACCTTTTATAATAAAATAGTAAAAGAAAAGCTAGTTGTTTATAAAGTATATAAGGATGTAAACACACATATATAATATGGGTAAATATGTATAGTGTGTATAGATAGATAGATGATAGATAGATAGATGATAGATAGATAGATAGATAGATAGATAGATAGATAGATAGATAGAAAGATGTAAATGCAAAAGCATGGAGTTATCCCCTTCAGACATTAAGAAATTTAAGACCTCCTGAATTTGTATTTGAGGGAAGTACTATGATTTTAAACAATAAAATACAATGAGGCATTTGCTAATGTAAGAGATAGCACAATCTCTTTAACAAGGAGAGAAATAAATCTTATTAAATAAAATTGTATAAAGAGTATTACTTAGCTACTCTGCACACTGCCCAAATCAGTGATTCTTGGCTGTAATAATCAGGTGGGGTCACTCGAATGTATTATCCATGACATCTAACCCACTTTCTTAGGAGAAAATACGCATTGTACCAAACAGGTGCTTTAACATAGAAAGGAAAATGAATTTCAACAACTCACCCAGTCTATTGGTGGTAGTTGCCTGGAGCATTTTGGTGAAAAGAAATCTGAAGTGAAGACTGGGTTTCACGTGGAAGTGATCAAATATTAATTAGTCAGTGAACTTGCAATCCTCATAAGCATTGGGAAAGTCTTTGGTGGCCTAAGTTCTATAGTTTTTTCTAGAATTTTATATTTCATATTTGTACTAATGACTTGATAAATTTTCTTGAGAATTTTTATGTTAAATCAGAACAGCATGAACAGTTTAAATTAGTTATTGTTTTGTTAATTGTTATGGCTTTTGCAGAAATTCGGCTAAGCAGTTCATTTGTCACTTATCATGAGTGTCCAGGTCAATACCATTTACTCCATTCCTAGAATATGGTGTTAGCTGGTGCGTGGTTCAAGTCAACTAACTTCAGAACACAGTGCTGGGAAATGTGGGGATTTGCTAAAGAAAATGACATATTTCCTTCAGAGTCTGTCCGTTCTAACATTAGAACTGCAAATTGGGTCTCTTTCTGCCTATGATGCTTGGTCTGTGTCCAGCTGAGTCAGTCCTCCTCTTGGTTTCCCTGCTGAAAAATAAAGCTAATAATATCACTGTCAGGAAAAAATAATGGAGAGCAGTGAGGTAATGTTCGGAGTTTGGACTCGTTAGGAAGGTACAACTTAGGTCAATACTTCCTAGAATGCTTTGGATGTGTGAAACAACAAATAAGGAAAGGGTCTCTTCTGATATCTTTTAGAGCTAGAATATTAGAACTGGAACCCCAGCAGTCCTAAGAAAAACAACTAACCTGGTGTTCAAACTTTTAAAAACTGGAACTGTGTTTAAATGAAATCTAAAGTTGAAGTATAAGCAAGTAAAGTATTTAAAAGTGGGACTGTATGTCTACCTATAGACTGCTTAAATAGAATCTGACGTCTCTGAGACACACCTCCTGGGAATCCGTCTCACAGACACATACAGTGTCTGACAGTTTCATGGTCACTTGTGCCAATCCACATAGTTTTCTCCTTGGCAGCATTTGACAGAGATTACTCAGTTCCGGGGCAGCAGTGTAAATTGTCAAGCACATAAAAAGGAAGAAACATAGTTGCCTTGGATATGAGATCTTCATTCTTGATCTCAGCAACCTCCTGTAGATATTTTGAACTATTAGCCTTTCTTAATGCATGCTATCTCATTCTTGTTTCTGTGATGTGTGTCTAACACTCACCCCATATGATTATCTGTCTCCCAAACGTGTACACACACACACACACACACACACACACTGTCTGATTCCATTCAAGTTGATTGTCAGAATTCAAAGTGGCCTCGCTCTTATCTGCTCTACCAAGCCCGGGCACTGAAATATCTTCAGATGGTGTTCACCGTCGTATCCCAAGCACCTATCACACTGCCCGTATTCGCACATGCATGCACTAATTTATTTATTCATCATGTAGTTAAACACCTACACACTTTCTCTGTATCTGACCCTGTTCTTCCCACAGGGAAACAATGGTCATGGGTCTCACTGTCCTATGTACGGTTGGTAGTCTATAAATTATTTGTTCAATTAATGAGAAAAGTTTCTTTGCTGGCAAATAAATAGAGAAGCAGTCTAGGCTTTAAAAAAATTAACTTTAGTTTTTATATCATGTTTAGGCTCACAGCAAACGAGTAGAAAGTACAGAGAATTTCCACATAATCCCTATTCCCCCACATCCGCAGCTTCCCCCACTGTCAATATCTGGTGATACATATGTTACAGTTGATGAATACACATTGACACATAATTAACACCCAAAATCCACAGCTTACTTGGGGTTTACTCTTAGTGTTGTACATTCTATGGACTTGGACGCATGTATAATGACACAGATCTGTCATTTTAGCATCATACAGGGTAGTTTCATTGCCTTCAAAACCTAGCTAGACTTGTAAAATTCTATTTAAGGATTGATAGAAATTAGATTAAGTAGCATCTCCTTTCAGATTTTCTGAACCAGAGTTCAGGCTTGGCTGTCATTTGGTTTTCTGAGAAACCAGCCCATTCTGGCTGAAACATGCTTTCAAATCAGGTGATCTCACAAAGGGGAAAGGATCTGGCTTCTCATCTTCTCACAGCAAAGTTATTTCTGGAAAGTCACCAAAATGAGGCAGTGCAGGGAATGAAAAAAAAAATCTGCCTTTATCATCACTAGACATGAATGTCACTCTGATAATCTTTTGTTTGACCTTTTTTTTTTTAAATTGGTAAAGGTGCCTGAGTTGGCTGATTTCATTTTCAGAAACCCACATAATCTAGAGGGCTTCTTTATAAATTAGAAACTAACTCTGGCATGAACCCCTCCCTAGTCATGACGCAGCGATCAGACCCACCAGGATGACCTCACACTTCCCTTTCACGCTTGACCACTCGCAAGTGGCCTCTAGGCTCAGAGCTTAGGGGACCTCAGGCTTCAGAAAACAGGATCTGTTGAGCACAGTACCCCGGGGCAGTGACCCCGGAGGCACCCAACACAATCTGAAAGTCTTATTTCTAGTTCTCTTATTTTTTTAGAAAAGAAAACAGACCCACCCAGGTGACACTACCTACCTGCTTTAGACCCAATAGCTGGGCCGAGGCAGAGGTTCTACAGAACAGTGAAATCTGGAACACTCATAGTTGTTTCTACTGCTCTGTATTAGTGACTTATTGCTGATGCACTGACGTCCACCCGTCAAAATCAACTTATCAAACATAATCCAAGATTTGCTATAATTTTGCATAGAGATAACAATTTGCTAATTTAGTAAAACATTTTGTAACAAGATGAATCAAAATTTTCCAATTGAGGAAACAGTTCTCCGAAAACAGACCCATGATGTTTATGTTTCTGGGACTATTTTCTTGTCCTGGAAATGTTTGGGGCACCCTTTGATGACACCACCCCTTCCTTTCTGACTTCCATGTGCAGGGCACCAGCAGCCATGTGCAAGGTCCCGGATGTCTTCAAACTCTGCCTTTTGTTTGGTATGAGTGGTGTGGACGTGTGAAACAGAGCTCAATTTATGTCCACATATATAAATATTCACACATATGGGAATTTGACCCCATCGTTTCAACTTAAATACAAATATGACCAAGACAATTCTGAACTACCAAAATCTGAAGGGAATAATGTCATAAGCACTGAAATCCCTGGGACCCTTAGGCAAACCAAATAATAATGTTCTGTTGGAAGCTGGATCTGGCATGAGAATAGCCACCATCACCCCAGAGAGACTTCCATGGTATTTTTAGTAAGAAGATATGGCAAAACGTTAGTTTCTTCCTTATCTTTCCATATGACCCAGTCATTGTACTCCTGAGCATTTATTCCAAAAACTGAAAGCTAACTTTCACACAAAACCTACACATGGATTTCACTTCTGTTTGTCGTAGTCAAAAACTGGAAACAACCTAGATGTCCTTCAGTGGGTGAGTGGTTAAACAGTGAAATCCAGAACAATCATTCCAAAGTTATTTCTACTGCTCGGTATTAGTGACTTATTGTGATGCACTGACGTCCACCAGTCAAAATCAACGTATCATACATAATCCAAGATTTACTATAATTTTGCATAGAGATAATAATTTTCTAATTTAGTTAAACATTTTGTAACAAGATGAATCAAAATTTTCCAAAAAAGTATTGTATTTGAATCTTTTGAGAATAGTGCAATAGTTCACCACTACTTCCATCTGATTGTAGAATTACAGGAAAAAAATCTGTTTTGAATAGACAGAAGATGATGAATTCATTAAGCCCAGGGCTACCGACCGCATCCCTCAGGGTTTCACTGGAGTACTCACAACAGATGGACGTCTAGACTGCTTTTGAACACCCCAGGAACAAAATTCCAGTTTTAGTTATGGAAATCATTTATTTAATACATTATATGCTTGTACATGGTTTCTTACTTTATATAGCAAGAGTGATGAGATGTTGAACACAGAGTCTCTGTGAACATTTCAGAGTTTCATACATTTTATTATCGGTCACCAAAGGTGATCAAAAAATAGATTTCAAAGACAGTAAGTGAAGTGCAGGTGCATTTTTTTCTTATACACAATAAGCCCTTAGAGCAGACACTGTCATATTTCTCTCTGCACTTTGCACGCATAGTTCAGAGCATTGATGAATAGCAGGAAAGAGAATGAGATAAATAGAGGAAAAAAAGAGGGAAGGAAGGAGGAATGAAGGAAAGAAAAGAAACAGGAAGGGAGAAGGTAGGGGCCAGCAAGCAGGCAGCCAGCCTGATATTTCTCCAATAATTCCCTGATTTTTTCAGAAAAGAGATATCCAACCCATTAGCTTGGTTTGCAAGGCAGCTCTTACCTGGCCCCGGCGACCCCTGTAACCTCTGTAAATAGACCTCCTGGTCAGCCTGTTACACCCAATTAGTAGCCCAGTTGGTATTTCCCCAGATATGCCCTGTAGTCACAGCCCTGACTTTTTGCATATGTTACAATTCTCACCAGAACATATCCAGATGGTTTTCTGTCCTGTTATCAGCCAAACTCATTTCTCCTTTAAGCCTCAAGCTATGAGGCTTATACATGAAATATATTTTATATCAACAAAGTACATTTTTGTTTCATTCTTTTCCCTTCTATTGCCTCCTGACGTTTTGTCATGTTTTTCATGTCTTCACACACACACGATAATATATTTGCTTTCTCAGAATGTAACCCCAGTATTTTTTTTGTTTACCATCCTATCCATCTCGTTCAGACCCAACCCGCCTATGCACCTTTAACCAGCATGTGTGTGACCTTCTTCCCACTAAAGGTTGCTCGATCGCCCCTAGTCTCCTGCTGTGCACTTAGGGATCAGTGCTGCATCCTCCTCCCTCAGAGAGATGATCTTTTTGACTCTGGAACTCTGGAATATTCTATAGGAGAGCTTTTTTATACTCCAGTGCTACTATATTTTTTATTAAGATTTTTATTTTACATGATTGTAGCTTTATGTGCAATTATAAGAAATAGGACTGAGAGATGCCTAATACCCTTTACCTCGTTTTCTCCAAAGGTAACATCTTTCAAATCTCTATTACAGCATCAGAACAGGAACTTAATATTGATATAGTCAAGATACTCAGTTTCTTCACCTCAAGAATCCCCTGCCTTGCCTTTTACACTACAACCACTTTCACTTCCCCAATCCTATCCCTGGCAGGGAGCAGTCATTATTCTGTTCTCCAGTTCTATAATTTTTTTCTCATTTCAAAAGTGTCATAATGATGAGATCATGCAGTATGTGACTTACCACGATTAGCTTTTTTCACTTAGCATATTTCCTGGGGGTTCATCTGGGTTAATGCATGTATCAATAGTCCATTCTTTTATATGGCTAACTAGCATTCCATGGGATGGACAGACTTTGTATAACCACTCACCCACTGAACGACATCTAGGTTGTTTCCAGGTTTTGACTATGACACACAGAGGTGCAATCCATGTGCAGGATTTGTGTGAAAGTTAGTTTTCATTTTTTTGGAATAAATACTCAGGAGTACAATGAGTGGGCCATATGGAAATTGCATGGTGAGTTTTATGAGAAACTATCAGTGTCATTTATAGCTACAATGTTACCATCAGCAACATTTACACTCCCACTCCCCATTCTCACCAGCTTTTGGTGTTGTCACAATTTTTTTCATTTAGCCATTTTAATATGTGTATAGTGATATATCTTTGGAGTTTAATTTGAATTTTCCTAACAGCCATGATGTTAAAATCTTTTCATATGCTTTCTTTTTTTCATGGGCTTATTTGCCATCTGTATAGCCTCTTTGGTGAACTGTCTCTTCATGCCTTTTGCCTGTTTTCTATTCGGATTTCTTTTTACTGTTGAGTTTTTAAAGTTCTTTATATGAATATTCATTAACACATTAATATTAATTAAAGTTAATGTGTAATGAATACTAGTCCTTTGTTGGTTATGTGGTTTGAAAACATTTTCTTCCAGTCTGTAGTCACATTTTCATCCCCAACAGTGCAGAGCAAAATTTTTAAATTTTGATGAGGTTCAAGTTATCATTTTTTTCCTTTTGTAGGTCACGTTTTTGATGTAAAGTCTAAGAACTTTCTGTCTAGCCATAGTTCCAATTTTTTTCTCCTAATTTAAAAAGTGATTTTGTAGTTTCATGTTTCATGTATACATTCCTGATCCATTTTGAGTTAATAAAATGTGTAAAGTTTAGGCCAAGGTCCAATTTTTTTGCCTATGTATGTCTATTGACTGTAGCATCCTTTGTTGAAAAAGCCATTCTAGGTCCTCTGCTTTTCCATGTAAATTTTAGAATAAGTTTGTCCATGTCTACAAAACACCTGCTGAGATTTTGATAGGAATAGCAATAAAACTATAGATCAATTTAGAGATAATTTCTATCCTTATTATGTTGAGTATCCCAATCCATGAACTTGGTATGTCTCGCCATTTATTTAAGTTGTCTTTATTTTCTTTCATCAGCATTTTGGAATTTTTAGCATATAGTTACTGTACGTGTTCTATTAAACTTATACCTAAGTATCTCATTTTCTTTAGAGAAATTTTAAATGGTATTGTGTTTTTAATTTCAATTACTACATGTACATTTTTAGTATATAGAATAGCAATTTATATGGTTTTATTGAGATACAATGAACATATTAAAAAACTCACCATTTTAAAGTGACATGGTTTCTTTGACTTTATCCTATTTGTGATGTACTCAACTTCTTGAATCTATACTTTTATTTCTTTTGTTACAGTTAGGAAATTTTAAGCTATTATTTCACTGAATACATTTTCAGTCCCACTCTCTCCTCTCCTTCTGGAACTCAGGTAATATGAATACTAATTATGTTGTTATTATGCCACTGGTTCCTGAAACTCTGTTCATTTTTACTTCTAGTCCATTTTCTCTCTGTTACTCAAATTATGTAAATTTTATTGATTGTCCTCAAGTTCACTCACTCTATCTTCTGTCTTCTGCATTTTACTATTGGTCCCATCCAGCAATTTTTGCAAGTTTTTGGATATTGCATTTTTCAGTCCTACATTTCCATGTGGTTCTTTTTATGACTTCAATTTCTTTCTTGAGGTTTGTAATTGTTGTTGAAGCATTTTTATGATAGTTGCTTCAAAATACTCATCAGATATTTCCAACAGCTGACTCATGTCAGCGTTGGCATCTGTTGATTTTCTCTTCTCATTCGTGTTGTATTTTCCCTGGTTCTTGATATAATAAGTGATTTTTTGTTTTACCTTGAACATGTTATGGTGATTTAGTTCCATTAAACGATGAAAGATAGTGATTATATTCTGCTCACTAATTTTCTCTTTTCTACATTGCACTTTTCACTCATTCATTTATTCATTCACTCACCCATTTGATCTATATTTGTTAGCTTCCTGTTATAAACCTAAAAACTATAGGAATATAAAGACTAAAATATGTTTTTTACTCATTTTCCAACACTTAGGAGATGACCCTGAATTTACCCAATAGCCCAGTTCAGAAATTTGAACATCGTCCTGGACTCTTCTCTCTCCATTAGCCCCACTGTTCCATCCAGTCCACTGACAAGTTTAAAAATTTTCCTCCAAAATAGATCTTGAATCCATCCCATTCTCTCCATAGTCATTGCCAATCTAATTCAAGCTAACATCCTCTCTCTTCTGGGCTATTCATCCACCTTTCAAGCTGATCTCTCAGGTTCTTCTCTTACCCAGGAGCCAAGCAATCTTTCAAGTGTAAATAGGAACATGTCAGTGCCTTAAAATCCCCTAATGACTTCTTATACATAAAAAAGAAAATGTAAATTCTTCATCATGGATCTCAAGGGTTCGCCTACTTTTCCAAACTGTCTTGTACCATCATACCTTCTCTCTAAGCTTCACACTTCTCCAGCCGCTCAAACCCCAACATCTTTTCCACCCCGAGTTCCTTGCCCATGGCAACTTAGTGGGGAAGAAAGAGAAGTCTGGAGGTTGCGCCAATACTCCTGAGTCCCTTTCATTCCTCCTCTAGTAATTAACCACCCTCTCCCCCATAAGAGCGCCACTATGCTAGCTTTTAAAAGCAAGCCAAGTGTTTCTTGTTTTGTTTTGCTTTGTTTTGTAATCTATGTAATCGGAGTCACACAATGTGGACTCCTGGGTCTTCCACTCACATTTTCCCATATGTTGCATGCAGTGGTAGTTTAATTCTCATTCCCATATGTGATTCCAGTAAGTGACTCTCTGTATAAGTCTAAACATCTATCTACAGAGATGTGAATTTTTACATTTTATACAAATTCAGTGATTGTCTATTTCTTCCCTCTGAAGCCAGAAAGGGAAAAAACTTCTTGTCAGTGTGGTTGAATTTGTTATAGAATTTTTGCCATTTTTCCATTCTTTGTAATTTCTTAATTCTTTCTTAGGTCCCAATATCTGTTTGACTGAATTTTAAAAGTTGTCCGTTGAGCATTAAAGCAGCTGATAGGTACCACTTTATCATTATAAATAGACATATTTGGCAGCTGTATCAATAACACTTTATCATTATAAATGGACGTCTTTGTTGTGTCAAGTGTGAGTCACTAATCCTCCCCTCCTGGCTCTAGCTAATTGAGAAACAGAATCAAGGGGCTAAAGAAGAACTAAAATTAAGTACCAAATGTGTTACTGGCAGAGCCGCGTTGAAGGCGCAGCCCGGTTCTGTGGCCAAAACAGCACTTGCTGTGGCCCCTCCTGAAGGCTGTTCCTGGCTCCCAGGGAGCCGCTCACTCATTCTCAGGCAAAGATGCTGGTTAGAGCCAGCGGAGGACAAGCTGGGCTCACCACGGCACCTTTAAGTCTGAGACCAGAGGTTGGGGGAGGGCTTGGGTGGCCAAGCCCTCAGCGCTTGAGGAAACACGGGTGCCTGGAATGGGGGGTGCAAAGGGAATTCCTTCCAGGGCAGCATTTCAACACAGTGACGCTGCCTCCCAGTGAACATGGCCAGGAGACGCTGGGTTCACCTAGACCCCACCAATCAGATGTTTTACCTGTGCTCCTGTATGCGGAGTATGCACAGACCTCCTCTGTCCAAGGAGAAAGGGAGCAAGACATCAGTGAATGAGCTTTCTTCTCCAACATTCCCAAGCTTGTACTCATTTCATTATTTGTGAATAACAGCAAACCTATGATAAGCCAAGGCTGTGGCTCTCCCTCTTAGTAAGAGGGACTAGTAGAGTATCAGAGACACCCTGCTCCCCGCTACGGCCCCTCCAGGCCTCCTGCTGGGTCAGTAGTGAGTAGCTCAGTTTTTGCATCCAATAGTTCTGGCAAAGTTCTGAATAAACATGAATTGATGTTCTCGCTGAATACTATGTAGTCACTGCCAAAATCTCATCCCCTATTCAATTTTCAACTAGAAACGACACAAAAAAATCCATACAAAAGTAAAAGTACCTCTTATAAAACAGTATAACTTCACAGTATATCACACACTCGAACAACATGAAATTCCTCCCACTATTACATTCTCAGAGAGGTACGGAAGACCAAAAGCAAAATCTAATTCAAGCTTATCTTCAAGGAGATGAAAAGTCCAAAGTCTTGCCTATGCAACATATTTCTCTGTTTTTGGCAGGAGGGGTCTCACTTACTGCAATCTGGGTTCTTTCAGGAACAGATTGGCCTTTCTCTATTGGGATGTGGGTAGCCCTTCAGCAACTTCAAGATTTAATTACTCCAGTTTCAATACACACTCCTGTGTGGCGGGTTATCAGAGAAAGAATCCAAAGAGTCTATAGGACACGTAAGATGATTTCAGCTGCAGCCCTCACTCATAAAATTTTGAAGAGACAAGATAATGTCAATTTTCCTACTGTCCTTATTCCCATACATAATACAATGTCACAGTGCAATTGCCAGAATTGAGCATAGTAGAAAAAAGAGAGTGGATTTAATTTCACACTTGCCAGAATGTCTGATAGTGTCAACCAGTATATTTTGAGTCCTTAAACCATGAACTTAAATTATGAGAATGCTTCCACTAAGAGGGTTAATCGTGACATTGTTTCTCACATTCATTATATTCCTACACTTTAAAACGATAAATTACAAATAAAAATGATAAATTTGCTGTCATGGCCTCTCCATCCTCTAGACCTATTTGAAGCTCTTTTTCCACTTTACGTCCTTCACGTCTTTCCATTTCCGTATCTCCTTTGAGCCATTTGATTCTGGCGTGATCCTGGCATGTGCATGCAGGGAAGTGAGCGTGCTGCCTGAGGAGACGGTCTCCACTCCCCCTTGAGAGCTGGGTGCCCTACACTGCAAAAGAGCTGACGTGCTAGAGTTCATGGCTTTGCATTCTCCGCAATGTCAGTCTTTTGCTCTTTTTCTGGATTTCTTCAACCTCAGAAATACCTGAAGTCATTTTTAGTAGTGTGCCTTGTGCTATTACTGCCTCTCCTGGAGTTTCTGGGGCCCATGAATCCTATATCTAAGGGGGATCTTTCCCTTACCTTTACATTTGCCCCAGCTGGAGATTTTCCTTCAATATATTCCTGAGCCAAAATTGTTACTGGTTTTTCCAATGCTTATGCCTTTAGTGGATTAAGAGAAGAGAAATATATCCTTTTCATGTGGACTTTGTCCAACTCCACATTCCCAGAGCATTAAAGTTGGTAGAACTTGAATTTCTTATGCTCCTTCCATAACATCCCAAACATTTGCTCTTTGCTATTTCATTCTTGCAGTTTCCATTTGCCTCCAGTGTTCTAGTTCTTTGTTGTTTTTCTACTCTTAATCTAAGCCTGGCTTTTAAAATTCTACTCACTTCTTGAATTATTCTTTCCTTCTTGAAAGCAATAACCATAATATTAATGGTAACAATCACCATTCATTGATACTTATGAAGTGATAAATCCTATGCCAGGAGATTTAAAGGTAGGCACATTTATTTTCCAGTCACCAAAGAAGATTTTGAGGATGAATGATGTTAAGGTATTTTCTGAAGTTTATAAAATTTGGGGGAAAGAGATTAATTACTCATTGTTCACATTTCAATAGAATATCTCTGTCCTAAATAATTATACCCAAAATTTCCTCATTTTTCCAGTCAAATTGCTATTCCTCCAATAGAGAAGAGTTTCATTGTGGTCAGGGGCCCAAAGTCTCTAACTGAGTTGTTGGGGAGACTAAATGATTGTATAAGCTAGCTCTCATTACTAAAATCTGTAATTGCTGCTGCTTTCTCAAGACTATTGCAAAATCTCCTTCTTTTTATAGTCATGGGAAAGAGGGAATAGTTGTGTTCTCTCCTAACACCCAAATTCAGGACACTCGGCCAAGGATGTGACTATTGGAAGGAGAACCTGTTGCTTCATTCACCTCGTAGGTCCCCCTATCCTACAGCGCTGCATCAGAGTGCTGACTAGAATATACTTGTGATTATGTCCCTTCTATGTTTTATGATAATGGTACTCGGTCATTTATGCACAGGGATGTATAAAGGCCTTAAGGACTTTTTTTTCTAAAAAGTGGCCTTATTGTTTTTATTGTAAATACGAAGTATGCCATTGCAAATATTTTATACAATTCTTAAACAGGGAAAAGAGAATGAAAATCAATGGTTATTGCACTTACAATAAATGATTATTTGTTAACATTTTGGTGGTGACCTGTCAGGTATTTTTCTTTTCATATAAACACATGTGCCTTAAAAATGGTAAGTGGGGCATCCCTTCTACTAGTGCTCTAATTTGTAAGACTGTATTTTTCCCTCAAAAATATATTACTGGTAACAATCCATGTTAACACATATGCACATCAACATTTTTAATGCCTGGAAATAGTCCACTGTATGGCTGTATCTTCATCAATATACCTATTTCCTTATGAATGAGCATTCAGGTTCATTACAGTGTTTCACTATTAAAATATGTGCTAACATGCTTTGTGCATATATTTTTGTGCATTTGTCACATTGTAACCCCAAAGATCAACAGATGCATCATTTTTTAATCCTTTCCAGATGTATTAAAAATTCTGGGACATCTTGTGGTACACAACTCTGTATCTGTGAGGGGGGGACATATACTGGGAACATACTCTGTTTGTGAAGGCAAAAAGGGTTTAGTCATGAATTGTTGCTCAATTCGCTTTCACTAATCTTGTAATTAGCAGAATTTCTTGTAAGATTTTGGTACTCGTTTGTAAATTTAGTTTCTGGTGTCATTATAAACTTCTCTATTATTCCGTGCTTTCATAGGTTTTTAAACTATTTTTTTCATAAAAGTGTGTTTTTTAAACAGAATTACAGATAAGATAACACATATAACAATTTTTTGAAACACTGTGTCTTTAATTTCACAAGAACAATCTGTTATATTCTACAGCATTTTTCTGTTCCGTTGGAAACTTTCGTTATCTCTAGGTTATTCAAGCACTAGTTAAAACAATGAGGTTAAAGAGAGACACTCTCTTCTGGATTTTGTTACAGGAAGATCTCTATAATTTTTAAAGGATAAACATATCTGTTCTAGGGGTTCCGAAGTAGCCCATATCTATGGGCAACAGAGGTGGAGTCTTACAACCCTTGGACTTGCTGGTGTTTTACTATGGAATCTTTTTAGATCACCAACTAAGAACAGAAGGAAAGTCAATAAACCACACTCAGGGGTTGGCCTCACAATAATAATAAGCAGGAGAAAGACAGCTATGAGTTTTTAGACATTCAGTCTTTCACAACTTCACTTCAAGAGGACCAGCCTCGTAGTGTGTGCTGTGGTCAGCCTGCGAACCTGAACTATATTCCTTCAATTTTTGATTCTGCTCTCTTGTGTTTCTAGCTTCATCATCCATACTTCATTCTTAATTCATTCACTCATTCATTCAATGAATACTTACTGAACATTTATTATAGTCCAGGATATATTATAGTTCTGGAGATACATCAGTAAACCAAACAGAAAGAAATTTCTGTCCTCATAATTAATCAATGAATATTTTATGCTTCAGTAACCTGCTTCGGAGATGCCTGGATATTTAATATATAATTCAGAACTTTCCTAACATAGGGTTTCCTGACCCATTCTCAGACTAGTGGTTTGATTTTTTATGTCTGACTCCTGACATTCTTAACATGGACAAACTCACCAGAGCAGTTGGTAACAAAGACATGACTTCTTGAACCGTACATTCAAACAGTGTAGGAGTTTGCAAATGAGTCCTAAATTTCTATCCATGGAAAAGATGGCTTATTTCCAACAACCGAGGTAATCTTTATTTCAAACCATCTTACTGCTGCCTTCACCAACAATGTTGGGGAGCAGAAAAAATATAACTTGGTTTTATGTAGCAATTTATGTTAATTTAATAATTAAAACTTTTTTCTTTAGATGATGGTCTTATTCAAGTAAATTCCCCATCTTTCGTATTTCCTCTCCTCGCCGTCTGTTATGTTCAAGATGGTCTCAAGTTACAGGAAACCGTGTAACTCATAGACATTGAGAGGAGGCGGGGACTCTTACGCACTGGCCCTCGCATCTGCTGGCGTCCTACGCTAAGTCTGTGCTTGGGAATTCGTTGCGTCCTCTTCAGTTTGATCAAAATCCAGAGACCCTTCTTTCCTGACTCAACCTTGAAATTCGCTTACTGGTGCTTAAGCGGCCTTGGGTGTGGTTGCGGGATACGCAATCCCTGCCAGACCTCTGAGGGGCCTCCCTCCTGCAGGTATTGCAGCTAGACTCCCAACTACCTCCGTATCTCCACATCCGCTCCACTCTGAGGGCATGTGGCATCTTCCAGGTCCTTTCTCTGGCACATAGGACTTAGTAGTGCCTCAGGTGACTTATCTAAGGTTCTTATTCTGCCTAAAGACTCTGGGAGGAGGACAGAAAGGGTGCTCTCTGCAGCTAACGTCCTCTTCAAGGTAGACTTGTTTGGAAAGCTCTTGACCCAGGACTCAGTGCTAGCTGGTATCTTTCCATCTGACTGTTGACGCCTCCTGTTTGGTGTGGCAGATGTGTGTGTGTGTGTCAGGTACGACAGAGCCCCTATGTTCCCAGCTTATCCCCAGACTGCCTTTGATTTTCCTCAGGATTTTCCCATTTAAAAGTTGACCTAGCTTGGGATAGATGATCTTAAGTCACAGCCCATAAAGCAGAACTGCCACCACCAAGGGGCTGCAAAATTCATTTGGTTGAGGCTGATGGGGAGGTTGATACAAACAAGCGTAATACAGATATGTCCTTTGGCAGGTGAAAAGGTATCTAGATCAGCATTTAGTACAAAAGTTGTTGCCAGCACTCTTCATTTTCTCAAGCCATTTGCAATTTTACAGATGCCCAGTTTGCATTAAAGCGTAATGAACCCCTTGAGATTGTAACATTGTCAGCCCAGTTTTAAAATGTGGTTAACTGACTTGTTAATGTAGTGTGAGTTCCTAGGACTGCGTTAGGCCAATCAGTCTAATTAGGTTGCATGCACACTGGGTGCAGGCTGTGAGTGCTTTACTAAGTGTTTCTTTAAGACAATGCATTTTTTTGGTCTCAATAAATTTCTTTTGCACTCAGTCTCAAAAAGTGGTATGCAGCTCACCAATTAAATATTGTAAATATAAAAACACATGGCATAAGGAGCTAATATTTTCACTTAGTTTGAAAACTGGCTTCTGATTTTATAAAGTGCTATGGGACTGTTACGTAATGTTTTCCCAAAACAGTGAAGACTGAAGGTAAAAAAACAAAACAAAACGTGCATATACATTAGATAGATGTTAGGCTTCTGGACCCCAGTAGGACTCTATAATATGTATATATGAAGTAATTAAATTGTTTTTGTTCTATATTATTTCCACCCAAAGTCTGGTAGACTGATTTATTAGTTGTTCAGTAGCTCAAGGTATCCGTGAGTTTTCACTTCTTCAATTGGTCCACATAAATGTTTGTCTTTCATTGATCGCTCACCTTTTAAACCTTATCAGAACTAGCCATTTTTCTGCTGTTCACAGATATTTATACTATTTCTGTATACTCAGAGTTCAGAGTTAAAATATTTTTCAAGAGAAATTGTCTAAGCATCTGACATATAGTGGTACTTAAACTATAAGATTTATGAGGGCACCTGGAGTCTTTTCCATCTTCGTTTTACAACACAGAATCTGGCACATGGTAAGGACACAACCAAAGATAATGAACAAATACCTGATTTAAATCTCCTAGCAGTAAGGGACACCCAAAAATAAGTTCATGAGCTATCACCTTGGAAAAGAGAAAGGACACTGACTCCAGGAGACTCTGCCTATGGAGATCCATGGGACTCCTAAGAACTTCAGTCAAGAGGAACTATTCCTTCAAGATGAAAAGATTTGTGTAGAGAAGTAATTTCCTGCAAATAGTATACCTGTATCTCTCTTTGGTCATTAAAACTTTAATTTATTTAAGAATACCCAGTAGGTTTCACAGAGTCCATAAGGTCCTTATGAAGTCCACAGAAGAGAAAATAAACTCGACATCTTATGAATATTCCATAGTGTCAGAGAATCCTAGAGTTGAGATCATCAGTCCAAGCTTCTATCAAAAGTTAGAGATCCCTTCGCAGTTACGGAAATCTTCCAGCCTGAATCATTCCACTAATAGGAACTATATACTTTATAATTATATACTCAGGTGTTTGTAATCCAAACCAAACAGATCTAGATCTTAAAGAAATGAGTGGACCTGAAAGAACTGTACATATGAGGCAGACAGAAAGATTCCAGATATAACAGAAGAAGAAAACGAATCGAATTAGGAATAAGACCTAAATATAAAGTAAGGGGAAACATCATGTTTCAATGACTAAAATTAATTAAAGCAGCCAAACATATGTTGGGGAGATGGTAACTTTAAGGATAAAACATCTTTCAGGCTGTATCAGAGACTTCTAATTGACACTCCCAACCCATTATCATTTCCCATCTTTTATAATAAGATTATTTTAATAAGCTACCTAAAATTATCATTTTCTTTCTCAGCTTCCCTTGCATCTCAGTGAGGTTGTGTACCAAGTTCTGGCCCAAAGAATATGAATAGAATGTACATATATGACTTCTAGGTGATAGGATACTCGTAGTAAGAAGAGGCATATTCACTCCTTTGCCCACTTTCCCTTTCCAGCTGGCTTAGACAGGAGCATGGCGGTGAGTCATCTTCCGTGTGGATGAGAGCGATCTCCCAGAAACGGGAGGACAGCAAGATGAAATGACTTCCTAATTAAGTCTGGATCACTGATGCTTACACTGTTACAAGAGAGAAAGAAACTTTTAATTCATTTAAGCACCTTTTATTTTAGAGTCTTACTTAATGCACAGGTATCAAGATTGACAAACTGCAAAATACCAGGATCTAAATAATAAAGATAAAAATTTAAGTACACCTTAAATCTCAAATACAAATATATAATAAATTTAAGGATCTTATAACGGATACAATACTTTCTCCTCAAGAGCGGATGAAATATTTTCAAATATATTGTCACAAGAAACTCATTAAATAATCAAAATTTGTAAAGATTGTTATCTTTGGTTAAACAAATAACAATAATGGAAAATAGATATCCAAAAAATATTTGACTACCCGGCAGATATTTATACTTTCTAGGTCAAAGAATAAATTAAAGTTGTAATTATAGAGAACTTAGGAAATAAGTGACAAAAAGTTTCCATTAAAACTTATGAGCTATGACCACAACCACATGTGACTGTGATCTGTGGATGTCATTTTCTGCTAAAACGAACTAGGGTCCATGAAAGAAGGCTGATTTCAGGTCTGGGTAAGAAATGCACAAGATGAGTCCAGAACATTTGTCATTACAGAAAGTAAAGATTTAAAAATATACTTGGCTTATGTCAGAATGACTCAGGAACAAGCATGAAGAGATTTCCACTGGACAAAGATAAGCATTTTGAATAACACTAAGAATAATGTCTGCTCTGGACTGAAGCACATCAAATATGTTTTATTTTAAAATTTTTATTAAGGTATTATTGATATACACTCTTATGAAGGTTTCATATGAAAAAACAATGTGGTTACTACATTTACCCATATTATCAAGTCCACACCCACACCCCATTGCAGTCACTGACCATCAGTGTAGTAAGATGCCACAGAGTCACTGTTTACCTTCTCTGTGCTACACTGTTTTCCCCGTGATTCCCCACACCATGTATACTAAACATAATACCCCTCAATCCCCGTCTCCCACCCTCCCCACGCCCCTCCCCTTTGATAACCACTACTTCCTTCTTGGAGTCTCTGAGTCTGCTGCTATTTTGTTCCTTCAGTTTTGCTTCGGTGTTATACTCCACAAATGAGGGAAATCATTTGGTACTTGTCTTTCTCTGCCTGGCTTATTTCACTGAACATAATATCCTCCAACTCCAACCATGCTGTTGCAAACGGTAGAATTTGTTTCTTTCTTACGGCTGAATAGTATTCCATTGTGTATATGTACCACTTCTTTATCCATTCATCTACTGATGGACACTTAGATTGTTTCCATATCTTGGCTATTGTAAATAATGCTGCGATAAACATATGGGTGCATATGTCTTTTTGAGTCTGAGAAGCTGTATTCTTTGGGTAAATTCCTAGGAATGGGATTCTCGGGTCAAGTGGTATTTCTATTTTAGTTTTTTGAAAAACCTCCATATTGCTTTCCATAATGGTTGAACTAGCTTACATTCCCACCAGCAATGTAGGAGGGTTCCCCTTTCTCTGCATCCTCACCAGCATTTGTTGTTAGTCTTTTCGATGCTGGCCATCCTTACTGGTGTGAGGTAATATCTCATTGTGGTTTTAATTTACATTTCCTTGATAATTAGTGATGTGGAGCATCTTTTCATGTGCCTGTTGGCCATCTGAATTTCTTCTTTGGAGAACTGTCTCTTCATATCCTCTGCCCATTTCTTAATCGGGTTATTTGCTTTTAGGGTGTTGAGGCATGTGAGTTCTTTATATATTTTGGATGTTAACCCCTTGTCGGATATATCATTTACAAATATATTCTCCCATACTGTAGGATGCTTTTTTGTTCTGTTGATGGTGCCTTTTGCTGTACAGAAACTTTTTAGTTTGATGTAGTCCCATGAGTTCATTTTTGCTTTTGTTTCCCTTGCTCTAGGAGATGCATTCAGGAAGAAGTTGCTCATGCTTATATTCAGGAGATTGTTGCCTATGTTGTCTTCTAAGAGTTTTATGGTTTCATGAATTACATTCAGGTCTTTGATCCATTTTGAGTTTAGTTTTGTGTATAGGGTTAAACAATAATCCAGTTTCATTCTCTTGCATGTAACTGTCCAGTTTTGCCAACACCAGTTGTTGAAGAGGCCGTCATTTCCCCATTGTATGTCCATAGTTCCTTTATCATATATTAATTGATCATATATGGTTGGGTTTATATCTGGGGTCTCTAGTCTGTTCCATTGGTCTATGGTTCGGTTCTTGTGCCAGTACCAAATTGGTCTTGAGTACTGTGGCTTTGTAGTAAAACTTGAAGTTGGGGAGCATAATCTCCCTAGTGTTATTTTTCCTTCTCAGGATTGCTTTGGCTATTCGGGGTCTTTTGTGATTCCATATGAATTTTAGAATGATTATCTCTAGTCCGTTGAAAAATGCTGTTAGTATTTTGATAGGAATTGCATTGAATCTGTAGATTGCTTTAGGCAGGATGGCCATTTTGACAATATTAATTCTTCCTATCCATGAACACCTGATGTGTTTACATTTATTGGTATCTTCTTTAATTTCTCTCATGAGTGTCTCATAGTTTTCAGAGTATAGGTCTTTCACTTCTTTGGTTAGGTTTACTCCTAGGTATTTTATTCTTTTTGATGCAACTGTGAATGGAATTGTTTTCCTGATTTCTCTCTCTGCTAGGTCATTGTTAGTGTATAGGATGCCACAGATTCCTGCATATTAATTTTTTATTCCACAACTTTGCTGAATTCAGATATATTAGATCTAGTAGTTTTGGAGTGGATTCTTTAGTGTTTTTATGTATAATATCATGTCATCTGCGAAGAGGGAGAGCCTAACTTCTTCCTTGCCAATCTGGATGCCTTTTATTTCTTTGTGTTGTCTGATTGCTGGGCCTAGGACCTCCAGTACTATGTTGAATAGAAGTGGGAAGAGTGGGCATCCTTGTCTTGTTCCCGATCATAAAGGAAAAGCTTTCAGCTTCTTGCTGTTAAGTATAATGTTGGCTGTGGGTTTGTCATATATGGCCTTTATTATGTTGAAGTACTTGCCCTCTATACTCATTTTCTTGAGAGATTTTATCATGAATGGATGTTGAATTTTGTCAAATGCTTTTTTGGCATCTATGGAGATGATCATGTGGTTTTTGTCCTTCTTTTTGTTGATGTGGTGGATGATGTTGATGGATTTTCGAATGTTGTACCATCCTTGCATCCCTGGAATAAATCCTACTTGATCATGGTGTATGAGCCTTTTGATGTATTTTTGAATTCAGTTTGCCAATATTTTGTTGAGTATTTTTGCATCTATGTTCATCAGGGATATTGGTGTGTAGTTTTCTTTTTTTTTTTGGTGTCTTTGCCCGGTTTTGGTATTAGAGTGATGCTGGCCTCATAGAATGAGTTTGGAAGTATTCCTCTTCTTCTACTCCTTGGAAAACCATAAGGAGGATGGGTATTAGGTCTTCACTAAATGTTTGATAAAATTCAGCGGTGAAGCCATCTGGTACACGGGTTTTGTTCTTAGGTAGGTTTTTGATTACCAGTTCAATTTCGTTGCTAGTAATTGGTCTGTTGAGATTTTCTGTTTCTTTCTGGGTCAGCCTTGGAAGGTTGTATTTTCCTAGAAAGTTGTCCATTTCTTCTAGGTTATCCAGTTTGTTAGCATACAATTTTTCATAGTATTCTCTCATAACTCTTTGCATTTCTGTGGTGTCTGTAGTAGTTTTTCCTTTCTCATTTCCGATTCTTTTTATGTGAGTAGATTCTCTTTTTTTCTTGATCAGTCTGGCTAGGGGGTTATCTGTCTTGTTTGTTTTCTCAAAGAACCAGCTCTTGCTTTCATTGATCCTTTCTATTGTTTTATTCTTCTCAATTTTATTTATTTCTGCTCTAATCTTTATTATGTCCCTCCTTCTACTGACTTTGGGTCTCATTTGTTCTTCTTTTTCTAGTTTCGTTAATTGTGGGGTTAGAGTGCTCATATGGGATTGTTCTTCTTTCCTGAGTTAGGCCTGTATTGCAATATACGTTCCTCTTACCACCGCCTTTGCTGCGTCACACAGATTTTGTGATGTTGAATTATTGTTGTCATTTGTCCATATATTGTTTGAGCTCTGTTTTTATTTGTTCATTGATTCATTGGTTATTTAGGAGCATGTTGTGAAGCCTCCATGTGTTTGTGGGATTTTTCATTTTCTTTGCATAATTTTTTTCTAGTTTCATAACTTTATGGTCTGAGAAACTGGTTGGTACAATCTCAATCTTTTTGCATTAACTGAGGCTCTTTTTGTGGCCTAGTATGTGATCTATTCTTGAAAATGTTCCATGTGCACTTGAGAAGGGTGTGTATTCTGCTACTTTTGGGTGTAGAGTTCTGTAGATGTCTGTTTAGGTCCATCTGTTCTAATGTATTGTTCAGTGTGTCTGTCTCCTTGTTTTCTGTCTGGTTTATCTGTCCTTTGGAGTGAGTTGAGTGTTGAAGTCTCCTAGAATGAATGCATTTCATTCTATTTTCCCCTTTAATTCTTTTAGTATTTGTTTCACATATGTAGGTGCTCCTGTGTTGGGCACGTAGATATTTATAATGGTTATATTTTCTTGTTGGATTGACCCCTTAATCATTATGTAATGTCCTTCTTTGTCTCTTGTGACCTTCTTTGTTTTGAAGTCTATTTTGTCTGATACAAATACTGCAACTCCTGCATTTTTTTTTACATCTTATTAGTTGCATGAAATATCTTTTTCCATCCCTTCACTTTTAGTCTGTGTATGTCTTTGGTTTTAAAGTGAGTCTCTTGTAGGCAGCATATAGATGGGTCTTGTTTTTTTATCCATTCAATGACTCTATGTCTTTTGATTGGTGCATTCAGACCATTTACATTTAGGGTGATTATCGATAGGTATGTACTTATTGGCATTGCTGGCTTCAGATTTGTGGTTACCTAAGGTTCAAGGTTAACTTCCTTACTATCTAAGAGTCTAACTTAACTCACTTAGTTATGCTATTACAAACAGAATCTAAAGGTTCTTTTTTTCCCCTCTTTCTTCTTCCTCCTCTATTCTTTATATATTAGGTATAATAATCTGTACTGTTTATCTATCCCTTGATTGACTTTTGGGGATAGTTGATTTAATTTCACATTTGCTTTGTAATTAATTGTTCTGCTTTCTTTAGTGTGGTTTTATCACCTCTGGTGACAGCTATTAAACTTTAGGAAAACTTCCATCTGTAGCAGTCCCTCCAAAATACACTGCAGAGACCATTTGTGGGAGGTAAATTCTCTCAGCTTTTGTTTATCTGGAAATTTGAATGATAATCTTGCCATATAAAGTTTTCTTGGTTCGCAGCCCTTCTGCTTCATTGCATTAAATACATCATGCCACTCCCTTTTGACCTGCAAGGTTTCTTCTGAGAAGTGTGATGATAGCCTGATGGGCTTTCCTTTGTATGTGGTCTTATTTCTCTCTCTGGCTGCTTTTAATAGTCTGTCCTTATTCTTGATTTTGCCATTTTAATTTCCATATGTCTTGGTGTTGTCTTCCTTGGGTCCCTTGTGTTGTGAGATCTGTGCACCTCCATGGCCTGAGAGACTATCTCCTTCCCCAGACTGGGGAAGTTTTCAGCAATTACCTCCTCAAAGACCCTTTCTATCCCTTTCTCTCTCTCTTCTTCTTCTGGTGCCCCTATAATGCAAGTATTATTGTGTTTGGTTTGGTCACACATTTCTCTCAAATGTCTTTCATTCTTAGAGATCCATTTTTCTCTCTGTGCCTCAGCTTCCTTGTATTCCTATTCTCTAATTTCTATTTCATTTATCATCTCCTCCACCATATCTAATCTGCTTTTAATACCCTCCATTGTGCTCTTCATCAATTGGATCTCTGACCGGAATTCATTCCTGAGTTCTTGAATATTTTTCTGTACCTCCATGAGAATGTTAATGATTTTTATTTTGAAATCCCTTTCAGGAAGATTCATGAGGTTGATTTCATTTGAATCTTTCTCAGGGGTTGTATTCATAATTTTACTTTGAACCAGGGTTCTTTGGCATTTCATATGTGTATATGGTCCCCTATAGTGCCCAGAAGCTCTACTCTCTGGAGCTGCTCAGCCCCTGAAGTGATGTTGGGGGTCACAGGGGAGTGGTATTGGTGCCTGGGGGGAGGAAAGAGCTGTTTCTTGCTTCCCGGCTGCTATGCCTGCTTCCACTGCCAGAACCAGTGTCCCGAACACACAGGTATAAGCTTCTGTGCTTTGCATTTGTAGTTGCTGTAGATGGGGCTTCCCTCTGGCTGTATTAACGCCAGGGTAGGGTTTGCTAGTTTGCGAGCCAGGTGGGGCTGGCCAGGAAAAAGGCACAGTAGGCTGTGTATCACAGAGGGCATCCTTTTGAACTGTGTAGCCAACCAGGGAGCTAGAGCACCTGAAGATCAAGAAAGTTCCCAACCTGCTGGGCAGTGTGCACCTGGACAATTTTGTCTACCTGTCCTTTCTCCTGAGCAGTAAGCTCTGTGCAATCCTTGCCCCTTTAGCAGCCCTCTTGCTGTTAGGAAGTCTCTCAGACTGCCCACCTTCCTTTTGTCCCAAAGCAGCTGGATATGGATCCCAGCTTTCCACAGGTGGTTGGAATCTCAGTCTCCCCAGGTATTCTGCCTGTCTTAGCTTTCCAACCCCCTAATCACAAGAGTACCATGCAAGCACCATGAAATGTGGGTTTGTGCTCCCAGAGCAGATCCCCGGAGTTAGGTATTCAGCTGTCCCAGGCCTCCACTCCTGCTCTCTCCTTTTCTCTCCCTGGGTCCAGCCAGGTCACAGCTCTGGTACATTACCCTGTTCCGTGAGGTTTATTCTTTTCTCCAGGTGCATGTAGTTTGGCATAGCCCTCTTTCCTGTTGCTCTTTCAGGATGTATTAATTATATTTTCATATTGTGTGCAGTTTTAGGTGGAGGCCTCTGTCTCACCTCTCATGCCGCCATCTTTAATCCTCTCTCACATCAAATATGTTCACGTCCATATGTTCATAGGATAAATGCCTTCCCCTCTCCCTGGCAATTAAAACAAAAATTCCTTAGATACCTATGAAAGTACTAGGGAACCAACTCGGTATTTCGAAAAATGTAAGAAAAGAAAATAATCAATCATGTATACTACCCTTCCTATAGGAACTATACCTCTGAATAACCAAATAATGCATGAGCACAAGTTTCTTTTTATGCTAATTTTACAGCTAATAAATGAAAAAGGAATGATAAAAGTGCACATCACCGTTCTTCAACCCCTAAGATAAACCTAATGTAAATAATAGGGCAGTGATCAGCAGTAGTTGTTAATATGACAAAAAGAAAATCTACATTCTGTCTCTGATAGAGGTACACGACTGTGCTTTTGACTGAAACTAAATCTGCTCTGATAAGGACTGGGAAAATAAGGGACAAAGAAAACATGGTAAATTATACCCAAGGAAAATAACCATCAAAATCCAGACTGTGGGAAACTCTATAGAATAATAAAAAGTCAGGTTTCTTTTATATAAAATGGAGAAAGATGGAGACTGAGAGAAGGATCTGCAGAATATAAGATACTGAGAAGACATATCAAGTTATATACAAATGCTTGTACTTTAGGGGTACTTATGGGTGAAATGATAATGTCTAAGAACTAATTCAAAATAATCCAATGGTGGATGATCTAGCCAGAGGTCTATAAATGAAAGAAGACTGGTCATTAGTTGATACAGTTCCAGCTGGGTAATAAATATACATGGGAGTTCATTACACTGTTCTAGTGCTGAGTATGTTTAAATTTTTCTCAGAAAGTTTAAAAATTTTGGAATAGGAGCAAAGCATATCTCAGAGAAAACATTTTAACCATGAATGTCTTCATTATTTTCATTATTAAACAATGTATGAATTAAACATTCAACCTAAGAACTTCAAAAAGAATAACAAAGCAAACCCAAAGAATATAAAACAAATTTTAAAAATGAAAGATGTTGAAATTTTCAAAAGCACATGACTTCTATTTCATAAATGTTCTTCAGAGTTGTAATTAGTTCCTATTCCCTCTCTAACCTGTGTGAGGGCATAAAAATCAAGCAGTTTTACAATCCAGCTTAGCAAAAAAATCCATCCAATGCAATTTAGTCAGTATAGCCTTTTCTTTCTTCATGTATAATTCTCATTCCTAAGACTTTATAGACATTTTATGGCTTCTGGTATCACAGAATCCATAGAGATGAGAGTAATGACTTCTTTCAATTATTAGAATACTAGAATCCTGGTCTTTTTCTGGGACCCCATAGCTATAACCTTAAGACTGTTGACTCTCTTCTGACTGGAACTCTTGCCAGTAATCCAAGTGGTAACCCACTATGTAGCCCAAATCACTATCAATGCACCAAGTTCCTCAAGGAGTTTTCTAGTCGTGCCATAGTTATCTACTGCCTTGCCTTCTACAAATCTCTGCCCTGCCTCTCCCCATCCCCACCACATCCCTGCCTGTTCCCTGGTGCCTCCATATATTACCTTTATTTAAGACACAGCCATCTGGAAGGCAAACTTTTCATATGATCCATTTCTCCTACTCAGTCAGGATAGATTTCCAAATCAAAAGCATCAACACACATCAGATGACAGACTTTTCCATTTATAAAGGATCTTGACATTCAGCTTGTTAAGTGTCTAATGTTGAAAGTCACTTTATAACGCACTCCATAAGAAAACAGCAAATATCCAGCCATGTTTATGATATGTATTTTCAATATGTGAAGTCATTTCTTTTTTTCCTTAAATGTTCTTCCTAAATTTTGAATTACCAACAGCTCATGTTAGGCATTATGTTATGTACCTAATTTTTTTGGTAAAGGATCTATGTGATATTGGGGAAAATACTTTGTTTCTCTGAGGTTAAATTTCTTCATACTAAGATAGTAACAGCTAACACTGATGTGTGAATTAAATAACAGTGTAAAAGTTCAACATAATGCCTGATGTATGGTATATACACTGTATGTCTTAAATTTTTCTTAACAAATAAAAAGGACAAGTATGTAAACACTAAGCACATATTCCTTATGAGGCTATTACTATAAATATAATATATTCCTTATGAGGTATATTACTATGCTATTACAGTGGTAATACTAAAACACTTGGACAATGGTGCCTTAGTCATGACATTCTTTCTGTTTTAGTTATAACATTCTTTCCACTTTCATTCAGAAGAAATTTTTAGAGAAAAATCATTTATAAAGTAATGCAAGTTAAATTTTTTTCTGACAAATTAATTATGCACTATATGCACCTAAGAGAAAAAAATGTCATGCGAAGAAAGTCAAAATGAAGCTATTAATGGTAGCTTATTCACGGGGTATTAAGTATGGTGATTTAATTGCACACACAAGATTTTAGAACTAAAAAACCTAGAGGACATCCAGTGCAATCCGGGCCATCCCTTCCTCTGCACTTGGGAGTATTATTCACCTGTTTAGGGAGGACATATGTTCCAGTAAAAAATAAATAAATATATTCTTCCTCTGTTAAGTCAATTGGGATATAAATTTGACAGAAGTGTTGAAAATTTAGGGCAAAACCTTCAGCTTTCTATATTACCTTAATCCCTTTAATGGAATGGGTTGAGGGCAAAGTGTAGGTCAGGAAGAGACGAACAAGGGTATAATTTTAGTTTATTCTAAGGCATAAGCTAGTATTATTTTTGTCCTTCATGGTGTCAAATAGAGTACAAAAAACATTTATTTTCAGAAAAGAAGCAGAAGAAAAATAAACCTACTGGAGTGCATCTTTGATCATATGTTCCCTAATCAGTATCACTGTTACCGATTTACCTTGTTTCCTTCAGGAAACTTTAAAAATTGAAATCTTTCCCAAATGGATAAAGAATTTTCTTTGCCTCTTTCAGTCTTAGTTTGTTTCCTAAATTTGGTGTAGGTTTTTCCAATCTACAAAAATGTTTTGAGTTAAATAGGTATAAAGTGTGCAGCCAGTAGGGTTTTCTGTCAAATCAAAAGTTCATGATTTTTCCATGTGTTACATAAGACAACACAGATCACCAAGATTCATTCCCTTCCAATCACAGATTTCTCACCTTTCCTTCTTTTCCATCACCGCCCATTCCTGCCCACCCAATTAAAATATTTCCACATAATACATAAGCCAATAAAGCACCTCTCATTGATAATCTGTGATTCTTTGTGTCCCTAAGACTTATTTCTCACAATTTACTTCTACCTGGAGAGACTGCTCAAACGTTTTGGCTATTTGAGGTCTATACAAACCCAGTAGTATCCAGCTCAAATCTGTCTCCTGCCAAGAAACCACCTTTGAGTTCTCCATTTGGAATTAATATCTCTGCATTGTAGTTACCTGTGGAAACCCAATCTTAGTTAAATTAAATCTTCTCCTCTCCTTCCCCAAGGAGCTGAACTTGGCTGGAAGAAAACAGGCAGCATGCGATCAGTATAATTCTAAACCGTCATCAACGCTGACTTCAAGCTACCAGCAGTTCTACCACATGTCCTCAGTTATGCAGTTATGCTGTATTGAATGGAAGGGGGTTCAGTCTGGTGAACTTTGACTGTCGCCTTATCTAACACATGAAAAAATCATGAACTTCTGATTCGACAGAAAACCGTATGGGATGCATTCTGTTTGCCTATATAATGCAAACATTTTTCTGGGTTTGAAAAATCTGCATTTCCACTGTCTCACTCTCTTAGGTAAACATTCCACATTCTCTTCTCTCTCATAAAACTCCAACACCTCTTAACCTTCTATCATTTTATTTCCTTGATTCCTATGTTATTGAGAAAATATGACCAATGAGAAGAAAATTTCCACATGCTCTTACTACCAGATTTTCCCAGTGACTTGCATCTGGACTTATCTAACCAGCTTTCCTTCCTCTGACAGTGGCAAACTAAGGGTGCCTTTACCTGTGGATAAACTCAGCCTCTGTGTATGAGATCCTGTCCTTCTCACTTTGGGGTGTTCACTCCTGCAACTGGTCCTTCCTCCCTGCATTATCATTTTCCTCCTCTAAGTGGACAATTTTTATCAGCCTAAAAACAACTATCATATCTTCCTTGTTAAGAAAAAAGCTTTCTTTACCACACATCTCCTTCCAGCCACTACTATAATTTTCTGTCCCTCTTTAGGACAAAATTCTTCAAATGAGTTGTCCATCCTCACACTGTCCGTTTATCCTTTCATTTTCTCTTGAGCCCAGGAGAGTCATCACAAAACTGGTTGGTCTTACCTTCAAAAGATATCCAAATCTCAATTATTCACACCTTCACCTTCTTCCAAAGAGCCATGGTTTCCTCCCTGAGCTGAGGCTTCAACACTGGTCTTCATGCTTCCTTCATTGTCGCCACCCACACAGTCTGAGGGATGCTTTTAAAACAGAAGTCAGTGAGATCATCACGACTCTCTTCTGCTCATAACCCACTAGGGGTTTTGCATCGATCTTAGAATAAAGTCCAAATGCAACATGTTCTGCAAAGCTCCCATTGTACGGTCCTCCACTCATTCTATGACGTCATCTTCTACGACTTTCTCCTCCCGCCCTCGTCTCGTCCCTGTCACTGCTGCAGCCACAGGGCCCTCGCTGGAGCGCCGCAGGCGTGCTGCGCACCCTCCTGCCTCAGAACTTGGTACTGGCTGTTCTCCTGCCTGAGGTTTTCCCTTCTGGAAGGTGCTCGCTTTTCACTTCCTCTAGTCTCTGCTCAAATGCCACTTCCTAATCAAGGAGGCCTCAACTAATCACTCCATGTTATGTCTCCCTCCCTGTCTCTGCATTGTTTTTCTGGATATCATTTATCAGTACCCAAAGAGCATATAGGTGTTTGTCTGCCGTCAGCGCCCCCTGCTGGGATATAATCTACATAAGACAGGCTTTTTGTTCCCTTCTCTATTCCTAGCATTTAGAACTGCATCTTTCATGTAATCCATGTAATTGTTCTCAATAAACACTTGTTGGCTAAATAATAATAGCACATGCTTGGTCTTTCATTATGTAATTTATAGTAACTGTTTGCACTACGCATATAATACATTGGTAGGCTTTTTTTCCTATACGTAATGTCTTCTGTAGAGCGACCAATGACACTTAACACTATTACCTGTATCGTATATACATTATTTTAGTTCTTAAAACTTTATGATAAAGTTTATGTTATCCTCATTTTATAGATATGGAAACAAATCCAAAGAGATTAAAATTGTTAAATGAGGTTACCATTCACAAACTCCAGTTCCGACTCCCCAAACCAAAGGTTTTCTCTATTACTTTACATTTGAGTTTAGTTTTCTAACATTTAGTCCAAATTGTGCTATTTGTTGGAAATTTAATTAAATTAAGGAACAGGTCAATTAAGTGTAGGTATTCTTATATACCTTTGAAACTTGAATCTATAAAAATAGCAGTAGAAGTGACTATTTTGTAAGAACTATTTTCCCATTTGCCTTTAGCTTCTTCTACATTCATTAATGAAAACACACTTAAGTTCCATGAAATAATGAAGTTTCCTAAACCATTGGGCATGAAAGGCTGGAAAAATACTCTGTTTCAGCTCAGTGAGACATTGAAATTTCTAGTTTTAGAAATATTTTTTGAGAGAGCAGGGCTTGATAAAACAAATGAAAACTTGAATCTAGATGTTTTATTCATTGATCTAAATGTTTTGAATAACCCAACCTTTAACATTTTTTTCTGATTTATTTTTATGCCACAAATTTATACTACTTTTTACTCATGTTCCCATGTGCCCTCCCTAATCCTTTACATTTCTAATTCTTACAAATATAATATAGGCTGGAGGAAACTGATGGAAAAAAATAGAAATTTGCCTTACAAGATCTGTTCTGTAATGTCCCAGATGTGCTTCCCCTGCTCCCAAACTAGGTGCAGTTTAGGAAGTAATGCAGCTACAGCCCCAGACTAAATGTGTGGGAAGGTCAAGACATTCGACAGAAGCTGGACTTTACACGGAGTATCTTTTCTGCTCTGCTCTCCCTCTCGCTGTTGTTTATCTCCACGCGATTATGCTGTCCGCCCACGGGCATGATGTCTATTTTCAAAATGCTTGAAAATCACCCTGGGCATCTCTTTTCCCTCTCTGTGCTTTCCATCCCTTCATATCAAATCCATTATTGAATCCTGTTGACTTTCCTTTCTCAATAACTATCTAATCTATGAACTTCTCTCCCTATTATTGTCATACATCTGGTCCAGGCCTCTCTGGCTTATGGCAACATTTTTCAAACATGTCTTTCAACTTTCAAACCCTAGATAAACAGCCAGTATGATTTATTTTAAACACAAATCAATTCATATCTATGTAAAACCCTTCAATGTCTTCCCATTGTGTTTAGGAAAAACTCAACTTCTTCCCCAAAGCTACAATGTCCTCTAGGATTTAGCCCAGCTAATACCACTGTCTCTCTCTCACTGCCCACCAACCTGCGAATGAAACTCCAGGGGAAGTCTGCAGATGGTCCTCCCTCGGCCCAGAATGCTCTTTCCCAGACTCTGCAAGGCTGGCTTCTTTCACTTTCAGTTTTCGGTTTACATGACTCTTCCTCAGTACCCGAAGTAAGAAGTGATCGTTCTCACTGTACGGTGTCCAACAGTCTTACACATTTTCTTTGTAATAATCTTGACATTCACAATGGCATGTTTGCCAGTTGGTTGTATGTGTCTTTCATCAGACTGTGAGCTTCATGGGGACAGGGACAACATCTGTATTGCCCTCCGGTGTACACCCAGGGTGTAGCGCAGTGCTTGGCGTGTGGTAGTTTCTCAATAAATTATGGTTAAATGGTGAATGAATGAACAAATGTATGGTTTGATAAACTTAGTAGACTGTTGTACAAGATGTTTAAATCAAATGAGCTTAATTACAGATAAAATACAAATGTATATAGTCATTTTTTATAACAGTAATTTATATTTTTCATAGTATATGAGTAAATTTGTCTTTGTGGAGACACTACTTTTATCACCAAGACATTAACTATTAGCCAGACTATAAATGTTGGGCTCCTTAGTTAAAGGTGAAGGCATAGCTGAGTCAGTTGGGCTGGTGCCATGTCCTCCATCCCACGTGAAAGCATCTCTTCCAGTTTATGCTTCATGTCCCTCTCCACAGGGCTAAGATCTATTTATGTTGTATTGGTCTAGAAGAGGACACCACACTGTCTACTTCCTGATGCCCCCAAACTCTCCTCATTCAAATCAATTTATGCAAACAGGTGGCTGAGAGCAACTGTGTCTGTCTCTGCACACTGAGCAGATATGTGCATATCTTTGTTTAGCTCGACCAGGGCCCATATCATGTGTATCTCCAGACAGCACAAAAATAAAAATTATCTTTTAGTTTTAAAGGTAAGTCCTTAATATAAAGACTTAAGCTAAAAGCACAGATACATGCTAATATGGGAAAGAAATCATGGGAAACTTGACCACAAACATAATATGTAAAGTTATGTTATAATCCAAGAAAATTCATTATAGCAGAGATTAGAAAGGATTTAGTCATATCATTTATTCACTTTTCCAAAATACTGCCAAATTCTGGAAAGAACATGTAGAAAACAATAACAAACATTTCTTGAACCCTTGGCTTATGACAGGTACATTTCTAAGCACTTTATTTACATGCATTAATTGTTTATGTTCCACAAAAATTCAAGGATATAGATAGTGATATTCACCCTATTTTACAGATGAGTAAACAGGACAAAGATATATTAAGTACCTTGTACAAAGTCACACAGCTAGTAAGTGGTATGGTTAAGATCTGAACCTAAGGCTCACATTCTTAAATATTGTGCAATACTGCCTCTGATAAATATGTTATATTCCAATCCATTCTTAAAGAACCAACAGATTAATAAAAGTGTGAGGACATGCAAAAATGAAGCATTAGCCCTTTAATATAATCAATATTTACAATTTCCAACATACTTCCAATATAGCATTACATTAGTTCATCTAGATAAAGAAAAAAACTTGGTAAATAGTATATGTTTGAAAAGAACTCTTTTTCACTGAATCCTCCCCTCAACTCTGTGAGATAGGGGGGTATAGGTGTCAGGATAAGATAAGCTATTCATGATTATAAATTAACCCTCAAATTCCAGTGATATATTCAATAAAAGTTTATTTCTCACTCATGCAACCATTTGGGTCAAGAACGGCTTTCCTTCCATCATGGATCAGAGACCACGGTCACAACAACAAACCTCAGTTCTGTTCCCTTCATCTCAACACATGGCTACTGCGAGCATAGAGCAGAGTCACAGAGGCGCACCAGCTGATAACGCCCTCAGCCTAATTCGGCACAACTTGTTTCTGCTCACGTTTCCTTGATCAGAAGCAGTCATATAACCTGAACGCAAATCCAAGAGTAGTTGGGAAGTATTGTTTTCTTGTGAGCCCATAAAAAGAAAATAATGTAATAAACAAAAGCATTGTCTCTGTACCAGTACTAGTATTCCTCTTAGTCAGGTCAGTATAACGAAGTACATAAAGGCACAGTGAACTGGTTTTGACCATTCAGCCAGTAAATGTTGAACTGGACCTTTAAATAATCTTTCTACATTTTAAATTAGTGGTTATTGTGCCACAAATCATACCCAGACAGTTAACATTTTATGAAGAAAGTAATTCTTTCAGTTGAGATTTATAGAAAGCCTTCATGGGAGAGGTACCGGTGAGATCGTTATTAAAGGGTAGATAGGATTTGTGGGGGAGGGAATCCCAGGAAGTGCCGCGTAAGCAGAGTAGCAGAGAGTACATACAGGGAATAAGAACTAACTCAGCCTAGCCAAATCAGGGTAATTATTTCACATAGCATAGGACTATCCTGCATAAGTGAGAAATTTCACCTTGATCTGACTGACACAAAAGCCTGATTGCTAAATTGATGTGGACATTAAGACAATTTATTATTTCATGGTTTGATCACTTTTTCTCCTTTTATTTTTAAACTAGATACAGCCTTGGGTTCTGAAATACACCTATGATACCTGAAAACTCATTTTATTTAAAGTTTGTTAGTGGTAAAATGCTTCAAAATAGTCCCCCAATTTCAAGTATGGTCATTAATGAGTAAATATTAGTACATGATTGGGAAATCTGAACATCCATTAATATAGAAATATTAAATTAAAAAAAACCCAACTTGCATTCCTTCACTTATTTATTCATTCGACAGTCACCTTTCAAGGATTTATTATGTTCCAGGCAAGGTGCTAGATGCAGGTTGGACATGATTAGATAGGTCGCTTTTCTTTTTTGTACTAGTTACAAGCTCATGCATTCAATATAGAATCAGGAAAAACTGGATTTGCAATAATAGAGACATGCTTTATAAGTACTTGCATTTTTCCCCTTTTTAAAATAACTCAAATGTTAAACTAGCAATAAAATGAAGTTGGATATAATTATACCGCCATACAAAGAACAGAATTTTATTTAATCATATCTGGGTTTAAGCTATGTACAGCAGAGGGTCAGCTTTTTCTCTCTTTCTGTATATATTATCCTGAACAAAGGAGAGATTTGGAAATTGTGGCAGTGGACTTGGGTAAGAAGCTCTTATCTGCCTAGGCCAATTTCAAACAAGATTTAAACTTTATTTCTATGAAACATGTTCTATTTGAGATTATTAGGAAGAAGTAGCCAAGGGCATGGAAACTAATAAAAATAATCCAGCTCTCCATTTGTGAAAGATTATCTCCATTTTGAAAATTAGGCAAAGAGGATTCACTCAAGGGCATATTAGCTACATTAAACATGACGCATGTACCCACGTTCACGTTTAAGTTCTTTAGTCTCTGTGGTTACAGAAAGCTGGACCAGATGAAGACTGGCTTGCCTTCCACTTTCTCATAAAGTGAAGGCTGATAGGCAGAAACATTGACCCACAGTTTTCCCTTGCATTGGGACCTCAAGGATGATAAAATACCACCACAATTTCTATATGAAATTTTTTAAAAGTTAGGGTTGTTGGCATAAGAAGGTAATGGGTGGATTTTGGGTTGACTTATGATGTGTTATAATTTAAAACCAACTATTTATTCTAGAAGGCACTGCAGGATTAAAGAAAGTTCTAACAGCAAACAAAAGTAAATACTCTAATATGAATGTTTTCTAGGGTTACCTTTTTGTGACTTAATTATTTAATGGAAATTTCTGATGTGGAAAACCAAATTATTACTGGAGATAGATGGTGACATATGTTATCTATGAGAGGTAGACTATGTCAAGTATAGTTTCAAGGTTTAATTGTAGCAGGGAGGTTAACAACCTATGAACCTAAGGAAGGACCTCTAGGTTTTATGTCTTAAAAAGCAAAAGATTGCTTTCTTTGACTACTAAAATTAACTGACCCACAATGACAGTCCCTAATTCTCTTCAGGCATTGCTGTTTCACAGCTTTCCTGACCTCTTTATTTTTTATTGGCTATCTTTCTCCTACAGTAAGTAAGCTCTTTTGGGTTTGTTTTTCATTTTTTTCATTGTTATATTTCCACAGCCTAGAAGAGTGTTTGACATATAATAGGTGCTCAATAAATATCTTTTCTGATAAATTAACGACTAAATATTACAAAAATTCTGAAGGAAGTAATAGTAGCAGATTGAATGTAAAGAATAATGAAGAGAAACAAAAACCTAAAATAATAAATCCAAAGAATTCAGCCTAAAATATTTTTTTAAATGATAGGAGAGGTTTTATGCAATGGTGGGGGATGAGAGTTGGAGTTGGCTTTAGACTGTAACCTTAATCATGTTAGGAAAGCGTTATTTGTTAGCTCTGTCTTTCCCATACTTAACACAGTACCGACAAGGTTGGTGTTCCATAAATAGGTTTTGAAAGAATACATGCTATATTGGGTTTGAGGGTTAGTAAATGTGTTCTGCTTGGTGTTGGAAAGGTAGGACTGGAGAACAGGAAAAAATAGGAAAGGTAGATTTGGGAATCTTCAACATAGAAGCTGGATTATCTGGTGTGATAGAGGAGTTTTCAGAGCTTGGAAATGTGTAGTTTAATGTGTTTATGCAACTAATTTTGTGTAGAAAAGTTTACTCTCATTTGACTAAAAACCCATTTTAACAAATTTAAAAATTAAATGAGAAATTTGCGACCTAGAGGCAGAGCATACCAATGCTGAACTTCTGAATTAATGTTATGCTTAGGTGTCTTATTCATTAGGTAAATTTCTGAAAAGTTACGTGCAAATCAAATAAGGGCAATTCTAATTACACTGGCTCACGTTAGAAGAGCTAGTTTATCTGCATTTCTGATTGATTTGCAATTGGCAATCCTTCCTAACACCTTCACCATTTCTCTGCCCTTCACGATTTTGTGTCAATTAGTTGATGAACTGTCAGCATTTAGATTCATCAGGAGCTTACTATTTAAAGGACGCCTGTAATAAATGCTTTAGTTATATGAGAAAATCACATTTGGATATACTGTTTTATAAGGGGCAGTGAACATGTATTATGAAGTCTCAGAAGTTCTTTAGCATCATAAGTATCATTAAAATATAGGATATAAGATAATAGCTGCTTAAAACAACAAATGTTCATAAAGTAAGGTATATAATGCTTTTCATCAGTGTCAGAATTTGGTGAGCTATTATGATTTCTGAACTCACATTTTCCAAGATTGGGAACTTGACATAAAAGCTTAGAAATGCCATTGAATTTCTTCCATTACATTCTCTTTAATCTTAAGACAAGCTTAATATTTTTATTATGGGGATATTTTTAATTATGTGTTTCTGTGTGGATAAATGTGTGCTCACCATATACACACACACATAAGCTATTGATCAACTTATCTTACTTTTTGTTTCTTCTTAGAATACCTTTTGTGCACAGTCTGAGTCCACCAAACCAACTGATATCTTTAAGAAAGTATTTTTTACACCATCTACATGAAATGTTGGGGAAACAAATTTGCATGCACATTTAACCTAACCCAGTGAGTCCTGCAATCAGTGATGCAAGACCGACCTGAGAGGGACGACCTAGGAGAGCAGGAGTCCTGGTAGATCCCCCAGTACCAGCTAAAGCTGTGCAGTCAGTACCAATAAAAAATGTGTCCTCTGCTCCAAATACAAATGGATTTATTGGATTACATATTGATATAGTTTTCCTGCTTTTTCCTATCTTCTGAAAAACATAGACAAAAGTGTCAGCAATATGACTGAGTTGGGCGTTAGGCACCAACTCTTTTCTTCCAGACCAAATGCATTTCTCAACTTCTTCACCCTTTCTCAGCTATTCCTTTTCTCTCACCAAAAGTCATGATTTTAGTACTGATGATCTAAATTTCTCTCCTTAGGCATTCCTGCTAAAGATATGGGCAGAACCAGCATGGGCATTTCACTATATCACGATTCACAGCTTTGATCTTTGCATAGATTAAATAATAACTAAAGATGAGATTCAATCACATAGGGAAATAACATTATAGAGTTCTCATATGTGAACATTCAAGGTAGACTAGAATATGTTGCAGTAACAAAAATCCCTAAAAATCTCAGTAGCTTTAAGTGACATAAAGTTTGGATTTCGCTTGTTGCCTTGTCTTCCTTGCTCCTAGAGCACATCCATTCCAGGTCGTTAGTGAGCTCTGTCCCTTGCTGCCTTCATTTGGGGTGCACAGTGATACTGCTCCATGTCCAGGACAGCCAGCACCATCTCCCGACGGCTGCCACCTGGAAGTGGCATGCTCAGCCCCCTCCATGCTGCACTGGCAGGGCACATCGCATGACCATGCCCTGCCCCAGAGGGATGGGGGCGTAGTCCCAGCACGTGCCTGTAAGGGGGGGAGTTACAGGTCACAAGTGCTCTCAGGGCTGCCTCAACCTGAAATGAGCAAGAGTCGTGTGCGTGTAATTTATTGTATATATAAAATTTTTGGTTTAAACTAGTTCAAATGCATTGTGGAAAGAATAAAGCACTATATAAACTTAGGTATTGTTATTACTAGTAATATATTTTAGATACCATATGATCATTAGAATGGAGAATTTGGTAGTTATAATGAATGACTCATTTTAAAGTGGCCCTTGATATTTTTTTGTCTCACTCATAATACTAGGTGCATAGAGATAAACTAGACACCCAAGAAAATTACAACTACCAAATAGAAGAGTCATTAATACATTAACAATTATGATTACATTAAATATGATGACAGAAACAAAAACAAAATGCAAAGAACACATTGAAGAGAGAAATTTTACAATGAGGTAAGAATGGTTCTGTGTACCCAGATAGATTGCAAGCAATAGATGACTTTGAGATGTTTTAAATACTGAATAGGAAGTTTTAGGGAAAAGGATGGCCCGGGCAAAGGGAACACCATATCCGAAAGCACAGAAACATGCAAGTTTATATGATGGTGAGAAATCACAAGGAGTTCTAAGTGGCTAGAGAATAGATTTATGGGGGCAAGGGGTACAAACAGCAAAATGTAAGGTGAAAGAGATAGACAGATATGTGAGCCATGGTAAAAAAAAAAAACTTGATCCAAAAGATAATGGTGAAACACAGGAGATTTTTCTCTAGAAAGAACCTTCCATTGGTAGGTGAAGAATGGATCTTCACTGCATCGTAAAATACCTGGTATATAATCAGCATTCAATAAACAGTGTTGAGTTAGTGAGTGAATGGTGGAATGTAGGGCTAAGGTAAGATTGCCTCATTACAATACTTCGAGCAATTTTTCTACAATATGATAATATCATACACTCAAAGGTACTGGTAATATTTATAGTGAGTGCTCCCAAATGATGATTGAGAAATGCAACTATTTAGTATTCATTCATTCATTTATTCATCCACTAATTTTTGTTTTAGTGCATTGATGTAACAGATATCTTTTCTATGCATAGCACTATATTAAGTGCCATGAAAAGCAAAGATCAATATCATATAGATATTTTTTCCTGAAGGAACTGCAGAGTCCAAAAAGGAGAAGTAAGACCCATACACAGATAATTGGTGCAATGTGGCCTGTGTCTAAAGGAATAAAAGAAAAACAGATGGATGCTTACCCTAGGCTAATGGTGATAAGTGGTTTCTGGAAAAGGTTCTATTCAGGCTGGCTTATTGACAGGTTAGATTTACTTTAGAATTTCAGAGATATTTGAGGTAGAAGTAAATAAGGTAAGCAGCAACATCTATTCCAGACAATCTGTTCAATTTTGATTTTTATTGTTATTGTTTACTTAAATCAGTCAAAATTATGAGTCAGGCTAATTTTTAACTAAGCAGCTGATTCCAGCAAAAACAATCAGATAACCCTGAATTTATTTTGCATACAAATGAGCTTCCAATTCAGCAGCTACTCCTATTTAGTTACTTTTTCTGACTTGTGGAACAAATATTGACAGTCTTTCTATCTCCAATATTTCCAGAAAATTAAAATTTGGCAGCATTCCAAGGTTTTCAAATTTTATCAGAAAAAATAGTAATAGACAGTAATTAAGTGGATGTGTAGATTGTGCAGAAAATGTTACATCTTACAACTTGATAGTTGATAAAGTGCTTTCATTATATTATTGCATTTCGCTAATTTATTAATCATTTGAGTATTTATTGTTCCAGAAAATGTACCAAAGTATCAATAATAGTAACAAATTCATTAAGCTTTTCAGTTTGACAGACACTTAACTGTTTGCTATATATACTTTATCTCATTTCATCCTCAAAATGACAATAGGAGATAAGCATTATACTCTCATTTGACAAATGAGAAAAGTTAAGTGTAGAGAGTTTAGGAATCTGCCCAAGGTCATATAAAAATATGTGGGCATCCAAGATTCAAACCCAGATTTGCCTTTCCAAAATCAGTGCTCTTAATTGCCCTACATAGTAATGAGGAAATAATGATATAGAGGGACTGGAGAAGTAGTGGATATTATTGTGTAAGAAGAAATCGAGAGGTTAAATGTCCATCCAGTGCCAAATATCTATCTTATCAAAGTGTCTGGGCTTGAACCCAGACCATCTAACTCTGTTCTTTCCTGTGAAATCGCAGCTGCCTGCTATTGGCACATTTTCAGGAAGATGGCATTTACACCCAGAGATGACACCTGTAATTTACTGAGATGACAATATCCTTGAACTCAGGGTTTAGTCCACACGTACTGCAACGCTCCGGCATCCACCAGGGGGCAGACTTCAGCGGCTGAGAGCCCAACCTCTTGGTCAGGTAGAGCAGATTCAAATTTCGTCTCTGCGCTTTCCTATCTGTGATCCCAGGCAAACCGCTTAAACTCACTAAACTTCAGTGTTACCATTTATAAAATGGACATAACAGTACCTGACACGTAGAACTGTGAGGATCGAATGTGAAAGGCCATGAAAGTTGCGTAGACTAGTCTCGAATGCATATTACGTAGCCTACAAGAACTGGCTATTATTTTATGCCACCAGGTATATTAGTTTCCTAAGGTCACCTCAACAAAGTTCCAAAAACCTGGAGGCTTAAAACAATAGAAATGTGTTGCCTCACAGTTTTAGAGGTCCAAAGTAAGGGGCTGCCAGGATCATGCTCTCTCTAGGGGAAGAGCCCTTCCTGGCCCCTTTGAGCCTCTGCGGTTTGAGGACAATCTTTGGCTGGTAGATGCATCACTCCAGTCACATGACGCCTTCTCCCTGTGTGTCCTCACGTCATCTTCCCTCTGAGCATGTCTGTCTCTGTGTTCAAATTTCCCCTTTTATAAGGACACCAGTCATACTGGATTAGAGTCTACTCTAACGACTTCACCTTAAAGAGATCACCTCTGTAAAGACCCGATTTCCAATACGGTCACATTCTGAGGTCCTGGGGGTTACGGCTTCAACACACACACACACACACACACACACACACGCACGCACGCACACACACACACACACACACACAGTTTAGTGGGGGCTGGGGGCTACAATTCTACCTATTACACCAAGCATCTACGTTTAACCCTGCTTCTTAAAGGAGCCGTGTAGTTTACAATCTCCCAACCCGTAAGGGCTGTGAAAAAGTACTTTCCTGAGAACTGTCCCTCGTGTGCCCTACTTTTCTTTACCTAGCTTCTCCTGACAGCCTCAATTGAGATTTGCCTCTTGGGTCTGGTTTAGCTCTTGTCCTGGTCTAATTAGAGGAGCCGCTTGCTGACCTACAGCTTACATCCCCAGTAGGCCCCAGTTCTGCTTTTCCTGCCGATACCTGCCTCTGGTGATAAGGCTGCCTCCCTTGGAGGCTGACCTTGTCCTCATTTTACCTTCATTAATCCTCTATTGACATAAATGGTAGCAGAAACAGTTCATATTCATTGAAAGCTCTTTTGAGCTAGGAGTTATGCCAAACACTTTATTGTTATTGCCTCATTTAATCCCCACAACACCCTATATGTTGGGTTGGTCATTATACAAATGAGGAAACAGGTTCAGAGAGGTTAAATTGTCCAAAATTGTGCAGCTACAAAAAGACAAAACAGGAATGTAAGTCTGAGTGTGTTTAACACCAAAGATTGGCTCTCAACTATATAGTTTCTGCTGTCAAGGAGTACACAGTGTTTTAGAGAAATAAGATCATAAAAGCAATAATTATAAAAATTAAAATGAGTGGAATAAGTAAACTTAGAAAACTATGTGCACACTCAGGAAGGGTCCTAATTCCCATGGGGGTTATCAGAGAAGGCTCCCAAAGGATTATAATTCATCCACCATATGTGGAAGTATGTGTCATGATGACCAGAGACAGGCAGAAAAAGAGGCATCAGGTAGCATGCAGGAGTCTGCGATCTTGGAGATGATAGAGTAGAGAATACGCCAAGAGAAGATGGCATTAAAAATTCTTATTTAAGCAAGGAAATGACATGATCTGTTCAAATGTTGGGAGAGTCATACTGAAAGAAATGTGGAGAGGAGATTAGAGACACAGGTTGAGAGAGGTAGGGCATGTCTATTCCATGAAATAAACAAGAAATGAGGAGGCTTGAACTAAGATGGGTAGCTGAGGGGATGGAGGAAGGAGGGCTTCAGAGAGAGCACGTATAATTCATGGCATTTGAACCTGATTTAATGTGCACACAAAAGAGAAGGTAAACAATGAAATAACTTCCAAGCTTTCAGTCAGGTGCCTGGATGGATGCAAAGTCATGCTTTTAATTGGAAGAAGGAATGAGAAGGAAAACCATGTGTGGAAAAGGTGTAAGCTAATTCTGGTTGGCATTCCGAATACGTTGCATGACATTTGAGAGGTTACGTAAGTGAAGATGAATATTAGGCAGCTGGACATGTGCGCCTAGAGGTCAGGGCATCAGTGCAATCACCTCCAAACTGGTCTCCTTGCTTCTGCCTCTACCCTTCCCCATCCTTCTGTAGTCTATGCTCTATACAGTTAGATACTACTACTTCCCTCCTTCCTAGCAACAGCTTCTCATCTCATTTACAGCAAAACCCAAGGCCTGACAATGACCTCCAAGGCCAGACATAATGTGGTGCCCTGTGAATCTCTCTCCTACTTCTCTTCCCCTCCCGCACTCCACTCTAGCCATGCCAGCCCTGTTGCTTTTTATTCAAACCAGACAAGCTCTACATCAGGGCCTCTTTTTATTCAAGCCAGACAAGCTCTATATCAGGGCCTTTTCACTTGCTGTTTCTTCCACCTGGAATGTTCTTTCCCCCTAGATATAAGTATGGCTGGTTCACACACTTGTTACAGACCTTTCTTCTCAGTGGGGTCTACCTTGACCATTGTATCTATAAATTTCAACTCACATCTAATATTTCAAGTCCTCCTCTGCTTTATTTTTTCTCCCTTGTGCTTATCACTACTTAAAACTGCACTACAATTTGCTTACCTATCTTGTTTATCTGCTCAACTGTAAATTCCAAGGGGCAGGAATTTTGTCTGCTTTTGCTCAATGCTCAATCCTCAGGGTCTAGATGAGTGCCTGCACACAGTAGGCATGCGTTAAATATTTGAATAAATGACTACATGGGAAATCTGGTCAAGATATATATTATACATATGCATATTTTATTCATTTATTCAGCAATTATTTCTTGAATGTCTACCTTATGTGCCAAGCATTGTTCTAGGTTCCAGGAAATAACAAAATAGATCATATGTCCCTATCATGGAGCTTGCTTCCTAATTAGAGAGAGCAAAAATAACAGGTAGATAATTAAATATACCAGATGCCAGATGGTAATAAGCTGCATGGAAAAAAATTAAGTGAGCTAAGAAAGATGGATTTCAAAATCATGAATATAAAATGTTGGATTCCCATGTGAAAATGAGGTACGCTATGGTGGCCAACCCCAGAGATATTGCAGGCCTTCTCCAGACCACCAACTGTGTGGAGCAAATATGGCAATAAAGCAAGTCAAGTGAACTTTTTGTTGGCTTCCCAGTGCATACAAAAAGTATGTTTGCTCTATTAACTGTGCAATAGCATTGTGTCTGTAAAAACGATGGAAAAATCTTAATTTAAATATACTTTATGGACGCAGAGGCACAAAGTGAGCAAATGTTGGAAAAATGCTTCTGATAGGCTTGCTCTATGGGGGGCTTGACCCAAACCTTCAATTTGTAAAGAGCGCAATATTTGTAAAGTACATTAAAACAAAATGCAATAAAACAAAATATGCCTGCATTTAGTTTGTGATATGAGGAAACATCACGCTTTTCAAGAAGCTCTGCTTTAAGTTAAAAATAATAGAGAAAAGAAAAAAAGAAATAAATGTAATTAAAGGAACCATGAAAACTGCATTAGAATTTTTCTGGATACAATCAGGAACTTGAAGCACAGCTTGCACTCTGTACACAGACAGACACACACACACATACACACACACTCCACATAGTCACACACAATCACATCCCCACAATAGTTCCATTCATTAATAACTTTAATTTTTAAGGAAAAATGAAGTTCTCAGAAGTTTACATATTTGGGAAAGTTTGTGCCAGGATTCATGGTCAGCAAGGTACAAGTTCAATTTTACCCACAGGTTTAATGAAAAAAAACAGGTCAGTCACAACATATGTATTAACAGTAAGAATAACAGTAGCAACTTATGTTGATTGATTACTTACTGGAGGTCAAATACTATGACAATTACTTTAAATCTATTTGTCTTCATTTTATAGATGTGGAAACTGAGGCTCAGGGATGTTAAATAATTGCTCAAGTGTGCAGGGTTTTTAAAAGCAGAACTGAGATTCAAATGCAAATCTTTCAACTTCATGATTCTACTATACCAGGCTGCCTAAACCATACAGTGCTTCAGTGTCTTATGCTAATCCAATTGGTGGAAAAATTCCAAGTGGATCAGAGGCCAAAATGTAAAATATATGAAACCATATATGAACTGGGGTGAATACATGAGTAAATTCTATAATCTGGTTGTGGGAAAATTTCCTACGATCAAAATTGAGAAAAATAAGGGGAAAGATTGAAAATTTGAGTACTTAAAATAATTTAAAACTGGGAAAATATTTGAGTTACAGATAAAAAGATAGTAACTCTGACATACAAAGCATTCTAAAAATTAAAAGAAAACTGCCAATGACCTTATATAAAACTGGGCTAAAGGTAGGAACAAGAAAGGAAATGTGGTGTATTAGTAATCTGATGCAGAGTAACAAATTATCCCAGAATTTAGCACCTTGAAATGAAGGTTCACTAAGGTTTAATCAAGGGTTAGCTGAGACTGCAGGAACCTTAAGGTTTGACTGAGGAAGGATCTGTTTCCCATTTCTTCTATAAATGATTTATATACTATAAAACCAAATTAGAGGGTAAAAGTAATCTCTAAAACTCAAAAGCAAACTGAAACAAAATAACCTAACTGGGTGTCAACTTGGTGGTATAACGACATAGGGAGGAACTATTTAAAATGACTTTAAAACACAGGAATTTGTCTTTACATTCCTAATGTCAAATACAGGAAAAACAAACACACAAATATTGTCTCCACCCTGAAGGAAGAAACACAACGGAAAACTTTTTTTTATATTGTTGGTGGTAGTGTTGATGTTATTCTGTTGTTTATTCATTGTATGATAAGACAGATGTGTAATTCTGCAAGTATCTTTGTGAAGCAGGATTTTCAGAAACAGAGAAAGGAGGTACAGATGTAGTAAGACAATGAGGTTAAGTACAAACCCTGTATTCCTGACTTTAAATTGGAATATCAGTGGTATATTTTCTCTAAAAGGAAAAAATATATAGCTTGATCATTAAAAAAGCCTATAAACAATGGCCAATCTGGTGGCAATAAAGCAACCACCATTGGCCAGATTTTGGTCTCTAAATACCATTTACCTTTAAAAGGAACCAAAGTCCCCTGGAAAAATAGCTGATTCTGGGTCTGTGGCAAACATGTAAGAGATGATCCTGGAACATTTTATCATATAAGAAGCAAGGAAACTAACCATGATAATGAGAATTATATCAAAAGGACCTAGGAAACCAATGTGAAGACCCATTGGCCTAAAATAGGATAATGAGAGTATAAATGAGAATAACAACTTAATGGAATGAAACCCTTCAAATACCTTTAAATCTGTATAAGTGTATAATTATATACAGTGTAATATAAAATTATGTGATATTACTATATATAATGTGTAATTATATTAGTATATAATAGTATATAATCTTAATAGAATATTATATTAAAATACTACTATATTACTAATACATATTAATATTACATATGTAATGTATATTAAACTCTCATTGTTCACCTTTGGAGAATGTTAAGAAACCAACTTATGTTTATAAACTGGTAAACAAAGGGAACTAATCAAGAATTCGTCCTGCTTTTCCTATATAAACTGGACTAGTGAATGATCAAATCATTGATTAGGTAAATTTCTCTTTATAGGTGTATTAGAGCTAATAAAAAAGGAATGATAAAATTAAAATATCAATGTTTTCCAATCCTTAAATGAATGAACAGATCAAAGTATTAAGCATCAATGGTTGATATCACTAATAGAGGAAAACAAAACAGAATAAAGCAAAACAGATGTCCTCTACTTCCTAGGGGAAGCACACATCAAAACCTATGAACTGCTTTCCCTTCCTCCACACAGAAATGCAGGGGATGAGAACGTGTTAGCTCACCCTACAGGATGCAAATATCAGAATCTCGACTATGAGACTCTATGGGATAAATGACTGGTTTCTTTAAAAAATTTCCATGGAAAAAGTTATGATAAGGGATCTTATTAATATAGAAATAAGAGATGTAACAACCAACTGCAAATCTTGAACTTTATTTGGATTTTTATTTAAACCAACTGTAAAAAAAAGATGACACAATGAAGGAAATTTGAATCCTAAGTGGACAGACAGCAGATGATATTACATAGTTATTAGTATGATTTCTCTAATTTTGTTTGTTTTAAAGAGTACTTACCTTTATGTAGAGATATATGCTGAATAATTTATGGATAAAGTGACATGTTGGAAGTTTGCTTCCAAATAATCTAGAGGAATGAAGAATTGAAGATAAAATTAAGGTGATAATTATTAAAAGTGGCAACAAGGAAAGAAGGTTATATTATACTATTCACTTTAATTACATATACTTTTGAAATTTTCCATAATTTTTTAAAAACTGAGTGGTGGTGGGCCCACAGGTTTTTAAAAATATTATTTTTGTACTTTTCTGAATGTTTGAAATGCTTCATAATAATAAGGCAAAAGAAATAGGGTGACATAAATTGGAGCTCTTACTTTGTAATTACATCCTAAAAGTAGCTAGCCCCCTGCATAACACATTTTGCCCATGTTTTCATGTTAAGAATTTCATTTTCAGTTGCTACCAACTTGCTGATTCAAGGAAAATCATTGAATTAATGTATTCCTCTTGGTCCTCTATATTTTTATTTTTAAGTGAGATCAAGAGAAGGTGGATAATTATTAACTTTGTTTTTCTGTGCTTCAAGTTACTTGAATATAATGATTTTATATGTAACCAACATTGCCTTCAACTACATTGCTTCTGCCTTTTGGTTTTAATACAAAGCTGTTTTACTGTACGTTCTGAAACGTTTTTATATTAAAAAAGGGAACCATGGCACATTACTGATTTTCACTGACAAGAGTTAGACCATGTGAAAAACCTCCTGGGGCTAATTTTCCATTTTGTGTTTTTCCCGTGCTGTGCTGACTGGATGTGTCCCATGACTTAGTTCAGCCTCGAGACGTGGCACTGGGTCAATCAGTGGGTTTGGCACAACTTTAGTGGCTCTGATATAGGATTCATCAAAAAGGGGCCACATTCATAAGATGTTTTAACTGCTAAAAGAGAAAAACAAGTGTTTTGTTTTCTCTCTATTTTTTCCCAAAGGGAAAGGAAAGAGTGGGGTGTTAAGGGGATTGAAAGGGTCAAAGGAGTGGACACTACATTTCCTGGAGGCACAAATCTCAAGGTGTGCCTTTCAATTTCAAGATTAAGCTTCTTCTCATGGGAGTTTGGGGTTTCTTTCCAAATCGGGATGCCAAGCTACCTACATATATATATGTATGTATACATATACCCTTCAAAAGCTGCTTTTCAGTTGGGTTATTGGGCTCTGTTTTAGTCCATTTCTCACTTACTCTATAATCTAAAGGAGTGACTTTGATACAGGAACCAAATAAAGAGAGACCAGCACTTGTTCTCAGAGAAAGTGAGCCCCCTCAGCCTTCTCGAGGGCACCATGCTTTGGGTCGCCTGCTTTCTCGCGGGCTGTTTTCCCTCAGCCTCCCCTTGGCAGAGGACCTTATCAGCATCCCTTCTCCCCCTCCAGGCTCAGGGGAGGAAGCCAGCGCCACAGAGCTGAGCCTGCCACCCATCTCTCCTTCTCACTCTCTTCTCTCTCGGAATCTACCCCCATGAACAGGTTCTTCACCTTTAACCTCTTCATTCACTCATATTATATGGATACCTAATCATCACATGTGTGCTGATCCTCCCCTTGGGAAACAAAACAGAACACGACAGGCTTTACCTCCTCTAACCACTATTCTAGTCCCCTGACATAACTGACTCTCAAACGACCATAACAAATAATCTGGACCTGCTGCTTCTGTTTCCTTCCTGCTTCTGGAAATCTGGATTCTTCTTTGACCATTCGATGTAGAGTAAAACTGTGCAGGTAATCGCGTATCTAACATCCAAAGGCAGGGTCCCCAACTCTGTCCTCCTTCTCCCTTTGACTTGGCAGATTCGGCCTGTGCTCCTCTCATACATCCTTGGTGAGCTCTCCCTCCTTGGTCTCCTTGACAACAGGAAATCCTTGATATCGCCAAACATTTCCAACATTACTTCTCTGTTTCAGTGGCTGCTCTATTTTCCGTCACCCTTACGCTTTCCTTTCTAAACATTTCTAGAATATTGGGGCCTTAAGGGACTAATACATAACATCAATTCATTCTACTGCATAATGTTGAACCAACTGAAAAACCAGGCATAAGAGATCAGAAAATGGATTTCAACTGTTTCTACAGATCTATGGCTGAAAAGAAATGCTAATATTCTCTGTCTCTCCGCTTATCCCAAACTCAGAGATTGAAAAAAGAAAAAAACAAGCCTCCTTAAAAAAACAAATTACAACATACCCAGAATTATGTCTCCACAAAAAGGCAGAAGTGTATCCCCAAATCTTTTAGCCTTTAAACAGGTAAGATTTACCCAGTGGAGATGGTCAGTGACTGTAATAGGGTTGGTGGGGGGGACCTGATGAAAGGGGGTAGTTTAATCATCACAATATTGCTCATGTAATTGTAGGTTAATGATACCAAAATAAAATAAATTTAAAAAAAAAAAAAAAGATTTACCCAGTGGAAAAAACGTGAACCAAATGTCAACGTCAGTCCCAGTCAGACAAATCGCCGCTTCTGCTTGGGGACAGATGAGTAAGACAGCTCCTGAGTGTGACTCTTAGCGCAAGTCCCTCCATAAGGAAATATGAAACTATGTGAACATACACAGAGCACGGGATATTCCTCATTCTTATTTTAATCACCATTTTTATGTAGATGATTCTCAAATCTGTGCCTCCGAGTCTGATGGGTTTCTAACCTCTACAGTATTAAACCTAGCTGGTCTCCTTCACCCCACGCTCCTCCCCGTGAGGTCAACGGCGTTACCGTCCCAAACCACCCAACGTTCTTTGGCGTCATCTTGTATTTGTCATTTTCCTTTGCTCCTGTGATTCTTCAAAAAAATGTCTCTCCTACTCATCTCTTCAATTTGTACCTCTGCCACCCTTTCTACTCCTTATTCATCATGCATGCATTCAACAACTATTTATTAAGTATGTACCAGGTGCCAGAAAATTCTTTAAGCAGTGGGGTCATAAATGAAAGGTAAGACATTGACTCGGCCCTCACGGGCCTGAGAAGAGTGAGCAGAAGGTTACCAAATAGTAATCCAAACAAATGTGTAATATCAACATAGATAATTATAATGCCTGAAAGGCGCTTGGTACTATGTGAGCCTGTAATAGGAGGATTAGGGAGGTAGGAGATGGTGTCTCCAGGAAGTGGCACTTCGATCGAAATATAAAGTATAAGCAGAAGTGAACTGAGCAGAGAGGGCAGAAACGAGCATTTCAGGCAGCAGTCTCTAAGCATAAATGACTTATGATTGATAGTAGCATGGTGAGTAGACATTCCAAGAAGCAGCGTGCAGATTAAAAGGCAGTCTGGGGCAGAGTAGGGGAGCTGGAAAGGTAGATCAGGGCTCATGCTATGTGAGGCCTTATGCATCATGTTAAGAGTATTTTCTTTATTTTGAGATGAGAGAAAGTCACTGAAGTTTTAGACAATGGGAAAATATGATTAGCCTTGAATTTTTAAAAGATCACTCTTGAATTTTTGGATCACTGTTTTTGCTTCTCAGTTGATCATCTGTGGGTCTCCCCTCTCTGCTTTGTGGATTACTTTACAAGCTAGTATTCTCCTCGTCCTCACAATGTGCTGCTTCAACCTTACCTGTTTCCTAGTCAAATCATTCAGATGATTTCCCGTTATTTTTAGGATAGGGCTCAGATCGTTAGACCTGTCTTGCTGGGCTTGCTACCATCTGGGTTCAGTCTCCCTGTCCAAAACAATTTCCCTCCACCCCCAACACTCTAGCCAAGCCTGTCTTCCGCCTTCCTCCAAACACACCAGCCTCACTCCTGACTCCGGCCCTCCATTTCTTTGTTCAAACCTTTGACAGTATGAAACTTCTGCTCAAATTCTTCCTCTTAGTAAAACCCAAACATATTCGAACTTCCATTCAAATCTTACTTCCTCTTTAAAACTGTACACTACTCTGGACAACAGCATGAGCTCACTCAGGCTAAATTTAGTATTTGCGCAGTTGCGAGAGAGCTAAACAGGAATGGACTTCGTATAGGCCATTTCTTTGGGAGACACAATTTATTTCCCATTTTATGCACTGTCACCTTGGCTCACTGTGTCGATTTAGATGATTTCATGGCCTCAGTGATATTATTTTTGTTTTTTCTTTCCATTATGAATGTCATATATTTTTCCAAAGAAACATTTAGAAACACAGAGAAAGAACAGGATAATGAAATAATATTATTGCAATAAAATATTTTCTGTGTTCTTAAAAAATATTTGATAATATTTTTATGTGCTATGGTTATATATAACTGAATATTATATATAATATACAGAACATATGTTATATTTGCTCTATGACATTGAGTTGCTATGTCACAATTAACTCAAACATGCCCTGTTGCCGGACATTTGAATCTTTCTATTTCACCATGTTATAAATAATACGGCTAAGCCATAATTTCTGAAGTTTCAATTATCTTCTAAGGATAGATTTAAAAATATGTACTTATGGTGTCAGGGAGCCAGTTTTTGTTGCATACAGGCTGAGAGCACTCCAACAAAGCTGGACTACGAGTGTGCATGAAGGCGTTCACTGCAGCACATTCTCAGGATTGGGTCTTGTCATCGCATAGATCATTTGTGACTCAATGTTTAAGAAAAACCAGTATGATGGTATTTTGATTTTCCTATCTGTAGCTAAAGAGGTTTAACATTTGTTTCTAAGTTATCTGGAGGAAGTATTTGCAAAATTACTGGGAAAAAGGGTGCACATGAACTCCAACAGCTAGAAGGCTTTTTGATCTGAGGCTAGATTCCTTCATTTATCTCCAGATACACACGGAGTGCCAGCCTTGTATCAGTCATAATCCTTGTCAGACTAGCCACAGAGTAGCAGTTCCCAAATTCTGCTGCATATTGGAACTGCCTGGTGACTATTAAAAACTACTACCTGGCAGCTTCCCACCCCCTGACATTCTGATTTAATTGGTATGGGGTGGAACTTGGGTAGCAAAAGCTTTAAAACATTTCTAGGGATTCTAACGTGCAGCAAAGTTTGGAAACTGTCAGAGTAAAGAAGGATGACGTCATAGAATATGGTTAGCGTGCCAGTGCTGTGAAGTGTATGAAGTGCAAAAAGACACACTCACACAGACAAAACCACAATGTCTTGTCTCGCAGACCTACTCTGCACTAGGTTGCCTCAGACAGTAACTCTGAACAGTCCTGCTTGAATGACTTCAAAAGGATAAGGCAGAATGAGACACTGATGATAAAACAAATAGCTATTTACCATTTCAGTGTGAAACTTAGTTTTCATTTGAGCAGCCTGGAAGTCACAGATGCATCAGCTGTGACATCCTCACCGTCATTGCGAGTCAGTTGGGTGGAGAGGAGCTCTTCCTGTGAAAGTCATTGTGAAAACAGAGCTCAAGCCTTTGCGCAGCATGCCCGGGAGAACTCATCAGTGCAATGTTGTAAATATCTTCATATTTTGATATATGTGAGTTGTTCCTCTAAACTACTGCATACTCACATATTTCCCCTCTGAATTGCTCATTATGGAATATCTCTCTTCTAGCAAATATATGTAAAGTGTGTGCAAAAGTTTTTATCCATCTCCTTTTGATTTAGTTATAAGAACATCCAACATCTGCCAAAACTGAGACCCACAGTCTCAGAAATATTTCTTTCATTGCCCTCTCAGTCTGCACATCAGCAGAACAATTCAATGGAAATTCTGTAGAGATGCAACATTGCAAACAGATTGTATTTCCCCAGAAAACTTGACCCCCCAAAATTTGATTTATTTAACATATTTGCATTTTAATGGGTTTTTCTCAAAGGCTAATCCTACCCAGATGGGTTGCTGTGGTTTTACTAATTTATAATTTTCAGCTCATTTATATGCACCTATTAATGTGAAGTATGAATATCTGCACCATGTGCAGGCACATACGGATTATATCTACCTAAAATGCACATTTAAAAATTAGAAAGACTGAGCTTCGGTATTTGGGCTACCTTACAGATGTCAATCCTCAATTTAACACATTCCATTGAGTCAGTCTCCCAGTCTTAAGGTTAATAATAACTAACGCTTCTGTGGTAGCCTACAATTTATAGAACTCTTTTCTCATACATTAACTCATTTAATAACATGCCTGAAGCCTTGGGAAGGCTCAATATAACCTTTTGAAGCTACAGAAGAACCACTTAAAGGGCCAGTTCTTCCCTCCCCAGCTCCCGTCCCCACTCTTCAACGATGCAAATTCCTAAGCCAGCACTGACTCACCTGCTCCATTTAGGTAGGGCGAGTAGATGTGGTCAGTGGGTGTGGCCAGCGGGTGAGCCACTATTTGATGTGACCAGATTAAATTCTGGCATCCTCTCCTTCTATCAGCCCCAGCCTCCTTCCAATCTCCATTTTCTAAGTACAGTTGGCACAAATGTGTTTTTTTCGATGGCTCTTTTCTAGTTTTAGTTCTCCACAGAAATTGGTGCATTTTCCCCTAATCACTGCGAAAGGGTGCATATTTCTGCCACCAGGTGCCATGAGAAGGAGCTCTAGCGAAAGGACCTTATCTACACTCTACACTATCGGGTGGGATGTCCCTCTTAATACACTGAATTCTTGTCTGAAATGTTCACAATATTCCTTAGGATAACAAATATATATATGAACTCCAAAAGACTATGGCAGGTACATATCAGTTTTCATTATTCTTCAGCTCATATTTTATCATCTTCTAAATACAGATAACTCAGAATGTATACCTTTCCACGTGGGGTTACAAACTCTCCCAAAATATGTCACCTTTATGTGTAAGAGCAAAACTCTAAAAAATATTAGAAGTCTTATTAGTACATAGTGAAGTCTTTTCTACAATTTTCCCACGCTTCAAATATTTCCTTTTCTATTTTGTATTGATGTTTGGTGTATAGTTCTATGAATTATAACACATGCACAGTCCAGGTAATTGTCACAATTGGGATGCCGAACAGCTGAATTCCCATGTGCTGTTCCTTTCTAGTCAAAGCACACAGCCACTTCTAGCCTCTGGCAATCACTAATCTATTTTCTACCACTGTAAATGTGTCTATTCAATAATGACATATAAGTGGACTCATATTTTGAGACTTGCTTCTCTCACTTAACCTAATGCCTTTGGGATTCATCTAAGCTATGAGATTTTTAATCCCTTTTACTGTTAGGTAATATTCTCTAATATGGATATACCACTGCTTGTTTATCTATTAAATATATATATATATTAACATATTTATGCTAAATATAAATACTACTTTAGAATTGGCATAACATAATAAAAATGTTACTATAACACAGTAGAAATTTCTTGGGAACCAACCATATCTAGAGGTAAACACCAATTCTATTGCTACTTATTAGTTATGAGCAAATGGGAAAGGGGAAAGTCTTCCTGAGATTGAGATTTGGCACAGTGCAGGGGTAATGATGTTTTCATTTCACAGGGTTCTGAAAATAATTAAATAAGACTGAAGCATGAAAACTGTCTGGCACACAATACATAACCAAACATGTCTGTTTTCACTCCCATCTGCCACCAAGCTGAGGTAGCATAATAGATATTTTAGAAATTTTTATCCTCCTGATTCTCAGGTGTGGAAACTCATAATACTGATTTTATTATAATCTGTTTTGTGAGCATAGGGGAGGTAATCCATTGTAGTTTGCTTGGTACATCTTTGTAGAGCATAAATTCTTAATAATTATGTTTCTAAACAAGTGCGAAATACCATTTTGCATGTTTTTCTAGTACAAGGGTATCTTGTGGGGTGAGTTTCTAGAGGCCAGGAATTTGGTAAACTTGTTTTCAGCAGCACCAGCAGAACTGGAAATCTCCTTAATCTGGTCATGATACATGACAGATGCCTATTTTATGCAGTCCCTGTCAAGCAGTGACGACCAGCTGGGGAGAAGGAACCAATGCCTAAGTACAAAGAGGGTGTGGGTGACTCAGACAGCAGCGGGAAGTCCTCTGACGGAGCTGGATTCTAAGCTTCTTTATCTCACTTGATACCGGGCTCCATTACTTGTCAGTGATTGATTTGTCGCAATTCCTGGAGTAGACCATCTGGATTTCTTATCAGCATGAGCAAGAGGAAGCGATTAAATTTCAGACCCAAAGGTAAAAATATCTGTGTGCTCAGCCCAAACTCCACATATTTTATTCATTTTATGCTTCTGGCTGCACGACTGAGTACCACTGTCCTTCAGACACCAACAATTATAGTTCAAATATCATGTTGAGGAGGATTTAATGCAGTTGAACTCTCAAGTAAATCGTTAAAGTTATGTGCCATTGATTCAGTTTTAACTCACACTTTCTGACTTTTACAATGAGGTAATAAAAATTCATGTGGTCTCAAACTTAACTTTAAAGAGTTCTGTTGGAAAGCTATCAGATTGGGAGGCATAGACATCATTAAAAAATGAGTCAATATAACTCATTCTTTCCTAGTTTTGCCACAATTTATGAGATAACCACCTGGATATTTCAGCAATCAAGCATATTTGTATGACCGTCTATAGGTTGATCCATTTGAAGTTACCGATAATCAGCTCGTTTTCACCTGTAGAAATGGCAATTTCATAAGTTTTAACCTAATGAAGCATCCTTATGTTGACTTGGAAAGGCAATGGGATGCTGTTAAGGACTGAATTACACCCCCCTTCCAATTCATATGTTGAAGCTGTAACCTCCCTTGTGACTGTATTTGGAGATAGGGCTTTTATGGAGATAACCGAGGTAAAATGGGGTCTATAAGTGTGGGTCCCCAATCTGAAAGGACTTAGAGGAGGGAGCCCCTCATAAATGTTGTCCCTTTTCTTATAAGGAGGGAGCTCCCTCCTTATAAGAAAAGGGACAAACATCAGAATTCTCTCTCTCCATGCAAGCACAGAGTAAGGGCCATGTGAGGACACAGTGAGAAAGCCCTATCTACCAGCTAGAAAGAGGTCTCACCAGAACTCAACCCTGATGGGACCTTGAACTTGGACTTCAGCTTCCAAAACTGCAACAATACAAATTTCTGTTGTGTAAAGTACCCACTCTATGGCATTCTGTTAGGGCAGCCCGAGCTGACTGATACAGGTGCCAATTCCCCATCCTCCATGGGTCTTCCATTCCTGCTTCAGTAGCTAAACTGGATTATCAGATTTGTTAAAGGGACTTAAGGGAATCTGCTCCTCAATTCTATGAACTCAATTCCAGATCCAATAAATATCAAAATGAAAACTCTGTGTCACTCCAGAGTAGCCTCGTTTTATGTTGCTGGAGAACAATAAATAGGTATTTCAATTAGCAAAAACCTGATTTATTTGAACTGGACTCCACACACACACTGGAAGCCTCAGTTAAGGGGAATGGTTTTATTGGTAGGATTCTGCACATTACTTTTTGGAAGACAGGCAAACCAAGACTGATGCTATCACATCTCTTCACTAAACTGGGGCTAGTTACAGGGGTTAGAGATATATGAATAAAACACCGCCTTCTATTTCTAGCATAGAGCAGTCACTCAATAAACATTGCTATTTCAAGGAAACAAACATTTAGGCATCTTTTTTCATAAAATATCTAGAGTTTATCTTACCATACATATGTACATAAATTAAACTCCTACATCTTGCACCACTACAATAAGGAACTGAACTTCAAAATAAAGACCCCTATGCCAGATCATCAAAGAAAAATAGTATGTTCGGCACACTTTGCTTATTAATTTAAGAGTCTGAAAGAGACATCACCAAGATGGTGACAGGTCATTGCTGACTTTGCTCCCCCTCACAAGAAGAACAACTAACAACTATTCAAGAATAAGACATTATTCATAGACTCCTAGAACACGGGCATGGGGCTGAAGCAGCCTCTGCACCACAGAGACCAAGAGAGACTACATTAGAAGGGTAAGAAAGGAGGCTATACCTCCATGCAGAGGTCACCTATGAGTGGAGAAATCTCTGGCTCCTCCAATGGGAAAAGAGAACATGGGGGCACAACCAACACCACACAACATTTATGAGGGGCTCCCTCCTCTAAGCTCACACCACAGGGATTGCAAGGGAATCTGCACGACTCAGTGATTGGAACTCCGACTATGACAGAAAAGGAGGGAGGGGTTTGCAACACCAGCACACAGACGTTGGCAGACCAAATTCATCCTGGCAGTGCCCAAGTAGTAATCCAAGCCGCTGGCTTTGTTCATCTGCAAAACCACCTTGAGAGTTTATCTAAATCAGGGAACTCAGTAGGGTGCAGAACTATCTCATTCAGGCACCCAAACAAGGAGGTTTGCCAACACTAGAGACTGGTTTGCACACATCCAGGCAAGGAGCTGAATCACAACCCAACTTGTGCTGTGGAGAGTGTCTTCTGGCCATCTGACCACAAGGGCTGGTGACAACTCCTGGAAGCTGTGCAGCTCGGCAGCCCCCAAGCTGAGAGGCAGGTGGGGACAGCTAATCATTTGCAGATTAAAGCCAGTGGCCCTGTTTTATCAGAGAATTTAGGGTGTAAGTCATCTTGAATTATGACAACAAAGAACTTTACAAGTTTTAGAGCCGTGCCTGGGCAGGAAATTTAATCCATAGCCAAACTCATCACTGAATAAAGCCTTCAGCCTGCCCAAACAGAGAATCTGAGCAGACCACATGGGAAATTGCACAGCTCATTAAATAGCCATTTGTACAGTGGCTCTTGACCAGATAACACAGTTGATGGCTTCCCCATTCCACAGAGAAAAAACAGTGGTCTCACCTGACCAGACAATTCAGTGAAAACAGTATCCTGATTCAGATCCTCAAGCAATGAGCTATAAAAGCCCTGGGTCACATCCTGCTTCAGGAAAACTAATTCATAGTCCCATCCAATACTGAATATAGTACCCCGTCCCAAACATTAGTAAGCTTGGACCAGAAAATCCAAAAAAAGGATCCCAAATAGATACAACCTGAATAGGGCTCCACCAACACACATTATAATTAAATTGTCTAAAGTCAATGATAAAGAGAGAATTTTCAAAGCAGCAAGAGAAAAAAAGAGAAATTACATATAAGGAAGCCTTCATAAGACAATAGGCAGATTTTTCAACATATACTTTACAGACCAGGAGAGAACAGGATGACATTGAAAATATTGAAAGAAAAAACTGTCAACAAGAATTTGATACCCAGTGAAGCTGTCCTTCAGAAAAAAAGAAGAGATGGTTTCCTGAGTGAACAAAAGCTGAGGGATTTCTTACCACCAGACCTGACTTATAAGAAAAGCCAAAGGGATTTCTTTGATTAGAAGTAAACAAATGCTAATTAATGTCATAAAAACATAAAAAGACCATGTAAATCTCACTGGTAATGGTAAATAGTCATGCTTAGATTTTGCAATACATTAATAGTGTCTCAAAATTCACTTACAACTCTGCAAGTTAAAAAAATAGTAAAACTAACAATAATTATAATAATCTGTTATTAGTCACACTATACCATGTAAATTCTAACAGCAATGACCTAAAGTGTTAGACGAGGAGAAATAAAAGTGTAAAATTTACAAATTCGATTGAAGTTAAGTTGTTTAAAATAGGGTGTTATAAGTTTAAGATATTTTATGTAAGCCTCATGATAACTACAGAGGAAAATCCTGTAGTAATACACACACACACACACACACACACACACACACACACACAACATAACAAAGAACTCAAACTATACTGATACCAAAGACATCAAAATGCACACAAAAAAGGCAGCAGGATAAGAAACAAGGAACAGTGGGTCTATTAAAAAACCAGAAAAACAATCAATAAAATAGCAATAGTAACTTCTTACCTATCAATAATTACTTAAATGTAAGTGGATTAAATTATCCAAGTAAAAGACATATATTGGCTGAATGGATTAAAAAAAAAGAAACAAGATCCAAAAATATGCCTACAAGAGACTCACTTTAACCTTAAAGACACATGTAGAATGACAGTGAAGGGGCTGAAAAAAGACACTTCAAGCAAATGATAACCAAAACATTTTTTTTAAAAAAAGGAGTAGCTATACTTATATCTGACAAAATAGACTTTAATCTAAAAATGGCAAAAAAGAGAGAAAGAAGGTTATTATATAATATTAAAGGATCAATCAATCAAGATATAATTGTAAGTATTTATGCAACCAACACTGGAGCACCTACATATATAAAGCAAAACCTAACAGGGCTAAAAGTACAAATAATCAATAATACAATAATAACTGCAGTTTTAATACTCCACTCTAAAAAATATATAGATTATTCAGAAAGAAACTCAATAAGGAAACAGATTTGAACAGCACTATAGACCACATGTACCTAATAGACATTTACAAAACATTCTGTCAAACAACAGCAGAATACACATTATTTTCAAATGAGCATTGAACTTTTCTTAGTTAGACCATATGTCAGGACACAAAACAACTCATCAAATTCAAGAAGACTGCAATCATACCAAGCATCTTCTCTGATAACAATGGCATAAAACTAAAAATCAGTAACAAGAAGAAAACTGTAAAATCCATGAACACATGGATATTGCACAACACTTTCCTGAACAACCAATGCATCAAAAAGAAATTAAAGGGGAAACTGAAAAGTTTCTTGAGTCAAAAGAAAATGGCAACACAACAAACCAGAACCTGTTGAATGTAGCAAAAGCAGTTCTAAGAGGGAAGTTTATAGCCATAAATTAAGGAACAAGAGAGATCCCAAATAAACAACCTAATTCTACACCTTAAGGAACTAGAAAAAGAACAAACTGGTCCCAAAGTTAGCAGAGAAAGGAAATAATAAAAATTAGAGTAAAAATAAATACAATAAAGATTTTTTTTCTACTAGAAAAGAAAACTAAAGGTAAATATCCCTGGTGACTATAGATGCAACAATTCTCAATACAATACTAGCAAACAAAATTCAGCAGCACGTCAAAGAATCATTCACCATGATCAAGTGGGATTTATCCTTAAGATTCAAGGATGGTTCAATATACAAAAATCAACCAATGTGATATACTATACTAATAAAATGAAAGAAAAGAATCATCTCAGCAGATGCAGAAAAAACATTTGACAAATATCCATTCATGATAAAAACTCAATAAATTAGGTATAGAAAGAACAGAAAGGATGAAATTTTTTCCTGTAAGATCAGGAATAAAACAAGAGTGCTTACTGTCACCACTCTTATTTAACGTAGTACTGAAAGTCCTAGCTAGAACAATTACACAATAAAAAGGATTAACAGACATCAGAATTAGAAAGGCAGAAGTAAAATTGTCTCTGCCTATGACATGATTTTATATATAGAAAATCATAGAGATTCAATCAAAAAAGTGTTAGATATAATCAATGATTTCAGTGAAGTTTCAGGATACAAAATTAACTTACCAAAATCAGTACTTTTTCTGTACACGAGAATAAAATTTCTGTAAAAGAAATAAAGAAATTGATCTAATTTACAATTGGATCAAAACAATAAAATACATTGGAATAAATTCAACTAAGGAGGTGAAAGATCTCTATACTTAAAAATATAAGACACTGAAAGAAATCAAAGGAGACACAAATAAATAGAAAGGTATCCCATGTTCATGGATTGGAAGATTAATATTGTTAGAATGCCAAGTCTACAGAAAGCCATCTATAGATTCAATGCAATGCTTATCAAGATCCTGATGTCAGTTTTTACAGAAGTGGAAAAAAAAAACATCCTAAAATTTATACAGAAGCACAAATGACCCTAAATAGTGAAAGAAATCCTGAGAAAAAAGAACAGAGCAGGAGGCATCACACTTCCTAGTTTTAAGCTACACTATAAAGCAATAGTCATCAAAAGAATATGGTACTGGCATAAAAACAGACAGACCAATAGAACAGAATTGAGAGCCCAAAATAAACCCAACTATGTATGTCCAAATAGTATTTGACAAGGAAGCCAAGAATATTCAATGGAGAAAAGACAGTCTCTTCAATAAATTGTGCTGGGATAATTGGAAATTTACATGTAAAAGAATGAAACTGGATCCATATCTTACATACAAAAATTAACTCAAATGGATTAAAGACTTAAATGTAAGACCTGAAAGTATGAAACTCTTAGAAGAAAATATAGAAATAAAGCTCCTTGATGTGAGTCTTCAATATGATTTTTTTTGGATATGACACCAATAAAGTTGAGAATAAACAAGTGGGATTACTTCAAACTAAAAAGCTTCTTCACAGCAAAAGAAACAACCAACAAAATGGAAAGACAAGCCATGGAATGGGAAAAAAATACTTGCAAACCATTTATCTGATCAGGGCTTAATATCCAAAGTATATAGAGAACTCAGTATAAAAATCCAATGCAACTAAAAAATGAACAAGCAACCTGAACAGACATTTTTACAAGGAAGGCATACAGGTACATGAAGATACTCAATATCACTAGTCATTAAGGAAATGCAAATTAAAACCACAATGAGATACCACCACACACCTGTTAGAAGGGTCATGATCAAAAAGACAAGAGATAACAAAATTTGGTGTGGATGGGAAGAAAAGGATGTCTTTATGTTCTATTAGTGGGATTGTACTTTGGTATTGTTATTATGGAAAACAGTGTGGAAGATCCTCAAAAACTTAAAAATGGAACTATTATTTGATCCAACAATTCTACTTCTGGGAATATATCCAAAAGGAACTAACTAGAAAAGTAGAAAAGATATCTGAATCCCCAGGTTCATAGTAGCATTATTTATAACATTCAAGACATGGAAGCAACTTAAGTGTCCATTGATGAATGAAAGGATAAAGCAGTTTTGGTATATATACACACACACATATATATATATATGCAATTGATACTACTTAGCCATAAAAAATGAGGAAGTCCTATCATTTTTAACAATGTGGATGGGCCTTGAAGGCATTATGCTAAGTGAATAATAAATCAAAGACAAATACTGTATGATTTCACTTATATGTGGAATACAAGTAAGTAAATAAAACCAGTCTCATAGAAAAAGAGATTATACTTACCAGAAATGGAGGGAGGGCAGGAGGGGGAACTGGAGGAAAGTGGTCAAAAGGTACAAACTTCCATTTATAAATATAAATAAAGGTGCAATGTACACTTGATGACTATAGCTAACATTGCTGTATGATATATAGGAAAGTTGCTAAGAGATTAAATCCTAAGAGTTCTAATCACAAGAGGAATTTTTCTTTTCATTGTACCTATGTGAGAAGATAGATATTAGCTATCCCTATTGTGGAATCTTTTCACAATATTTGTAAATCAAACCACCATGTTGTATGCTTTAAACTTACCCGTGATGTATGTCAGTTATTTCTTGATAAAACTGGAATAAGAAAAAAATTCTGGCAAAAACACAGAGGGTTTCTATTAATAAAAACAGTAATTCCCCAAGATATCCTATTTTATGAGACTTTTGTTAATTAAGATTTTTACCATTCATGTTCTATTTTTATTGGAGATCTATATTAGCTGAAAGAAGTAGCAAAGGAAGTCATCATTGAATGGAAAACAAACACATTTTGCTCTTTTTCATGACATTATATTGGAGATATTATTACACACCAAAGCAGTGATTATAATAAGATACAATTGATATAATGAAATGATTAATCAATACCTGATCTAATAATGAAGAATGATAATCCGAAGAGTGAACAAAATAAATTCACGTTTCTTTTCCAAATAGTTCCCCCAACTCTCTTTCAAAGTGGTACAATGTATAAATACTTAATTTTTGCTATCTTCCAATTCAGCAATTAATTTAATAATTCACTCAAGTATGATGAAATTCAGGGCAGAAATTCCTCAAGCCAGAAGCCTGGTGCCCTCACTAAAATAGCATTCTGAAAATCATCTGATTCTAAACTAATCAATGGTTATGGTCCATATATGAATATAAGGAACCATGAGGAAAGCTGTATTTTTGTTTCCTTCATTACCTAGGACACAGCAGAACGACCAACTGCTGATCAGCATTTGCATTCTGCATCTTTGACAAAGGACCTGCAGCTGTCATCAGCATAGTTTGCCCCACGTGTTCCATATCATTGCGAAGAAGCTCTGTTTTTCAGTGTTAGCAGGATTTGTGATTTTGTTTAGGATGGTCCTCGTTTATCACAGCGTACATAACGACTTTCAGGTGTCTTCAAGTAACGTGAAGTACACAGACAATTCAGCAGTATTTTGTGTGGGCACATTTCCAAATGGATCAATGAAAGTTTTGCTAATCCAGCAGTGGTGAGATTAGTATACCAGAGGAGTGACAATGACCTTAACGATCATTTATTGGACTACGTGCTGGTGAAGTAGGCAACATTATCCTCATTTTAAGATATTATAGGAACTGAGAATGTAAAATGTCCTGTCAAGGTCCCATAATTATGAATCTACAGAGCAAAGATATGAACTCAATTCTATTGAGTCCCTAGCCTTTGGGCTTAACCATCACTTCACTGACACACCCCTATGTCCTTATCCTTAATAGCTGTTTAAAGTTCTCAGAGAAATTGAGTATTTTGAAGCTTCCCTTGATGTTATGTACCCGTGCATTTGTAATTAGCCGAACAATGTGATTTTTTAATGATTAAATATATGGTAAATAATGAATATTCACAGTTGTGGAAACAGACTGGGTAGCAATTAATCTGAGTTTTTGTAAAATAGACCGCAGTGCTGGGGAGAAAATTCAGGATCCACTTAGATTAGGCATTCTCTCCTCATAATTATAATATGTTTTCTAATGCAGATTTACCCACTGCTTTAATATTTATGAAGCATTTCATAAATATAAGCCTATCAATGTCTTTGTAAAGATTCATTAACCCAATTTTACAGATGAGCAAACTGAGAGTCAGGGGGGCTAATTGCTATGGCCTCTCAGTATGTATTATCACGTTCCAATTAAATTTTGCTAACTTAATAACTTAAAATCTTTATTTTAATATAGGATCATTCAAATGAAATACTGAATTTTTTTAGCTTCCTATTTTTATAAATTTTGGCTGTTTTACATAGTCCATCAATTTCATACCTATGCCTTCAGTTTAATATGTTACCTCATAAAATATGTTTTCTGATGTTTTGAAGTGAAAACTTAAAATACAAAAAAAAAAGTAGATGAATAGAATCAACTATAAAACAGTCACAAAGTAAGGCACTTTAAAGATACCTTAGTGGTTCTCTCTGAAGATAAGTATCACTTGTCCAAGTCAGAAGCACCTGGCCTTTGAGATAAACATCCCATTACAGCTGGAACCTCATAGACGGACGTACAAATGACTATAGGAGCTGTTTTTCTTTCTCTAGCATCTGCCGCCTCAGTCAAGCTCTGAAGATCATGCCGTGAGGTTGCACTGCACTATGATGGCCATAGTGAGAGATCAAAGGTGTAATCCCACAAATCCCTCGCTCTTTTTAGTTTGCCTTTGAGGATATTGTATTTTTGAATTTATATGGATGTGTTTGAGCACATTTCTTGAGGTAACCAGTCCTATATCTTATTTTTTATTCAAACTTCATGGGTGTTCTCTGTAATTGTCAAGGAGTTAGTAAACTAGTTGTATTCGTTCTCTAGATCTGTTCAATGAAGATCTGTTAAGATATTGCTTCTGTAGTTCGACAATTATTCAAATGAATTACCAGATGCCCTTACTTATTCTAAAAGCAGTTACCTGATGTATTCAAAAATGATCTTTTCAAATCTATTCCCGTGAGCTGTTCCACCAATCTGTGTGTTAATATTTAAAGTTTCTCATTAGCACAAAGTCATCTAACTTTTCACACTTGTGATTCTCCTTAAACATCTCTAGCTCAGATGTAGCATTATGAGTACAGAATCGTGTTGCTGCTGTTACGAGAGGACTCTATTGGAGAGGCTTGCCTAATTTGTCTTACGAAAGACTTCGGAATCCTTCAAACCTCACCGTCTCAACTGTGCACTGAAAGTAATGTTATTTTTCACTTTTTTGCAAAGGGAATGAGAGCATTTTAGGGAAATACCTGGGTTTATCTCCCATTTACCTGAGACACATGGAAACCCATGTTTAACACGCTGCATCTTTATTAGCCCTTGGAAATAGTCAGGCATCTTTGACAAAAACATTCTGTCTATAAACTAATGAGGGCAAAATTCTTGAGTCTTATCAGAAGAGTTTAAGCTGGCTTTCTTGATAGTCACCCATCTGTCGCATAGAACCCATTTGGTAATAATCTGGAGGAGCCACGTATCTTCTGTTTGCTTCCAGCAGGCACCTTAGGTTTCCACGGTTAAAGAAAAAGACTACATTCACTCACTCATCTAGCTATCTACAAACATTCAGTGATCGGTTTGCCCAGGACTATTTAGTTGGTCTTTGTGGTGAACCACCATGAAGGTTCCTTCCACCCTGACTTTTTGTACATTGGAAGAAAATTTATAAACCTTAAAGATAAGGACTCCATCCTCTTTGTTGTCAAGCACCTTACTAGTTCTTACCAGCACATGAGTATTGGGGTGGGGAGATGGGACGTAGTAGAATTGATAAATTATTCCCCAAGATTTGTCTCAGTATTTATTGTGGTTCACATTTTATTGGTGGAGAAACATAGTGGGATAGGAGTGGTCTTTAAATCATGAACATATACATGTAATATGAAACACTGAAAGTTGGAAAATAAAAGTTAAAAATGCCTCATTTTTCACCCAGAGTATCTACCTTGGTAGGAGCTGAGATGGGAAGAGTTTGAAGAACAGGACAATGTTTTGTTAAAAAAGATTGTTGTGATACATTGGAAAGCCCAATGATGTGTCTCACAATACAATTCAATTAAGAATTTAGGCAAGGATTCCAAAGGATTAAATAGGAGTGGTGCTGTTCTCCTAGAAACAGAAAGTTAAATTAAGAATTGAGGTAGGATTCCCAAAGAATCTCTGAAGTTGAAGAAGTGTATGTTGGAAAAGAATTAGCACAAATGATTTTTAAGAAAGTGAAGAATCACAATAAGTACCTTCTTCAGGCCAGGCGTATTCTCATCTAATTGTCAAAGAGAGCCCAGAGGTAGAAAAAATTGGCTCATTTTGTCCCCAAAGAAGATCAGACTCAGGAAAGTAAAGTAACCAGCCCAAGGGCATAGAGCTCATGCTCTTTCGTCTGCCTCAAACCATTTCTATGAATAACCAATCTGTTCAAATATTTATGGAGCCAAATAATGTTGGTATCTTTACAATATGAGTTAAGAGTCAGGATTAACTTGGAATGTCAGCATTGGGTTGCTAGGCAACCGTGAATCAATCAACAGTGCTCTCGGACCACCTAATATGGAAAAATGAGGGGCATACTGAGAATTCTGTAGGGAAGTAATATCTTATTCCTGAGATGGATAGTATTTTTGTCAGGAAAGACAAAATGGAATGTAAATAAATCTATAGCAAAATGTATACACCCATAGAAATATGGATATACCCTGAACCATTTAGTAAGCAATAGAATGGGAAGGAAGTGACTACTGACAGATACGGGAGTGACCTGAATTAAAGTCAGTCTATATATATTGAGGTCTAGCAGTTAATTTTTAATAGAACTTAAACATGATGTAGGTGTTTATCATGTGCTAGATATAATAAATTAAGCACCATTAATTCTCATCAACCTTGTAAAGTAGGTGGATTATCCTGATTTTCCTGGTGCTGAAACTATGGCACAAAGAGGTCAAACAACTTGTCCAGGTTTCTACAGCTTTTAAGTGGCAGAGCTGGGATTTGAACTGAAGCGGTACCAGAGTCGCTACTCTTACACTGAACTCACACCTTCAGCGTCAGTGTGCCATGGAAGAATGTGAGGGACATAAAGATTGTGATTCCTTACCCCTTGACGTAAGTTTTATATGTGAAAACACTGCTCCATTATTCTTGGAATAAATTTATTAATTTATTCAACAGTTATTTATTAAATACCTACAATGTGTGATATACTGATCACACTGGGGTAAAGCAGTGAACAGGACAAGGACTCTTGCTTTCCTACACACAAAAGTACCAGGCACTCAATACACATTAACGATGCATCACAATGCTTTCCTTTCAGAAATACATAATGTACATTCTCATTAGCTTGGACAAGATACCTACAGTAGACTCTCCTTAATCCAAAGTTACCCTTAAAAATTACTACCATTCGTCAAAAACTCTACTAAGTAGTAAGGCTTGGGGGCTTCCTATTTAGAACCAGAGGAGCAGTCCAAACACCCTTATAGTCTCCTGATGACTTTCTGAATGGAGCATTAAACTCTGTATCTTTGTGATAGTTACACTTCCACAATGTGGTAAGCCATGCTTGTCCATTTAGACACAATTTACTCCCACGGCCCCAAAATTGCTTCTTTTGCATTTGTTCAGTGTCTTCTATGTGGTAAGAATTAAGCAATTCGTTATTAAACGATGTTTGTAATAATGTGGAGGGTAAGGTATTCCACATTAAAGCGATTCACAGTGCGGTTACAATCCCATCTCCAAATTACTAATCATTTGCCAAATTTAAACAGCCTTTTTAGCCAATGTTGTTTTCCTGATGCTAAAGGCCCACATCTAAAAATCATCAGACTGCAACCCATTAAAATGAATGTACATTCTAGAAACTGCTAAAGTAATCCACACTTTAATGAGAAGGACAAGGCTGTAGGAATGTTTTCAGCCCCTTGCCTTTTGTGCATGCTTCCTTACCTGCTCCTGGAGTGGAGGGGGAGAGCCGCGTCGGGCTCCGCAAGGACCCCCTTCCGGTCTGCTGCCTCAGCTTGCACACTGGGGACCCCCCATGGCACGCTACAGGGGCAGTTGCGTGTTTGCCCGTGTATATACAGGGTGTGAGCCCGCGTTGGTCTTCCTCTCCCCCTGACCCCTAGGGAACCCGGCAGTTCCCAGGAACTCAGGGAATGGAAAGCTGAGGCCAACAGCCCCTTTCCCTTCCCTGGCGGCTGGCCACCGTGGGCCCAGGAATCTGCAAAGCCTCGTCTCTTCGGCAGCTGATAACGGGAGACTGACAAGACGAGCGACAGGACACCACCTGAACGAGGAAGGGGCCATTGTACAAGAGATGATGCTTCGGGAGCTGCTCAACTGTGATTTCTCTGTTTTTACATGCAAAGCCCTACGAAGCCGGAAGGGAGGCAAAGAAACTCCGAATCTAAAATCCTCTGAGATCATTTTTTTTTTTAATTGCAGCTAGAAACCACCGCCTGGCGTGCGTCCTGCGCGAGGTCAAGGCAGCCTAGGGAGCGCGGACTAGAAGTCGGCGCGCCGCATCCTGCACTTTGCGCTTTGGAGGGGTTTGCGCCCCGAGCGCAAAAAAACACGGGGCTCCGCACCATTTTCTCAGGCATTGTGAGGGTTTCTTACACCGCCCAGCTGTTGCCTCGGAGGGGAGTTTCTAGAAGCTCCTTCTCTACTGCCTCCCCGCCCCCTCCCTTTTTTTTGGTTGTCACCCCAGCGAGGAGCTTCTCCAGCTCCACCGCGTCCGCCCTTCAAGGGGTGCAGGTGCAGCCGTCCCAGCTGCTGCCGCCGCCTCCTCCGGGCGGGCCGGGGTTGACCCCCGCGGCCGCGGCCCGTCGCCGGGGACTCCCCGCCCTCCCGCGCGACCCCGCGCTGGGGCGGGCGGCGCTTGCGGCGGGCGGCCAGGGGAGCGGGGGCTCGCCCGGGGAGAGCCGCCTCCGCCGCAGCCTGCCGGCGCCGGCAACCCGCACCTGCGCCCGCGGCTTCCTCCGGCGGCGCCCTCGCGCCTCCCGCCGCCCGCGGCGGCCGCGTCCGAGGACCCGGGAGGCGCGCGCCCCCGCCAGCAGCATGCTCTATTTCCAGGTGGTGATCATGGCCGGGACGGTGATGCTGGCGTACTACTTCGAGTACACGGACACGTTCGCCGTGAACGTGCAGGGCTTCTTCTGCCACGACAGCGCCTACCGCAAGCCGTACCCGGGCCCGGAGGACCGCAGCGCCGTGCCCCCCGCGCTCCTCTACGCGCTGGCCGCCGGGGTCCCCGTGCTCGTGGTAAGCTCGGGCTCGCGCTCGCCTTCGGGGTGGCGGCCCCGTCGGGGTCGGGGCGCGGCGGCCTTGGCCCCCTAAGTTCCTCCAAGTTGTGGGCAGCGCTTTCCCCCGAGAGCCTTCTTGCAGGGGCCTCGGGGCGGTGCAGGGGAAGCCCGCCTGCCTCCTGCACGCCACCCCCGCACCCCCTGCGGCGCTGCAGTGCCGGGGACCCGGGGGAAGGGGCTGAAGGAGGTGGTGATGGGTGCAGACCGGGGCCGGGGCCGAGGTGGGCCATCGGGATGGGTTTTCACTTCATCCACCGCGTGGCCTTGCTCCGCGGGCCGCCGGCTCCCGGCTGCGCCTGGAAGGGGAGCCGCCGCGGGCCGGCGGGGCGCAGAGGGGGTCCGTTGCTGGGCGTGGATTCCTGTTTTACCACCTCCTGCCTCTCAGATGAAAGTACCAGGGGGACTAAGCTGACCAGGGAACTAATATTTAAGAAAGAGTGTAAGAACGCCTAAATGAAGAGACTGCAGCAGCGGCCGTGCTCGCTGAAAAGCAGGAACTGTGCCTGCATGCAAGGTTCATTTCCAGGCTGCTCCGCTCCCTGCGCAGCTTGAACCCCTTCCTCGCGGAGCCCCACTGGGAATGCCTTTTGGGTTTATGCATTGGGTGTGTGTGTGTGTGTGTGTGTGTGCGCGTATGTGGGCTTGTATCTGCGCGCACACACACACATACGTGATTACTAGGATACTAGTCACATAATAATTTACATAGCTGAATATGGTGTAAAGTTATTGGTAGGGGAATGAATAGTGTTTCTTCAGAAAACATTACAGTTCCTTTGATATTGTCAAAGTATTGTGGTACTGCTCTCTCTCTCTCTCAACAGATAACAAATAGGAAATTAGAAAATGAAAGGGGAGAGGGAAAGGCAAGCTCTTTTCCAGTGGTTGAATGTGTAAATTTCAGTAATGAATGTTAAGAACACCGGTTGTACCTATTAAGTTTGGATATTCAGATTTTCTTTGATTTTAGGAGAAATTATTTAATAAGTTACAAAATGGAGAATTCCTAGCACACGTAATGGAATTCCACCAGCCAACCAAATAACTCCTAGGTAACTTCAAAGTAACTTTATCACAGGTACTGGTGATAGTTGACTTCAAACGCAGCTCCAGAATACTGGTTTGAAAAGTGTCAGATTTGCACAAGAAAATGTTTTATTTTCTCCTTTTAATATTGTAATTTGTTAAAATATGTCAGAAACACCAAATCCAGCTTCGTGTTTGTGTTCCCGGTCCTCCTTTTGAAAAGCTGAAAGAGAACAACAACAACAAAATGCTTTTCTTCTCTGCCTTCTGAAGAAGTTGGGTTGTTCAGGCCCATGTTTTCTAGGAGACTAAATAGCTCAGAGCTTTTTCAAGGATTTTTTAAAAGAGAAAAAAGTCCTGTCACTTTCAGGTCACTGATTTGGTTACAACGGTATTCCATAATGTCTGGAATGCCAGTGATGTCTGGAATGCATCCCTTGGGAATTACCATTCTGTGTCTTATTTAAATGAGGTAGCACTTTTCACATCCTAAGCTTCCATCCATGGTGGCAGGTGCTAGTTAGAGACAAGAACACAATGGCCCAAAGATTTTGATTTTTTCTCCGCTTAAGGGAAACTTAGGAGGGGGGTAGGAATTAATTAGTCATTAGTGAGTACCCACTTTGTACTGGGCACTAAAGGGTCATGGCTACGTATTTTCCTCAGAGCAGCCCTTTCCGGAGATATTCCCTCTAGTTAACATTTGAGAACACAGAAGATCTGCAAACGAATAAGAAACACTGAATGCAAAAATGGTGGGGTGTCTGCCCATGGGACTGATGTCAAACACTGCACCCCTTCTACTGCTTCTGAACACTGTTTTCTGAGAGAAGACAAGAGATGGCTGATGGGGCAGGCATCTAGAATGAGAACTAAGGGACTTTTAAAGGGAGGATTCACCTCAACTTCCATATTTTGACTCTTTAGTTCCTTGGGGTCAGTCTGCCGAGAAGGAAGCATTGGGTTTTACGGACTAGCTGCGCCAGTGGCCTCTGTTTCCCCTTCTGGTCTTTGGAACAGAATACTCTCACAGTGGGGAAAGTTGGTAACAGTAATTCAAGCTCCGCCTTTGCATTCCTCTCAAGAATACTGGCTTAGCACAGTCAGTTTGCATGAACAGAATATTATTAATAATAACGTTAGTAGTACCCATCATTTGCTGAGTCATATAGCTTATGTCCATCTAACATTTGCATTATCTATGAAAGCAATTATTATTATTGTCACCTAATATTTGGGAAAACTAGGGCTTGGAAAGATGAACTTGTCCAAGGACCAGGGCTAAAGTGTTATCCTCCGAATTTTAACCCTATTCTGTCCAACTCCTAAGCCTGTGCCTTTTCGATTATGATACGCAAATTCAGTTTGCTCATAGACCCTTCTTCTAAATAATCTCGGTGTTGTCCCCATCTCTTATATTTGGACTGTAGTGATAAAGTTTCTTTATGTTATGTATTTGTTAACCTTCAAAACTAATTTCTCATCACTTAGATTAATTTTGAAAAGCAATTCTCCTCACTAGCACAATCTGTGATTTTGTTTCACACTTGCTAAATTTATCTGAAAATTAAAAGCAATGTATCTTTTCAGTTTTATCACTTTAGTGTGGTGTTGAGTTGGGGCCCAGGTTTGGAGTCTAACAAATTTGGATTCAGATCCAAACTATATCCTGCTGATACGTTAATAGTTGGGAACTCTATTTGCTGTGTAGCCTTGAATACTTTATTTAAGCTCATTAAGCCTCGATTCCCTAAGTCACAGGCTTTTGAATATTAAATCAGATACATAAATGTCATCTTCGGCCCATAGCTGATAAGAAATCCATGATAGATCACTATATTAGCATTATTAATAAAATAATAATTGAATAAATGTTTATTGAATTTCTGTGTTGCAAGAACCATATCAGGCAGAGTAGAGGTTATAAGGGAAACTTCAGTAGTAAACCATGTTCACTAACCCTAAGGAGTTTGCATCCTAATTTGGGAAATAAGGTAAGCATGCCAAAGGTCATAATATAAAGCCATAATAATAAAAGTGTTATATGTGTGTGTGTGTTTGTATGTATGTATATATATATATATATATATATATATATATATATAGGAAAGAGAAAGATTATAAAAGAATACACACACACACACACACACATATATATGTGTATGTATATATATGTATATGTGTATATGTATCACAATGACCTCTGGTAGTTCAGAAAAGGAAGAGATGATCTTTAGCGGAGGGGTAAAGAAAGGCTTCATGAAGAAAATGGTGACATTTGAAAGTGACTTGAAGAAGGCGCCAAAATGGAGTTTGGTTGAGTCAGGACATCACAAAAGCAGCCACATGAGCAGCTGCTTGGTAGCAGAAAATGCAGGCTGTCCTCTCGAAACAGAGGGTCATTTGTCGTGTTTCAAGAATGGTGTGCGGGGAACACAGCAGGTACACAGCTGAAGAGGAAGACTAGGTTCTCCGTGATGAGTCCTGGGATAGCAGGCTGAGTTTTTCTCAATTTGTTGGGAATTGTGCAGGGGGGGGGCATTGTCTGATAGGTGGTGTTTTAGGACATTTTAGGGACACTGGAGTAGGGCTCTTCCATTATTAAAATATCTACATAAGAAAATTTTAAACTCTTTATTATCCCCCTTAATTGTGCATTCAGAAAATACCTATAATGTGGCCTCATCTACACAGATGACATTATAAACTCTCTGAAAACATCTACTGTTCAGTTCGATCTGTGTAGCATTTGCCAAAGCACCAGGAACAGAATTTACAGATGTAAATTTAATGAGTGATCTTTAGTTCTCAGTGATTTGAAGAACTGGTGATGACAATGGTTTCTGTTCAGATTTGGATACAGTGGCTTACTGGCATTGTGCCTTTGACCTCTGAGCAGTACACATGGTTTGAAGGAGACAGAGCTGGCCCATTCATCATCACAGAGCTAGGACCAGGTCAGAGAAAACTAGCCCCGAGCTGGGCAGGCAGGACGGTTAGGGAATATCTGATTCTTTATGTCTGGCTTAGGACTCTGAGACTCTGAGGAATGTAGCCACTGCTCCTATCCTGAGGGTGTTGTGTCATTAAATGTGACGGTGGTAGAGGATGACAGAAAGCATCTCGCATCCCTAGCTCCATCTTGTGAGATCGAAGCACCCACCATCCTCCCACGACTCTCCTTGCTCAACCTGGCCTTGAGCGCCTGCTCCTGTGGCCTTACCTAAGTGAAGTACTTACATGCTTAACATATATAAGCAGCAGAGTAGTGCCCAGATATATAGGCATTAGCTGCCATTAGTCCTCCCAGGGTTGTGATGATCAGCCAAGATAACCTATTTAAAACACCTGGCAAAATACCTTTGTGTGTTAGTGGATTCCAGGGTCGGCAAAATATCAGAGGTGGACAGAGGCCACCTAACTCAGCCACTCACCTACGAAAGCTGGGGAGTCGGCATGGCAGAAATAATAAAACTCAAGTCAGAACTTATTTTCGGAATTAAGTCAATGATTCCTAACTTTGACGACTTCTTCATTTCTTCGAGTGGGTTCACTTTAGCTCAAACTTCCAGGCATCAGGCACTGGTTAGGTATGTTCGGTGCAGGGCTTCATTTAACACACAGCACGGTAGGACCTACTCTAGGCATAGGTACTGTCTTTAAACACACTTAGGCATGAGAAATCCTATGACTAGTGAGAGTGTATTTTAGGCTTGTATTAAATTATTTAAATCCATTAAAATTAAATTAATTTTCACAATAAACTTAATGAAGGAGACTTGGATGTAAAAAGGTTCTATGACCAATCTGGAGTCCCATACTCATCAAAACCTGTGCACTTAGTTTTTTTTGTTTTATACCGTTTTCCAATACAGTAAACAAGTCTTTAAAGGTTTTTTTGTCATAGTGATTCAGTACTAGAAAAGTCAAAATTATCTCAAACCGGTTATTCTCAGTTTCAGCTTTTCTGGTTTGATGGGAAGCTTTGTGTTCCAGGGTAAAAAATGCTTTCACTGTGTGGTGGAGGAAACGGTTTCCTATTAAGTTTGATACCTGGAGAGGCGAGTGGTAGCAGAAAGAGTTCAGAGGTATTTCTGTTGTTCTGATCTGAAGCCATATTGCTTTTCTCTGTAGCACACACTCACACAGTGCATTTATGCAGGTCCACTCTCTGGGTCTAGATCTGCAAACTACTGTGCACAGAGCACTGAGGGCCTTCTGTTTCTAAAACATGTTTCTCATAATGAGACCTAGCTCTAGATTTGGGGAGCAGTGGGCCCACGGACATTGTGTATAAATACTGTCTGTATGTGTATATGCATTTTTCTAGCGAGAGCCTCCATGGCTTTATCAGATTGTTGGAGATGTCCAAGGTTCCCTAGACATTAGGAATGACTCTCTGAGGGTTTATGGATCTGTTTAAACTCCTCCTTCTGTCTTTTAGGATCTTGCTTTAGATATTCTCATTCTTATTCACTCATTCATATGCTCTCTTCTCCTCACCCTCCTTCCCTCCCTACATTCCATTTTGTCTCTTTGCCCATTTATTCCCTTTCCTTCGCATACGAATAAGAACTTGTGATGCTCAGGGGAGAACAAAGGCTCAGGAATCCGAGAACCAGCTAGCTTTCCTCTCCTCTTCTCCCTTTCCCTCTCCCTGTCTCCTCCCCGCTGCCTCCCCATCACACATTATCCCTGTGACTTCTCTGAGCCAGTTACCTTCCCTGAAAAATGTTGAACTATTCCCTCTACCTTTCTGAACTGTTGTGAGAATCAAATGTATTGGAATGTGCTTTGGAGACAATAAACTAGTTCATACATATGAGGAAAACATAATGTGAGCAGATTACATGGGTTCTGTAGCCAGCTGGTCGCTAGAGGTAGTTATACTGCTTGTAGTATAGCTTTGTCAGTCTAATACACTGACTTTGTGGTGCGAAAAAATGAATACGCTTTTTATACTTCTTTTCTAATTTTCCTGAATAGCAAAAATAAATGAAATGAAAAGCCAACAGTATGAAATGGTGTCTTAACTATGACAAACTATTACTGCAATACCCAATGTTGTTTTTCAAAATATTACAAGATTATTTCAAGATAGTTTCAAGATTATTTTAATAATCATCCCATTCATTTCAGTAGTTTGAAGGAAATGTTTCCAGGGAGCAATGTTGGCACCATCTGTTAAGTGCGCATGGTATCATATTAATTTTTAAATTTGTACTGTGCCAAAAAGGCATTATTTGTAAACGTTTTGAATGATAATACATCACTTACGTACTAGGTACAATGCTATTACTCAAGCTTGCATAATAAGTAGGGCGTATTCACTGCCCTTCCAAAGTTCAGATAATATGCATGAAATTATATTTCCAAGTTTCAGTTCTGTCTGTAAGATCTAGATAATGATACTTAGCATGATACCTTATGAGAATTAAATATAGCATGTGGTAAGTACTTAATAAGTGATATTTAGGATAAATGCCAATACATATTTATTCATAGAACAGAGCAAAATGACATCATGTGTACTTAATCATTTTTGCTGAATGACTGAGGTAAAGCATTTACTCTTCACGTTAACCCTTTCAGATAATATATGCGGTAACACATCTAGGGAGCTTAAAGAAGTCTCTCCAGTTGGTAAATGACACATAGAGGATCTGAATCCATCATTTCAAGTCCAGTTCTCTGATGGCTACATGCAGTTGCACGCTAATTGATTCATAGCATTAATGGTGGCATTCCTAGAAGACAGGGAGAATTAGAGAATACTGATTATATATCAGTGTGCTCTTTACAGTATTCATGTGCTTGTTAATGTATAGGCTCAGTTACAGCCAAACATGAACAGGGGAATATAAAATATATGTTCTAAGACAAAACTTCATTGGTTCTTAAGATGGGTGGAATAGCCAATAGAACTTGATTTTCCCAGCTCAGCATTCCCAACCATACAGGTCGAGAAGGCAGGCTCTGAGGTCTGAGTTCTTAACCTCAGTTACATTAAGAGGATCCTTTCAACAGACTTTGGAAAATCGTAAGGAATATCATTTTGATGGAAGATATTTTGAAATATGTGAAATGGAGTTCTATATTCAGTACTATTTAAACTATTTCTGAGAATGCCAGTTTTCACTCAGCAGGCTGGTTATTTTTTTAGCCTTATTTTGACAGATGTAGTTTGAGAATCACTGTCAGTAAAATCACCATTTTTTTTTTTTTGGTAAAAACAGAATCCTAGTGATGTTTTTCCAGACCAGGTGCATTTAAAACTCTAAAGAGTCTTCTGTGGACATTTCTCAGTGGGAGAACATGTGTGAGTGAAGGCATATATAATGTGTGTGTGTGTGTTTGTATTTGTAGTGTGTACTGTGTAGTTGCATGTTGTGTGTGTGTGTGTCTATATATATTTGGCATATAATGAATTTGGAATTTCCTGTATATATTCATTTTTAGCTCCTTTACTTCTAAGTTCTGTAATGGTTAGAAAACACCTTCTGGGGACACTCCTCTCTATGCTTCCAGATCTAGCACCAACTCCTCTGAGCAGATCTTGGACTACTCTAGGTAAAACACCTGTATTCTCCTCTGTGATTCTTTTACCTCTTTAACAAATCATGGCATTAAAATAACCTTCGATCATGCTTTATGTTGTATTTATTTTTATTCATGCTACCACCACTAGATTTGAGCATCTCAAAGTCAGAGCGTCATCATCTGACTGAGGCCAATTTTGTCACACCCAGCTCTTCAGTTATTTTTGGTAAATAAGTTATCCAGGCGCCAGTTGAAGTTTGTGAGGGTGAGGTTATAATGACCAAATCTTTCTGAGCATGGAGTTACTTAATTACTGTTCATTAAAACAGGCAAAATGGTCCATACACCCTGTTATGTAAGTCCAGTGAACTGACAGCTTTCGGTCCTTTGAGGGGTCAGTGTATGAAGCCCTGCATGAAAGGTTCAGCACGGCCAAGGGATGATTCCCTGTCCTCAGGGTGACATGCTTCAAGCTCCCAAACTAGTGGCCGGACCCTAGAGTCACTGAGAATAAGCCATTGGGGTATAAGGCTACAGGCCTTCCTGGTGTCTTATACCATGTTCATTCAAGGGTGGGAAGTCTCCCTTGAATCCAAACTATTTTAGTCAATCCACATGGCTTAAAATTCTTTAATTTTGCTGATGAACAGTCCATTTTTAGCATTCAGCATGCTAATTAAAGCCACTCTTTTCATCAATAAAAAAATCATTTATCTTTGCAATGCTAATTAAATCCGTTGTTAATTAACATACGGACAGCAAGAAGACTGTAGCCGCCTCTGTGCAGTGAGACCTTTCTGATAAAATGCTAATGACTGCCCAGATTTCCTCCTCTCTCCCTTCCTTTTCCTTCTTTCCCTGAACACATATTTGTTGAGCACCTTACATGGGTGGCATATCTTGAAAATAAGGCTAAAAGAGGTTACTTGACTTCTCTAAATCCCCAGCCCAGAATTAAAGTTGATTTTTCCCTTCCTCAAATCTGTTGAAGTGGTACCATGAAAAAAAAAAAACAACTTACGGAACCACAGGCTAGTTAAATACAGATAAAGTCCTGACGTAGCTATGTATGTATTGCCGCAATAACTTGTGACCTTGCCAGTCTAAGGGAAGCGGGATTCGTACTGATGGAACCGGCACCTGTATGCAGGGTAAATTGTGTACTGTTTCTAGTCTGCTGATACCTTTCTTTTTTTAAGAGTGCTTTCAGCAGTACCAGCAGGACTGTACCTTCCTGTCGAGATTTTTTTTATCGCGATTTCAGTTTTAGCTTGTCCTCACACTGGGGTAGACAAAAGCCCTTTTCACACTGCGAGGCATCTTATGCGTCCAGAGATCTCCTCAAAGCGGAAGGCCATGCCCTCACAGACACCAAAACTGAGCGGTGTCGGATACAGTGCACCTGCAGCCTCTTCGTGGAATTTAAAAGGAACCCCTGACATTGCGAATTAAAAAGCAGAACGACGTCTTTGGGCCGGGATGACAGCCTCTGCCTGCACATGCGCCTTTGCTGGCGAGGGTTTGCTCGGCACTGCAGTGAATGAAGAGACTTAGTCAAAACTACGTGACGCCCCTTTTGGTCTTTCACAAAGAGACCTTGTTTCCTTGGCTCTGTGGCTACTCAGCGCATGATTACTTGGGGGTCCCCTTTTCATTTTTCCTGGGGCTAAGTCTAGAATACAGATACAGGAATCCAGTAGCACTTTATTCAAGCAACACTATCAGGCTTTTCCTGCCATTCCATTTTTGGAAAAGATGGATGAATTCAGAGTGAGACAGAACATGCTTCTTTGTAGTTGGGATTTTTTAGTCTTGAAAGAGGCCTCTGAGATCATTTAGTTTTGTCTCTTAATTTTCAAATGAACAGCCAGAGAGATTAAGTGACTTACCCAAGGCCATGCAACTAATGAGAAGTTACACAACTAGTTAACATATACGGGTACTCGGCCTATATCAGCTAATGCTGTAGGTCCATTACACAGATTTACTAATCAAATCCTCCTAACAGTGAAGGTGGACACTATTGTTTCAATTTATAGATGAGGACACCGAGGCACAGAAAGACTGAGCAGCTAGCCTGTGACTCCACAGCAAGAAAGTGACCTACATCGGCAGATGCCCCGGATGTGCTCTTAACGCAGGAATGGTCCTTGTTCCCAGCACCAAGTTTTTTGCTGTCTGGGGGAGTGGGGCTTAAGACCCCCGGTGACAAATATTTATGTATAGCTGAATTAGTTGGGACAAAGAGAGGAAGAGTATGTGATTAGTGTGATAGCTTTTTTTCTTGTGACTTTATAGATTGGTCAAAATGATTTTACTGAACATTATATTGATAATTAGCACTTATATGAAAGTGAGGAGATAGTAGCAGATAAGAAATAAGAGCACTTAATTCCCAAATCATTTGGCTCTGTGGGGCCTTCTTTTATGTTTCTAACATCAAATCTTGTCAGACAAAAAACAACTGTTATGTCCGGATCGCAGCATCCTCAGAGGCCAGAGACCACTAGGG
>JAQQAC010026012.1:12902215-13067598 GCA_029783875.1 Phataginus tricuspis | reverse complement strand
GACAAAGGCAGGCAGGATTTTTATGGGCTTTGGGAAGGTTGAGTTACAGGAAACTGGGACAAGGATACAGTAATCCAATCATAATCACTCAACATCATTGACAATAGTTCTAGCCATACAGGTTATCTAGAGTATCCGTTACTTTTGGCGGGATCAAATCACAATATTTGGGGTATCTTTGAAATTAACCAATTACAGAGCGAGCCTAGGGTCTTTGCTTAGTGACGGACAGGTTAATCTTTACTTTCCGTGATGGGGTCTTATCTATCTCTTCCCCGCAGGCTTCATCCTTAGGAATGTAGGGAGAGGGCTCTTGGCCTTTCCTAATTGGATGGCAAGGGGGGTGGTTGCATGCCTTGGGTGATATGTAAACTGAAACTTAGGCCTTCTAGTTTCTAAGGATTCCTGAAGCCTGTCATGGTGCTAGTTTGGTTCTTTCACAACTACATTTGAAACTCTCTATAAGTGGGTAAAACCAAAACCTACCCATTTTGGTTCCCAGATTTCAAATTCTTACAGCATGATTTTAACATGACACAATCGAATGTAGTTATGACGCTGTGTATAATCGACATATAGCAGATCTGCCGTACCCAAGGCATAGTCATTACACTAACCGTGGCAACTCTTGAGTGGCATGGAAGAACTCTTCAGTGGTATAAGTATTCCAAGGAAAAGTGTAGACATTAATATATTTTGCAATCTTTTATTGCTTTTGGAAGGGACTTAGGGACTTTCAAAATGGTTGCAAAAACTCTTGGTCCAGTCCTGTGGCGTCATTTCCTTGGAAGCAGCAGTGACGTGAGAACGCGGTTCTCTGCTGTGCCGGGCTCTGTGTTCTTCCGCCGGCTCCTCATTACCATCTGTTTACATACTTCCCGTCCTTTAATGCGGGTGACTCCAGTTCCACCTCCTTGATCATTCTTTGATGCTTCTAGTCAACAGTGATCTATCCTATAAGCTCTTTTTGGAATAATCATCTTCCCCCTATTTCATACACTTTCCATCAAAGAGAAGAGTAGTTGCAGGTATGGGATTGGGAGCTAGAGAGAAAGCCAGACAGAATAAAGGAACAGTAACAATAATGCATTATTTTATGGAAATAGTGAATGCAGAATATTGATAATGAATTCTGTGTATGCAGATTTCATGGTGATCTGAAATTAAAACAAGTAAGTAAAAGGAACAGTGACTCCCTGGCCTGACAGGCAGATAACCTGAGATTTCCTCCTTACTCTGCTGCTTTCTACCTTTGCGGCCTTGAGGAAATCAAGCAGCTTTCTAGCTTCTGTCTCACAGGATAATGTGGTTTGGAAGAGTTTGAACTCCATGCCCCCAGGGCAGGAGACCGACTCCTCGCTCCCCCGGGCAGCCTTTCCTGCGTATAAAGCAAGCCTCACTATTAGATCGCTGTATCTTACAATGAAATAAAGTCTGTCTCCCTGTAGCTTCTGGTCAACGGCCTCCTTTACCTTTTGAAGCCATACAGAACAGCCCGTGTGGCCTCTCCATGTGTAGAGCGCGTTTTCAGTTCTCTCACTCTTCTCTGAAAAGAGATTTAGAGTCTTCATCACATGGCATGGATTCGGGTCCCCGCCGCCTTTCTGGCAGCTCACAGCTGACTGCACTTGAGAGGTCCTGTGTTTTTAAATATTGTGTCAGTGCTGAACGGTGTGTTTCAGGTATACCTTCACCCCTGGCAAAGACAGCAAGAGTTGTGCACACTATTTTTTCTTTGATGCATGAACCTTGGAGTCTGTATAATGTCACCTGTGATCAGTTACCTCATCTGTAAAGGGAGTAGGTTAAACTTTCTGTCAAGTAGGCAGAAGCACAGCCCGAGGGATGTGCACCGTCCCCTCCACCTGAGCACAGCAGACATGGCCACGAGATTGTGACATTTTCTTTCCAGCTGAGACTGATTCTGGGCTTTCAGTCCTTAAGACAGAACTCCAGGCACCCTCATCTGATTGGATTTGGCATCATTGTCATCATTTGTCAGATGATTATTAAAATGATTTGAGTTGTATATGGCATATACAATGTAGTCTGTTACATGGTTTTTCATTGTAATTACACACAAATAATTTGGCCATCAAAAGTTGATAAATTCCTGTAGACCAGCAAATACGCCTTGTGTATCTTTGCCTTGTGCTCACCACATAGTGCCTAGTACAATACCTTTTAAATGGTAGATATAAGCAATGATCTGTATATTTCAAGAAAACAGAACTAGAGAAGCAGAAATTAAAATTATTTGGTACCCTTTCATAGATATTTAGGTTATAGAGTCCAAATTATTTTTCCAAAATCCGTCTTTAATGTTTTACTTTATTTACCAGTCCCTGATTTCAAATAGTTTCCCCTTGTATATTCATTTAATCAGTTTTACAGAATGTAGTTCAAAATTAACCTTACTTCAAATGGAGAATATTTTAAAGACCTATTATTTTGTTTAAAAAAATATTTAGCATCATTTTTTAGCTCTGCAACCACTATTTTATTTCCCTATGACTTTAATTGTCCATAGCACATATTTTTATAACTTTAAATTGCTGTTTTTTAAGCATTTATGCAACACATGATCTTTTTTCATCAGCTGTGACATTTTCTGTATTTCAATGCTTCTCTATTTTTCTAAAGCAAATTGGTTGATTTAAAGAGCATATCATCTTCCATTCAATTTTGCAAACCAAACTAATGGTATAATTTATATCTGAAATTTATATATGTGGTAAATTAGAAAACTTTTTTGATGTTCTGATGTAGAAGTCAGATAGCTGGCAGTGTTTCTAAATGAGATGAGTCAGTCAGTCAGGGTCTATGAGTCATACTCTGTACATTTTCATTAGTAATCATGAATTAAGAGTTGAAACATTTGACACAATACATGAACTATTTTTGAGAAGAGTTTCCTCAGAGCGTGATAAAAATTAGTAGTACTTTAGAGAATGACATTAATGAGTAAAAGCTTTGATGCTGTTTGGGCAGACAAATCACTTACGACTTCAATTAACTTCAGGAGGGGAAAATTAAATCGGGATTTTATTGTTTATGGATACTTTTCATTGAAATTCAGGATTTCCCAATTAGAGTGAAATATCAAACAAGTGCAAATTAGCTTCTCACCTTATCAGATGGGTACAGATGCAATAGCCCACTAGCAATCATATTAAAGCACAATGATGTGGTATTCAGTGATTCATGCCTTCATTTATTCATTAAAAAAAAATGTACTGAGTCCTCCCTAGACAAGGTTTTGTGTGTATAATGGTATCTACATGTTTAAAGGTGGAAGAAAGGATCCTGCCCTCAAGGAACTCAATATATGATGTCAGTGAAGAGTTAAAGTATGTGAATTCTGATAACTGGCAGTGGGAGTCGGGTGAGGAAGACAGAAGGAATCAAGAGAGAAACTTCCGAGAGGAGGGGATCTTGGCTGGTCAGGGAAGCCAGAGGAGGGTTGTTCCAAGCGAAGATCATGCATGATGTGGTTTGGGCTGGAGAAACCTTCATAGGCTGAAGGAACTCCAAGAATGTCTGGAATGGAAGGGAGTATAGCACAGAAGTAATTAGGACCAGAATATAAGGATGTTCAATAGAAAATACGTTACAATCATACTCAGAGATTGGGGTCAAGTTCCCTTACCAGCCTCAAGAGGTAAACCTGAGGTCCACCTCTTATCTTCGCTCTGTCTTTCTACAAAATGGAACATCTAAATCTGCCTGTTTTACAAAATGATTCTATTTCTGTGACTGGTATTAATTTAGTAAACTAAAATTTAAAAAAATTAGGATATGGTTTGAGAGTTTTTAGGAATCTAGCGCAACCTTCATCACATAAATCTTGGCCTTGGTAGCCAAATGTGTTCCAGAGAACTTATATTTTTCCATTTTAAATAAAAATAAAACTGTGAAATAAACTTTCAATTAGATGCTGATAAATGAATCCTCTACACATGTATTACATGATTTTAAATTATTACTTGCAACATGGACAATGCTAAAAACCAATATTTGTATAATTATGAAAGCTTATGTTGGTATGCATAATTAAAATTTAAAGTGGCAAGCATATTTTTGTTACTCTTGCTATGTTTTGATTCTATAATAAGGGCATTTTGACTGCATTTTCTAAATGATATCCCAGGTGTGCTCACCTGTATAGTAAATGTCTTTAATCTCCTCATTTCAAATTGGAAATTAAAGTGAAATATATATACATCTGTATGTTGCTCTATAAATTTGAGGATATGATCACGCAGTTCTTTTAGGAAGTATGGATCGAAATTTATGTGAAATTGAACAGTACTATTCTTGGTAGGTGAAACTCAGATTTTCCAGTTTATGATATTAAGAATTAGATGTGCTTGGTTTTCTTACAAGATGCTCTATCCTTCGAAGTTTAGTCATCTAATTAAGCTTTCCATTCATGGGAAATGACTTTAAAGAGCACATAAGACAGGCTTTTACACAAACAAGCTTTGATTGGATTAATTGGATTTGCATAAATTGTATGATGTGAATGTGCTAGCATCTTGGCCTCATTCATTTAGAAAGGAGAACGTAGAGGAATTTGAAAGAGGAAACACATTAAAGATTGCAAAGGAAGCATATAAAGGCAGTCAGGTTAACGGCAGAAAGAAACCATCAGGAAGTAACGCAGTCCACGCTTCGGCAACAGAGAAGCCGGCCAAGCCTGGGAATGCGTGGCAGAGAGAAGAGGGCTGGGACATTCAGACAGACCACAGAATTCTGGTTTTGTAATTTTTTCCAAAGAGCCAGCATCTAGAGCAGCCCTGTGCCCGCCATGGGGGTGGCTACAGACCGGAGGCGCTGGTGGTGTACACTTGGGACTGAGGGGGCCAAGGCAAGGATGGCAGCTTGGGTTGTGGGCGAGCAGGCTTCTGGCAAGCGGCTGTAATAGAGGGCATCGGTCATCAGGGACTGGTGCTGCTCTAGAGTCCCTGAACAGATGGCCGCTGGGAACTGGGACACTGGGGAGTAGGGCAATATGGAGGAAGCAAAGCAGTAAGGAGGAGGAAGTCACCTGCGAGTAAGACAGGGTGGGCTGGTCAGAGCAGGCAAGCCCAGAGGGTCACAGGACAGCACCAGTGGTGTGATGAGGTCTCAGGCATGCACTGGGGCACTGGGGCTTGGTGACCTGCATGATTGCCGGCATCCGAGACTAGGAACCCTCCCAGCAGGCAGCAACCAGGGTCTCAGAAATCAATCCTGAGCAGAGCCTGAGCAACAGATGTGAGGTAATGGAATTAAGGAAGCCTTGATTTGGAGTCAAACTTCTGACCTTACTGCTAGTGCAGAAAGGATCTGCAGAACATTCATTCTGGCATTCACGTATTAAATAATAATAAAGTGCCATCAACAATAGTAACAATGGGACCTGTTATATTTGCATAAAGCCGTCAGTCACAGAATGGCTCACAATAATCACATACATGATGAGCATTATAATCATTCAGAGATGATAAAACCCAGCCTCAGGAAAATGAACTTCCTCATGGTCTTGCAGTCAAAACAGTGGCAGAGCTAAAACTAGAACCTGTCTCTGGTGTTTTAGACCTTTGTAAAGGACTTTGCAGTGAGTAAAGAAAACAACTGGTGTGAAAAGAAATGAAGAGGGTGCTTTTGACCTCGGGCAGTGTGTAGTCCAGTCAAGAATCCAGGCTCATGAAGGAATAACCTTAACATTTCAAAAAATCACCTCAGTGTGAGGAACACCTGGGACTTGGGTGGGGGCACTCAGACACCGTTTTATGTATTAATAAATAGTGAAATGCCGTGGCCATCCAGTGAAGAAAACAAATCAGTTTGGACTAACTCTATAGAGAAGGCTTCTGTGAGAGCATGACATTTTAGCTACCCAATGGCAGGATGCTACCATGAGGGATGGGTGTGTTTGGATTTGTTAGAAGGGAGAAACAACTCATTTATTGAGGTAGATTTAGAATCAGACATACTTGGGTAGGTCTTGGATCTACTACTAATTAGTTTAATATGGCGCCAGTTACTTGACTGCATTGATTCTCAGTTTTCTTGCAATAGGTGCTCTTTGTAAAGGAGCTAATGATTTTGAACATATTAATTTGTGTGTGGGGGGTTATTTAATTTTCACAACACAGTTCTATCATTTTGTTTTATCATCATCCTTTTGCAAAAGAGGAAACTGAGGCAAAAAATGTTAAATAACTTACATAATGCGAAGTAATTTGAAAGCAGAAGGTCTTCCTGGCTTCAAAACATTCTTTCTGCCACTGTCCCATGACATGCACGGGATGTATTGAAAGGATCCAGGGGGAGTTTTGGAATGAAGGATCGAGCTTCTTGCATTTAGTCCATTTGATTGGACTGGAGAGTGTGGAGGGAGAAAGAGCTGGGAACAAACGAAGAGAGCAATAATTTATGTGTAACGGAAACAAGTCCCAAATGTAACAATGAACCATCACTGATGGAGAAAAGGAGGTTTAGAGGATGGGATAAAAATTCCATATACACATCAAATAGCTGAGATGCCAACTGAAAATATAATACCTGTAAAGTTAGGTAAGGTAGGTCTAAAGATATAAACAGATCCAACTAGTGAATCAGACAATATTGAGTTGAAATAAACAACCAGAAAAATGTGTTTGGTGGGTGTTTTGAATTAGGAGAAAATAGCTAGGCCAGTATGAACATTAAATAGGATGGACATGAACAAAAAAGTGGGTTCTAGTCTCTTCCCAGAGAAATATCTGTGATCTATTTGGATTTAACTATCTTTTCATATCTACTTCTGTCAATTCTGCTTTTCCCAAATTATTCTCAATTGATGTAGGATACCAGATAAGTAGATACCATAAAAATGTAAATGGTGAGGGCTTGTGAAGTCTCATAGTACCATGAAAGTGGAAGCTGTCCTGTGACTGGGTATATGATATGAATCAAGAGTTTTTAATATCTTAGAGTCTTGGCAAAGGCATGAATTCTGAGCCACACAGTCTGTGTATGAGTGTGTGGCAGGGTGATGAAGCATGACGCCAAGGCATGGCCAGGGTGTCAGGTACACAAAGTGTCTGCCCCAGTCAGGCCTTACATCCATCATGGGTAACGCCATTTATTCAGGTGGCACCTATTCCACTTGTGCATCAACCAAGCCAAGCCTCTTTTCATTTGTCTGGAATCTCTGTTCTTCCCTTACTTCCTCCTTTCCTCTCTTCCTTTCTTTCTTCAGCAAACATTCATTGATTATCTTCTCTGTTCCAGGAACTGAGCAAAGTTCTGGTAATTCAAAGATAAGTTAAAGAGTTAGGAATTCATAGTTGAGGCGTGGACATTGTAGACATTAGAGGAATTGAAATTCATTTCTACTTTTCTCCTTTTGCTTTTTGATAGACAAAAGTTTGGAGCTGTCAGAAGAATCTACAACTTTTGTCTGAAGTTACATCCATGATCTATTTCATAGCTTTAATTGCCAGAGGTAGTTATGACTGAGTTTTGCAGGGGCATTTTGAAAGAGTTAGCATTCTTGCTATTCCACCGTCTCCCTAGCACTTGTTTTCTCTGGTTACTGGTTTGTAAGACTGATGTATAGGTACTTCCTAAATGCTCCGTCTACTATATAGGATGCGAATGTTCTGTAACAGCCTTCTGTATGAAAGAGGGCATTTCCCTATCAGAGGATAAGCCATCCCTCCCTAGCAAACATCAGCAAACATTAGCCACTTGCAGGGAAACTAGCCTGATTAAAAGTATACCAGGAAGAAGGTATGCTTAAATAATGCCAAGATGATGAACTAGATAAAGGGAGGAGCTGGTTCACTTAAAAGAGTTTATTGAACTGGCTGAATTTACATAGCTGATGTTTCAAGAGCTGATTCAAGAATTCTAGTTGATGGGCAAAAAGTAAAAGTCAAGAAAAACCAAATTAGAGACTCTAGATATATTAGCATACTTTCATAGAAATAATAGTAACAATGCTTTCAGAAAGAAAGGTAGAAAAAAAAATCAAGGTATAAATTTTGTTAGTTGAGTCCTTTCTGATCTTTTTGTTTTGATTAGAATATGTAGGAATAATGGATAGTGAATTGATTATTTCAGGTTAGACCTCAGATGAGACTGACATGTCAGAGCTGGGTCTAATTCAGGAACACGACAACTGTCAGGACAGCTGATTAAAATACACAGTCAGCACACTAGACTTTCGTGTGCATTTATTTAATCCATCCACAATTGTATGCTCAGTTGTTTGGTGGAGTTTCTATCATAGAGCATTTTGTCTTTTAAAGATCAAGATGTTACAATGAACCTGATGAAAAGTTTTCTAAAAGCTCTCCTCATATTTAATTTTATATTTGTATTTTAGAAAACCAGTCAGCTGTGCATTAAATAAATGCTTTAAAGTCTATATTGATAGGACCCATGCAGCTCCTCTTCCTGCTCTGACTCTTCTGAAAACCCAGAACCTATTGAGCTGTCTGCAGTTATAATGGGTAGAGGATATGAAAATGGAACCTAGCCCCATGAGGTCCACTATGATGAAATATAGTACAATAGAAATATATCCAACTGAAATAGAGAATCCAGTAGAAAGCTAATAGAAATATTATATGAACCATATTTTTAATTCTCTAATAACCACAAATTTTAATATCAAAAATGGAAAAACATGAAATTAATTTTAATAATATATATTTCGAAATATTATTTCAACAACTAGTTAATACAAAAATTTACTAATAATTTTTTTCCCATTGCTTTTTGTATGAAGTCTTTGGAATCCAGTGTTTTTCACAGCACATTTCAATCTGGAGCAGTCACCTTTCGAGTACTCAATAGCCAAGACTAGGGGCAACTGTATTAGATATACGCAGTTAGATATATATACATGTGAGATATATAAAATATTTAGGCTAAATAGTTTTTCTCCTGTTATTATAAATAAACAGTGGTTTCCTAGTCCGCTTTTTTCTCTGATTTTAGGGAATACTGTTGAATTGATATGTACATTTTGATCTGTACTTCAGAAGACATCTGAAGAGATTTTTTAAAGAAGCATTCTCAAATTGACAGTTTACTGTAGTTGTTTCAAATGTGATTTTAAGAACATTTTTAAGTAAGATATTCTTTGTCATCAAATTTGGAAATAGAGAAGGATGTGAAAATATTAGAACACTTTTGAAGCTTAAACTCAGTGTGCAGTGGATTACAGATTTCCTTCCCATTTGTCCTATTGAAGGAGAAAAGATTAATTTCTGTATGTAGATTCTCCCCCAGTTGCCTCTTTCTTTTTCCAGCTCTTCATATATATTAACGAAGTTGTGGAGAAAGGTTATTCATGACATCATTTAGGCTTTCTTGCTTTTTTTTGTATATATAATAGCATTATGTCTTATCTTCAGCACACATAGTGCAGCAAGTGACCTAAAGATTGTAGTTCCATATAAATATATAAACATTCATTCATTTATATAACTCTGAGTGAGTATCTATTACATGCTAAACAACTTGCTAGGCATGGAAGACAAATGACAGGAAGGCTCTCACAATGTCATGGGGAAATTGTGTCAAAAATTGTAAATATTAAAATATGGTTCCACCACTACCCTAAAGTGGGCTTATTTATTCTTTGTGGGTGTCATAGAGCTTGGGCCCATGGAAATGGGGACATGTTCTTCTCTTCTTTCACTTTTATTAAAGGTGCTAAGTATGTTAATATTCCTGAGTTCTAGCCAATCCTTTTTTCAAGCAAACACCTCTTTGAAGAGAAACTTATATTCCTATCTGTGCTCACCTGTCAGAGGCATCAGATCAATTGGATAGATATCAGGAGAAATTAATACTTTACTATTTGAAATTATACTTACCTATATTCACATTTTTAATTCAAGTATCGTCACCAAAATATCATTGTTGACAACTTCATTTATACAGCCAATACTCATAACATATATGGCGCTGAGACCTTCAGTTCATGTATGTGCATGGATCAGTGCTTCTCAACACTTCCTATACATCTTCAAGTACATGAATCACATGCCGTGATTTTTGTTAATAGATAGGGACAGTGCCGAATCTGTTTCCCTCTGATTGCAATACAAGTGTTCCTTCCCACTTGCCTGATGTTCTTTGCAAAAATAAGATTGGATTCAAAAACCTGTTACCGTGTATCAGGGTAAGTAAAGCAGAGACCCACTCTGTAACCCAGTGGGATGGATTGAGTCAGGAAGCTGGAGTTGGCATGGAAAATATTAAGGAATGGGTACAGAAGGACAGACTCCCCAGAGGTGCTCCAGGTATCTGGTCCTGTAGCAGAACTTGGTCCCTGGAAGGAAAAGTTACAGAAGACAGGTGTTCTAGGAAAGTCTGTTCAGGGAGGTTGGTGGGGAGCAGTTGCATGTGCTGGTATTGGGAAGAACACAGCTCCCAGAAATCTAGGAGCCGGTGGGTGTTGGGAGAATCTGTTGCTGAGTAAGATTCAGTAAGTAAATAAGTATTCTGAATAAGAGAATAGGGCCTTAGCCACCATATAGGGATAAATAGAAGAACTCCAGTGCCTGGAAGACAGATGGGAACCCACAGTCTTATCCTTAGAGGGACCGGAGTGCTAAATAGGTGACTGAAGCAGAGACTTAGGAACAGGGAACAGCCAGCAGAAATCAAGCATAATATAGAAGTTGCAGTTCAGGTACAATGCATAAATCTCATTATCAAAATAGGGCAGAATGTGAAATCTGAGTTAGCAGCAGAGACCTGACACTGACACAGAGATGGGCTAGCTGTGTAAGTCTCTCCTGCCTAAGGTCAAGTCTTTTCAGAGATCAGGGAGAGCTTGGGAACATGGGGAAGAAGTTCTATTTAAGTGACACTGGCTTTGTGAAGAGGGTGAGGGGTTGGAGGTTGCAGAGCTAGAAATGAAGTCGGACGTAATCCATTTCAGAGACCCATCACCTAATACTCTCTGAATTGATTTCATTGTTTAAGTCAACCCCATTGTGAGGTTATTTAAGGCCAGACCTTGGAGAATAACTCCACTGATTCAACTATCAAATTTTCTATAAGGCAAAGGCAATGTGAAAAGGTTTTCTGCATCCATTACTGTCAAGCCTTTCCTGGGAGGTCACCATCAACAGCCTTCTTGCGTGGACATCAACTTCTCCACTTTGCAACCCTGAAGGCAGCTGGTCAAGGGCTCCCCACTCCCCTTGAAATCCCTGTCCCGGTATCCTTGGTGTGCCCGTCCTCTTCCTTCTCGCCGACACTCCTGCTCTGTGTCCTTTGTTCACTCCTCTTTTTGTTTCCCAGTCCCTAGTTGTAGGTGATCTTAACATTTACCCCCAGCCTTTCTTTCTCTCTGCTCACCTCTCTTTACTTGCAGGCATGTGTCCCTTTGCTTTCCCACTGCTATAAGCCTGGCTCATTACCTGGAAGGATTACTGCAACAGCTACTTTCTGAGTTGTTCCCCTCTCTCGCTAATCTCCTCTGCTTCCAGATTGATTTTCCTGAAGCTCAGGTCAGATCACACCACTCCCCTGCCCAGAAACTCCATAGCTTCCCACTGTGAACAAAATTAAGTACAGACTTCTCCCTTGGATCTTAAGGCATTTACATCATGGTCGCAATATAATCTCCCATTAGGCCCCAGTCACCAGTCTGCATTCCAGCCAAATTGGGCCACTTACTGTTTCTCAAGGGCATTCTATAGGTTCCCTCTTCTGAGACTTTATGTTCTCCTTTCACCCTATAATCAAGGTAACCTTATGTCCCAGTTTGTCTGGGTCAGTCCCGATTCATTCCTGTCATCTTGAATATTCCTGAACTCCTATTTTACACTCAAAAGTGTAGTAGTTTGGGTGATAAATTCTATGGTCACCATACCTAGAAGGCTCTTTTTTCTTTTTCTTCTCAGTCTTAATTCCCAGTCCGCACCCTGTTTAACTTTGATTGTGGTAAACGTAGCCCTATCCTTTTAAGCTATGTGCCTTACAAAAAACCTCAACTATCATATTTTCTTTTTCCTTCTTACTTTCTGCCTTATCCTTATTCCCTTCCTACTTTCAGCCTCTACATTTACCAACATGGTATGGTACTTGTTTATGTTTACACGTAGTTATTCATATATTTTTAAAACATTTATCCTCCTTTGTACTTTCTAAGTTCAAGACCTTATTCTTTGTATTAATTAGATTTTTTCATTTGTAAATAACAGAAAACTCTGACTTAACCGTTTAAACAATAAGGAAAAATTACTATATTAGGTAACAGGGAGTGCTGAGTTAGGATGGCTCAAAAATGACTAATTCAGTATCCGAACAACAGGTTAAAGATCCAGGTTTCTCTTCTCTTTCTATTCTGAAATCATATATGTCTGCTCTGCTCTTGGCTGTCTGCTCTCAGGATCGCACAGTGGCCACACTTGTTCTAGCAATCACGTGCAGGCAGGATGACGTCTAGCAGACTATTTCTTATGTGAGTTTCTTTTTAAAAGCAAGAAGCCCTGTTTCAAAGTACCTATCTCTAGCAAAAATCTCCTCATTCTTCCTTGCGTGGAATTTCATCACACACCCAGGCCTAAATGTGCAGAGATGGGACCAGGATTTGACAGATCATTCATCCTTTGAGGCTTAGGATGGCCCTGAATCCTCAGAAGATCATGGCCACAAGAGAAGATTGGTAACTGAACAAAATCAAAGGATTCCGCCCTGGGAGAAAGAGGGGTAGTTAACATTGATTAAGCAAACAACAATGCCTGCTATATACAAGCTAGAGTTCAGTCAGTGTTTATTAAATAGGGTTTTAGCTTTATTCCAGGATATGAAGAATTTTAATTATCTTGAATATTCTCATGCCATGCTGTCATGAATTCTAAGTACTGAAATTAAATAAACATTTAAAACGATCAGTGCTACACATAACAGGTTCATTTCAATACCATCTTGCTTCAGTTTATATGGGAGGATTATAATTAAGATTTTGAAAGAAAACTTGATTGAGATTTTAATAGCCATCTAAAACTGCTGGCCAGGAAACTGTGCACAGAATTGCTCATTAAGTAGAATTGTTTCCTCTTGATTTTGAGGGAATGTTTTTCTGAGTATTTGAGTTCTATATTTATTGGAAATCTATACTCATTGAGCCAAATGTTCGTAGGATTTCAATGATCTGTTACAGATTTACCTTTTAATACTGAATTGCAGAGTTCTCAAAATGTCTGCCAATTGTGAAATGCAATAAACAATTGCTCAAAACACAGTGATTTTGAAATGTGCCGTGACACCAAGGGAGCTTGGAAAGAGAGACTGTTAAATGAGGACCATCTTGCATGTCCGTAACAGGACGTGGTCTTCCCACCCACTACCTGTTCAGGCCCAAACCTTCCCAAGATCCTCGGTGGGTAAGTCAGAGGTGGAAGCCCGAGAATCCAGAGCAGAGCTCATGTCCTCTGCACAGCAGTTAGGACCGAGTTCTGCAAATGCGGGCTTGTTCTACCTTCTGAAGTGTTGTCACCAGTCTGCAACACAGATGGTCTCAGCAGGGAGACCATAGGGGCCCAGCACCCTCTGGTCAACAAGACAAGGAGCCAGTGTTACTAACATGAAAATATTCCATGCAATAAAAGGATTGGAAAGAATCATGTTGTTTTTGAATGAGATAGAAAGAACAGAACAAAGGAAAATCGCTTCCAAACCTTTCATTGGGTTTTGCTGTTCAGAGTTATGGACCTTGGTGCCAGAGGGCTTGGAGCTGGTATTTTATGTTTTCAGCATCACTCTTACTAACTGCTGAGGTGATGACTCTAAATATTTTGACAGACCACAATAGGACTCAATAGAGAAGCAGAATCTAAGATTATGCATGGTTTAGAAATTTGAACAAGTTTTCTGAAGGACAAAGGACCTGCATAAGATTGAACTCCGTCCAAGTATAAAAGTCAAGGAGTCTTGTCTGAGGGCAGATTTTTACATGAGTGTTCAAATACATGTTAAAGCTAATCTGAATCTTGAGCAGTGGAAGGAAAATAGCGTAGAAACAGGAAATTACATATGGAAGAGATAACGGATTTCAGTGATCCTTTTTTTTCTCTTAATTCAAATCAATAGAAAAGCTTTCACATCAGTTCCATAGGCTTCTACTATTCTATTTCACTTCTGTAAATAAATATTGGCTCATTATTTTGAGAAATAACATGAATCCATACCTTTTTTCAGATCTTATCTTTTTTTTAGAAAAGTTAACTTCCTGTTAATATTATTTGAACTTCCCATCAAATGTCCCCATCATCAAAGTGGCTTCAAAACGACATTTCAGAGTAACAGGCTGATTCTAAAAATAAGGTGCAGTAGGCTAGGGAGACATTGTTGAAATTAATATTCCCAGGCCCACTACTCTCTCTTTACCCATACAGACTCTGTCCTTTACTCTTCATTTGAATAAATGTAACTGTTAGAGCATCTTATCCTTAAGCCTTACTTATCTAGCTTTTCTTTTGTTGTTGTTTTAAAGAACAGATTCCCATACTTGTGCTTTGTGCAGAAGAGCTAATTGGGGGACATTATATTCATAAGAGCAGAAGTTCAGATGAAAAAGTCTTCATGCTAGACTTTTCTTCCTAAAGTAAAGCAAAATAATAAAATATAATGTCAAGTTTGACATTGAGTGATAAAGTAAGTTAATATGTATTTTATGAGGTGCTGTGGCCCTATTCCTGCAAAACTCTTTGCTGATGAATATAATATTAAAATTGCAGTCATACTGCTTGTGTTTGAATTTCATGCCTGCCAGTTAATAGCTCATGAGACCTTGGAAAAATTACTTAACCTCTTTTGTGTCTCCATTTCCTTATAGGGATAATACCTACCTCATAGGGTGTTGTAAGGACCAAATCAAATGAATGTATGTTAAGTGTTTAGAACATACCTGGTCCATGGTAAATGCTATATGTCACTTTTCAAAATGACAATGAAGGGAGTATATTTATGAATTTATACAATAAATATGTGTCATAATCTTAAAGACATCTAGAGTAATAATCGATTTCTAAAATGTATTCACCATGATATATTGGAAATCTTTAAATTGGCTTGCTTAATAAATTCAACCAAATCAGAGCTATTAGGGTTTCACATTTATTTTTATTTATTTTTATTTTTTTAAAAGAATTTCAGAGTATGACCCTGCATTTATTTATTTATTTTTCTTTTTTTTATAATTTATTTTGGTATCATTAATCTACAATTACATGTGGAATATTATGGTTATTAAACTACTCCCTTCATCAAGTCCCCCCACCAACCCCATTATAGTCACTGTCCATCAGCGTAGTGAGATGCTATACAATCACTACTTGTCTTCTCTGAGTTGTACAGCACTCCCCGTGCCCCCCCCAACATTACGTCTGCTAATCGTAATGCCCCTTTTACCCTCTTATCCCTCCCTTCCCACCCATCTTCCCTCGTCCCTTTCCCTTTGGTAACTGTTAGTCCGTTCTTGGGTTCTGTGAGTCTGCTGCTGTTTTGTTCCTTCAGTTTTTGCTTTGTTCTTATACTCCACAGATGAGTTAAATCATTTGATACTTGTCTTTTTCGGCTTGGCTTATTTCACTGAGCATAATACCCTCTAGCTCCATCCATGTTGTTGCAAATGGTAGGATTTGTTTTCTTCTTACGGCTGAATAATATTCCATTGTGTATAAGTACCACATCTTCTTTATCCATTCGTCTACTGATGGACACTTAGATTGCTTCTATTTCTTGGCTATTGTAAATAGTGCTGCGATAAACATAGGGGTGCATATGTCTTTTTCAAACTGGGCTGCTGCATTCTTAGGGTAAATTCCTGGGTCAAATGGTATTTCTATTTTGAGTTTTTTGAGGAACCTCTCTACTGCTTTCCACAATGGTTGAACTAATTTGCATTCCCACCAACAGTGTAGGAGGGTTCCCTTTTCTCCACATCCTCGCCAACATTTGTTGTTGTTTGTGTTTTGGATGTTGGCCATCCTCACTGGTGTGAGGTGATATCTCATTGTGGTTTTAATCTGCATTTCTCTGATGATTAGCGATGTGGAGCATCTTTTCATGTGCCTGTTGGCCATCTGAATTTCTTCTTTGGAGAAGTGTCTGTTCAGCTCCTCTGCCCATTTCTTAATTGGATTATTTGCTTTTTGTTTGTCAAGGTGCATGAGTTCTTTATATATTTTAGATGTCAACCCCTTATCGGATATGTCATTTATGTAGGGTTTCACATTTAAATTATAATTATATCCTTTCTTAATACACTGTGAGCAGTAAGCTGGAAAGTTGCACAGTTGAGATGGGACTGTAAAATGAGTTTATGCTCCAAGATTCATCTCATTCCTTTATTTATGGGTTCGAATCATGCTTTTCTTTGTATGTTTTCATCATTTTTAATGGCTCGGTAAAGTATAAGGATTTCTTATGTCATCAATATTTACTCTTCCCGTGAAAGTGTTTTAAAATGAAGTCCTTCAAATGTCGCGGGTTTTTTGTTCTTCTGTAAAAATGAATGGCCTTCAAAGGCATTTGTTCTGGCAGTCTGTTTCAGGATGAGAGAAATGAGGGCCATGGAGCCCGGAGAAGACGGCCTCCAGGGAAAGAGCTATGATGAATCTGCTTCCGCAGGCAGGGCTGTCACCTCATAGGCCTGTTTTCATGGAAAGGAGAGCATGAGCCAGACTTTCCCGGTTTAGCCTACTGAATGAACATTCCCTTAACTTGGTCAGGGCCCTTGGAGGTGACCGCTGATAACTCAGGCCTGTGGCACAACAGAAACTTGTATTTTGGTACAGAAGAAATCTGAACCACACAGCAACATAGGTTTTCCAAACTAGAAACAAAAAGATAGGAGTACTGTCTGCTACATAACAGTAATCAAAAGCTACCACTGGCTTAGGTCCCTTGATGATTCTCCTTAGATTGAGTTGCCAATGAATACCCAGAGGAAGGCCAGTGGGGAAAAGTATGGCTTTTCTGGGCTGCAGGAAAGGAAGGTTTCTCTTTCTTGGATTGCGGAGGTCAGGTAAACCCCACTATTGTTCTGTGGCCACTTTCTGCTGCACGAATGCACAACTTAAATGCCTTTTTATTTCCCACCTGTGTCACTTTTTAGAGTAATTTTTTCTTTCTCATTATTTGAATCAATACTTGTTCTCTTTTACTTCAAGCATTCTCTACTTTTGTTAATAAACAGACCTTTTAGGGATCCCAGACCTAATTCCGACATGGGAGAGGGGTTCCTTTCCGTAAAACCCCAAGCAATTTCTGGTTTCCGATAATTCAACTCAATTCTGACACTGTCCACCAGGAGATGGTATCAGATTCCAGAGATTAAGGGTTCAGTCCTACGAGACTGCTGTCCACCCCCTACTTCAAATGCCAGTCACAAGCCCCAGGCTGTTATCTGTGCCCTTGACCGGTCAGCTACAGATTGGAGGCTCCAAAAATCTCCTCTTAGCTTTGATTTATTTGCTAGAGCCGTTCACAGAATTCAGGAAAACATTTAATTACATCTTCCAGTTGTTAAAGGCTATGATAAAGGATATGAACCAATACCCAGATGAAGAGGCAGGTAGGGTGAGGTACCAAACAAGGGAGTTTCTGTCCTCACGGAGCTTGGGGCCCAGCTGGGTGACACATGACCGTCTTCCGGTTCCTCCAGTGTGGAAGCTCTCAGAAAAAGGGCCAGGAAGCTGTTCTCTTGGGTTTTTATAAAGGCTTCATTACATAAAGTGATTGACTAAGGCATTGGCCATTGGCTGATTCAGCTTCCAACCCACCCCACCCCAGAGGTCAGTGGGTGGCCCTGGAAGATCCAGCCTTGAACCACGTGGTTGGTGTTCACACCTCTGGGTGAGATGCAAAAGTCAGCCTCTAATAATGAGACGGTCATTTCACCTTTATGGCTCTGGAATGTTTTTAAGAACTGTGGATGAAGAGCAAATATACCTGAGAAATGACCAAATATATATTTCTTACAAATCATTTGTTGAACCAGGGGAGCAGGGAATCCGTTTGTCATCCTTCATGAAGTTAGCCTTTCTAAGCTTTACTTTTGTCTTTCTGAAGAGCCCTAGTTCTTTTATCCAATTATCATGCATCACTATACTAGCGAATACTTCCTAAATGCAAATTTCTCTCATCGAAAAAGGAAGACTTTGGCTTTTACTTAATCTCCCTAGTGTTTCTGAGATACAAGCTCTACCAGGTATTTAGGATTATCCTTAAAACACAGAGTTCTAAGATCAAATAAGTTTGGGAAATACTGGCCAGCAAAGTTAACAGTTCTCTTTAACAGTTAGTCATGCTTTTGGTCAGGCAGGAAAGCTAACTGGGAGGAAATTACACTCTCGAATGCAGAAGTTCAGACAAGAAAGCTTTAATTGCCACTTTTCTCCCTAAAATAAAGCCAAATAATAAAACATTATAATGTCAAGTTGAACTCCACAGCCGAACTGCATGGAGTTGAGTCCTGGCGTTGTGGGTTATTAGCTAAATGACCTTAGGTAAGTCATATAATCTCTCTGTGCCTTACTGCCCTTATCAATAAAAAGAAGACAATAAAAGAATGCTCTCATGGTCAGCCAGGATTTATGAATCTTGAAGTGCTAATATGCATTGTGAAGCTCTGGGAGGGATTAGGGTTTGTAGCTTTTAGCTGATGTTTTTTTTTAACCAGGAATCTTTCCCCTTACCCCCTCCACTGCAAAAAGAAAAGAAAAGAAAAGAAAAGAAAAGAAAAAGAACAGCCAATATCCTGCTGAGCATAATTTTAGAAGCACTGGCATAGGGACAATTAATAATTTCTTGTGCTTCAAAAGCTCATTTCTAAAAACTTCCTTATCTCAAATTCCCAAAGAATTTCAATTTTATCATGTTGCTTCTTTATTGTTGATAAAGTACAGGGAAAATTAATCTAAATATATATTTTAGAAGATCTGGAAAATAAGCTAATAACCTGTTACTGGTTTTATTAGCTAAGAGTTAGCTCTTTTGAGGAATGACAGGTACATTATAACAATACTGGCCTATAGTAGGTTTGTGAAGGTGGAGAATCTGACCTTACACATTAAACACTTTTAAAAAGCTCCAGGTATGCTAAATGAATTTGTAATACAGTACCCATATAATTCAATTTTTCTTATAGCTAATGTCCTCTATGTTCATATGAATGCTTGGGCAATGGATGAAGATCATGTAAAGTGTAATTAGCAGTATTTATTTTAACTAGAAAGATATTTTTTAATGTTTTTCACAAACTTCTTGTCGTTAAAAAGGCAGTGTGCAGAGCTTGTAAATCTGTCCCTTCTATTAGGCAGACCATGCTTCTTTTTCTGTATCCTCATGCTTCTCTCCCCGACCCCACTGCCACACACACACACACACACACACACACACACACACACACGCACGCGCACACACACACACACACACACTCACTCACTCCAGGGTTACTGTCAGGACTTTCACACTACCCCAACTTATCAAACTACTGTATTATCCTATTCTAGGCATCCCAGATTCCATCACCACAAGCATTAAACCTTCACATATACGACTTGCACGGAACCTACAAGCTCATCTAATAATGGCCAAAATTTGCGTGGTACTTATCCTGTGCTAGTAGTTCCGGTTCTAAGAATTCTATAACAGCCCATTTAATCCTTACAACAGCCTATGATGGTATGACTTCTATTGTCTTCATTTGTAAATGAGGACACTGAGGCAAAGAGGAGTTCTATGACTCGCTTAGGGTCATTCTGCTAATAGGAGGTAAAGCCGAGATTCAACCCCTGCTGTGAGGTCCTAGTGTTCATCCTCAGTGTGCTGCCCTTGGAGACACAGTGTGCCTTTGTAGTGCTTGGAACAAACATTCCAGGTAGTACTTCCCCATCCTACGCTCTCTGGTCCTCAGGCCCTGGAGGTTAATATCACTGCTTGGATGGGGTGGAAGAAGACTGGATGCCTTTCTGCAAGAGGGTTCCAGAAAGGAACACTGTGGTTGGTCATTTGCATACTGAGACCTCAGTCAGCACTCACTGCTTATCTCATCCTTTATTCATTCATTAGTATTATTTGCGTGTGGGTCTGTATTGACAGGTAAGTTGTAAGTTTCTTTGATGGCCTCCGGCGTTTCAGCCATAGTGGGAAGCATAGCAGAATCCGTACTTGAAGAAGACGAGCAAGACCTACTGGGGTGCTGAGCATAGAGCAGCTTGTCAGGACACTTCTTCTGTCCAAGTCTCATTTAAAACATCTGAATACTTTTTATTTTTGCTTTCATTTAACCTCCCCTACTATAATCCCACCCTTCACTACAATGCCTAGAATAGCTCTTTGCACAGTACAAGTACATAGTCATTATTTGTTCAACGAAATACCTAGAAATCTTTTAAGGTACTCCTGACAAATTTAAAACAAGGGAATCAGGAGTGTTAGACCCCTTGAAATATCCCTTAGAGAGCGTTGAGGGTGTATGAAAACACAGATGGACCCCACACCCAGAGCCTCCACACCAGTTGGTCTGGGGTGAGACCCAGGGACGTTCATTCCCGCCGAGTTCCTGGGCGCTGCCAGTGCAGATAGCCTGGGGACCACACCTGGGAACTGCGCCCAGAGAGCACGCCACAAACCGACATGTGTTCTTCCTCTGGTTTCCCAATTGAGAACTAATTCAACAAGCTTGTCCAAGCCCCGCCGAGCCCCCCAGTGGTGGGGACAGCAGTGTCATGTGGTTCTTATCCCCTCCCCTACTGTCTGCATCTTAACAGGAGCTTCTTAAAGATGGCAAACCTTAACTCAAAGGAACAAATCCAATTCTTGGCCTCATCTCACTCTATCAAAGCTGTCTTTTAACCCATCACTGCACTAAGCTGTCTTCTCCCTGGGGTATTGGGGTATCCTGGCTGCCACATGCCACGTGACCACTGCTGGTAACATGGAAAGGTTCAGAGCATGGCTTCCAGAGATGGGCTGCCCTGGTCCAGACCTGGTTCCTTATTCCATACCCAGCCCTTGTCAGTTTATCTGTGCTTTATTTTCTTCATCTGTCACTGGATTTTAATAACAATACCTACCTCATATGGTTGTTTTAAAGCTTCAATTGGTAAATATTAACAAAGCACTTACAACAATCCAAAAACCTAGTAAATGTCATGTAAAGTCAGATTTTTAAAATCTCTCTGGCTTTATTGTGATATAATTGATGTATAACCTTATTTAAGTTTGAGGTGTACAACCTGTTCATTTTACACATTTACATATTGCAAAATGATTACCACCATAGCATTAGCCCACACCTCCACTGCCTCGCATAATTATTTCTTTTGTGCTTGTGGTGAGAACATTTAAAATCTACCCTTTTAGCAACATTCAAGTATACAATACAGTATTGCCAGCTTTAATCACCATGCTGTACATTAGATCCCCAGACCTTGTTCATCTTTTGCCCGGAAGTATGTGCCCTTGACAAATATTGCTCCATTTCCCCCACCCTCTACTTCCTGGCAGCCACCATTCTACTCTCTGTTTCTATGAATTTAACTTCTTTTTTAAAAATATCCCACATATATGTGATACCATGCAGTATTTGTCTTTGTCTGATTTGTTTCACTTAGCATGATGCCTTCAAGTCTCATCCAAGTTGTCAAAAACAACAGGATTTCCTTCTTCCCCATGGCTGAATAATATTCCATTGTATGTATGTATATGCCACATCTTCTTTATCCTTTCCTCCATAGGTGGACACTTAGATTGTTTCCACATCTTAGCTAATAAAAATAATGCCACGGGATTACTGGATCATACTGTGGTTCTAGTTCAATTTCTTGAAGAAACTCCATACTGTTCTCCACAGTGGCTGCCCCAGTTTTCACTCCCAGCAAGAGTGCACAAAGGTTCCTTTTTCTCCGCATCATCCCCAGCTTTGTTGTCTCTTGTCTTTTTGATAATATCCCTTCTAACAGGTGTGAGGTGATAGCTCGTGACTGTGGCTTGCATTTCCCTGATGACTAGTGATGTGGAGCATCTTTTCATATACCTATTGGCCATCGGTATGTCTTCTTTGGAAAAATACCTATTTAGTTCTTCTGTCCATATTTAAATTAAATTGTTTGGTTTTTTTCCAATTATGTTGTATGGGTTCTTTACATACTTTGGACATTATCATCAAATACATGATTTTCATATATATTTTATCCCATTCCTTAGGTTGTCTTTTCATTTTGTTGATTTTTTTTTTGCTGTGTAGAAGCTTTAAGTTAGCTTTTATTATATGTTAAATATTTCCTAAATTTGCCTTTCACAGTACCACCTTTCCTGTTTCTATGATGTACTACCTCAACTATCATTTATTTTTTCTTTAAATCAATCCACTTTACTACCAAATTATTATAGGAGAAAAATCATATCATTTCCATAAATGGAATAGTAATACCACTCGGTAAATAGGAGGGAACCATAAAATAAACATAATATAAACCAATACTATTTTATTCTGTTTTCTGCAGAAGACTTGAGCCTGAGACTTGCTCCTTCTTTATTAAAAACAGGGAAAGTAGGAAGTTCTAGCTTCTGTAACAAATAACCCTCCACATTTCACATTAGAGTTTATCTTTCACTCAAGAAACAGTCCAATGCAGAGCCATTGCCTGAGGGATTTTAACTCCTTCTGTCTTGTGGCACCAGTAACTGCTGGACCCAGAGATCTCTCTGCTCCCAGCCAGCAGCTGGGGGAAGAAAACAGAGAGAAGGCACACCTGATCTTTTACCTTTTGGTCCAAAATGAGATACATCATTTATCCTAATGTTCCTTAGGTGTAAGTCACCTAGAGGCAAGTGTGCAGGGAATGTCGGCCTAGGCTAAGGTAGCCACTTCCCACAGCAATGTGACAGTGTGAAAGTGAGAATACAACCTTTCTTGGTCAAATTATATGTATATATAGTTACGGCAAGATATAACCATAATTTCTTGACTTCTGGGAGGGCTTGCGCAACTGTGACATCACTAACCAAATTACTCTTTCAGTTCAATTAATTCTCCTCTCTGCTAACCTCAGTTCACTCAAGAAACTATGTTGTGAGAAGTTAGCAGCCGCTCTCAAGAGGTGCTGAACTCTATACATACACAGGAGAAGCCTTTGTTTCTCTGTACAGTGACACGAAGTTAGTTCGCAGTACCCAGTGTAGCTTTTAACTTCTTAGCATAGTTTAGAACTTCCTTGGCTAGCTTGAAATTGATGATGGGAAATAGTTTGAAACTGATGATGGGAAATGAGCTCTTTCTCTCTCTCTCTCTCTGTGTATGTATAAAAACAAGAATGTACCATGTGTTTGATAGGAACCAAAATAGAAATTCTATATCCACCCACATTTTAAAACTCAAGTGTGTCCCATGACTATACTTTTATGGATTAAAGTTGCTTTTCGGATATTATCTCACATATATCTGGAGTGTATGAGACACATGTCACATACTGTCACACTGAGTGCGTGACCTTTACTGCTGCCTTACGTCTGAACTGGTGTTCTTGTTCCAATTTCAAAGCAACGATGCATTGATATCTTTCAGTCACCACCAGTTGAAGGGGAGAGGAATTTCTAATTGGGTTTTTATAAATGAAAACATAGAGCTATTTGGGGTTTCACATTTGATAAAGGTCTACAATAATTTTTTCTTCCTGGAAGAGCTTACTTCAGTATTTTCTCATTAAGAAATATGGATAACAGAGAGTCAGCCTCTGGGAGTTGAGGTATGAGAGAAATGTTTTGTGCTCATAACAGAGACATTTAGGCATCGGTGCTGGAGATTGATGTTTCACACCTGCGTTTTTGCAGGTTGCCGTTCATCAGCAAAATGGGGCTTTTTATTCACTGCCAAACTGCCATTATGTCATCCAGGGCAATGGATGAGACATAGGACCTCATACCAGATGTGCCATCAAAGACAGGACGGAGACATGGCTGAGTGAGTTAGGAAGTAGGGGTGTGTCGGTCCAGCCTGATATGCAGGGTGGGGCTTAGAGGGCTTCATAATGTCAACACGGAGTTCGGAAAAGCAAAATGGAGTTATTCAGTGAGAGGATGGGGTATAATAGGGAACATGGTTCCAGTCTGGGGAGGCCTGTGGAATGTGGAAAGCTTTTAGCATCCCTGGGTCTGGCTTTTGGGCTCCTGTACGGTCACATTCACCCTTCTCCTTGTAGGAGAGAAAGCAGACCAATCGTGCTGTTCACCCAAAGGCTGCTTTGGGGAGTCTAATGAAAATGGTAACCAGTAAGTCCAGAGTAAGAACCCCTTCTTGAGAATGGTGAGAACGTGACCAGACCTCCAGGGCCTCAAATCCACATAAGAAGCAAGGGTATGAACAGGAAGCATGAGGAAATTCCATTGCAAACACAATCTCAAAGATATGAGGGCAGTCAGAAAAGGTGGCGTGAAGCCTTCGCTCTTTGTCTTAAGACTGGCGTGCGTCTGTCTAAAGGATCAGTAAGTCCTTGTCTAACTCAGTTCTCCTGCACCTGGAGACCCCAGGAGGTGTAGAAGGTGTTTCATGACCCAACCTCTTCCCCTTAAAACTGTAGAAATGCTGAGAATGTGGCGGAGTGCGACCTGGGCACCGAGGAGTGTGTGGGGACAGGGCCGACCAGGCTTAACCTGGAAAAGTCGGAAGAAAAGCGCACAAGTTCCTAGGCAGAAGCTGTGGGCAAAATAGCCCTAAACTTGGATTCAGATTCTGGCTCTGCCCAGTAACTCTATGACTCAGCCATATTTAACTTTTCTATTTCTCTATGGATAGGTGTCCTTATCTATAGAATGGGCAGATTGAGCTGGATTTCACTCTCATACAGCCATTTACATTCATGGCCAGTCATTCTGCTTTACTATGGAAGTTTAACGATAAACCTTATACAGTCCCTGCTTCAGAGAAACTCTCACCTGAGTGGAGGAGACAGCCATTACTGATAGCTGTGAAGCCATGGGGAAAGCACCGTCATAAGTGTGCAAAGTGCTTTTGGAGTGCAGAGCAGGAGAATGGATTGTACCAGGAATAGACAGAAAGTCGTGACAGAGGAGGCAATATTTAAATTATGTCTCAGGCATAGAACCCTGCCCTGCCCACCAAGTTATACGAAGCCACAGACCAGGTGCAGGAGCCTGGATGTATGAAAATGCCTGGTATGTTGGGAAATTAAATGGTTAACGGTGACTAGAACATGGCATATCTGGAGACTGTTTGAGTTGCAGAAGCTGAAAAAGATGGTTTTGTGCTCAGCTGTAAACAGTTTCTTATGACAATTCCTGTTGCTCCGTTCGCTATGAAGACATGCTGAGAATGGTGAATAGGAAAATTTGGATGGCACAAATTTGTTTGCAATATCAACCTGGCAATAGGCAGTTTGAAGAGCAGAGAAAATGGAAGCATAGAGGTGAGTTCCAGGGATGCTGTAATTCAGGGAAGAAGTGAGAGGGACTGAATTTAAAAATGGCAAAGGTGATAAAAATGGACACATTTGAAATATAATTGAGATATAAATGCAGCATGATTTAGCAGTTGATGGAGAATGGAGAAGTGGAGGTGTCAGCGTGGTGTGCAATGGTGCGTCCAAGCGGAGGCTGGCGGTCAGCTGAGACGGGCAATGGAGGAGCGAGGGGCTTAGGGTGAGAGGCAGGGGTTTCATTTGGGACGGAGGCTTTGAGGACTTCAGGATGTATATTTGAGCATGTCGAGATGTTGCTGTTTAACAGGTGATTGGAGACCTACCTCGGGAGTTCAGGGAAGAAAGAATTTAGGGTTCCTTAGAGCGGCAGTGGCTGGTAAAGCCTCAGGGGGAATGACGTTTCCCAGGGAGGGGCTCCGACAGGAAAAGAAGGAAAGAACCCAAGTAAAGTACTGGGGGACACACAATTCAGGCCTGTAATTCATCAGCCGGAGCCCCTGCCCCCGAAGCGCCCTCGGTGTGCACTCGCTCTGTTCAGGTCAGGTTGGAAGCGGCCAGGCGGAGGGCTACGTCCCCTCCCCTCCTGACCCTGCGTCCGGGTAGGGCTGGCACCCCCGTCCTCTACACCTGTCTCACAACTGCCCTTCCTTTAAGAGTGATCGCGATCGCACCCTGTCTTTGTTTGATGCTGTGATGATTCAGAGTCTCCTAGAAGCAGTAGCAAATGTGGTTAAATATATGCGAGACTTATCAGGGGAAACACACATAAACGATAAAGATTGGGGGGGTAGGCCAGAGAGGGCCGGAGGGCCGTCAGACTCAGAGGGAGGGGACGTCCCTCCCGTGAAAGGGAATGAAGGACGGAGGACTGGACACGAAGCACCTCAGGGGGCAGCACAATTCTGATAAAGACTGGGCCAGGCTTGTGGGGAGACTTCAAACCAAAACCGGCAGTGGGTGGCATCCCCATCTCAGGAGAAGCTCACTGAGCACCCCACCGTGATGGGGCGCCCGCCAGGAGGATTCTGCGGGAAGCGTGGCCTTCGCAGGAACTTGGCAGTCAGTCCCCAGCAGCGGCAGCCGGGGCCATCAGCACACGAGGCTCACAGGAGCCCGAGACACCATGGCCCATTGCACGGCCACCTCCGCGACTCGGTGACACTGCTTCCTGAACATTCTATTGGCACTGAGTCAAAACAGAGCGTGGGCAGCCTTATGCCATTATTATTTCTACCCAACAAGATGATAAATCCATCTTTAAACATCAGTGCCTGCCAGGGGATCCTAACTCTTATTATTCATCATAATAAGAATTGTTTTATTTTCGTTGCTTGAATTCATCTGACAGTAGTTGATGTCGGGAGTTTTGACTTACGACGTTGGGATGGCGGAAGTTAAGAGAGATGCTGATCTGGATGAGGAGGTCCATGGACGTCACAGTGAGGGAGGGAAGCCCAGAGCGTGTGAAGTGGACATACCCCCTGGAGGAAAGCACACGCTAGCAGCTGGGCACGTTTGATGAGACGAAGTCCAAGTAGCCAGACAGAACACAGTATCCAGAGAGGATGGTGGAAAGGTTAGTCTAGGGCAAGAACTAGTCTGGGGGAGTCCAACAAGATGTATCGGGTCGGGGTTTGAAGGAGACATCTCCCTTTTTTTGAGAACTACCCTTTCTACTCAGAGAGGCAGTTTTCATACACGGTGACACATCTCCTTGACCTTGGTTCGTTAGACCACAAGAGATGCGTGTCCCAAGCTGAACCTTCTGGGAACTGGAGTTGTGGTTTAGTAAGTCAGATTAGTTGAAGAGTAATTGAACTGAGCTGACAGGTCTAAGACAGGGCTGTTCAAAACCATTGAGGTGACCATGTACTATAGGAAGCGGGAGAGCCGGCTTGCAGGAAGGTAAGAATGAGTCAGGCATTCAGGGAAGAGCTGAGCTGAGAGACTGTGTGACTCCAGAGAAGGAGAATGGGGCCAAGTAGCTGCCTGGATTCCTGAGGAATTTCCATTCCTGGACCTGATCCTGGGCCCCATCCCCTTACGTTCTGAAATAACCCACCAAGCCTAGAATAAATTCCCAATTTTGCTTAATCCGGTTTGAGTGGGCTTCTTTAGTAGCGACCAAACAGTTGTGAGGCAGTGTTTGGCAAGTTCCTGAAGACACGAAACAGGAAATTGAGAAGCATGAAGTCTGCTGAAATGCAGGCAAGACGTTAGCATTAGGAAACTGGGAAGAGGGGTCCAGACAGGGCAGTTCCTAGTCTGGTAGGAATCTGGCAACCAAACCAGGTCAGGGACTAAGCACACGTGATCTGGTCACAGGAACTACTCTCTCGCCTAGACTAGAGCCTTCATAACAGCAAGAAGGCAGAAGTTGGTTATTAGGAGTCAGGCAAAAGGTCAGAGGCAGAGGCAAAAGGTCAAAAGGCCTCTGATACATTGCCTATGAGATCTACTGAGGGTGGAACTCATTCATGCATTCAGTAAGAATTACTGGGTATCGGTTACATTCTGGGGAGTTCAGTGTTAACAGACTGAGCTGGGAGATCAGGGGACTGCGTGTACTCCAGCCTGGGGTGGAGACCCCAGGGCGCCTGCTGTGAATCCGGCTAAGGGAACAGAATCTGGGCCAGTCAGCTCCGTGTGGAATTGATGATAGAGGTGGGATTGGGGGCGTTCTAGAGCAAAACAGACCTGGAGGGAATTAAGTCCCAAAACTCAGAGAGTAACTTCTTCCAAGGAGCAGCGGAGAAGAGGTAGGGCATCAGAGAGTGATTCAGAAAGGGAGATAAAAAAGTGTCAGACACACAGCTTGTCTATTTGTCAGTTTCTCCTAGGGCCCTGGTGGCCGCCGATGACACTCTTTGTGCCTCTTTAGGCTGGACGAACTGCTTCATCACACACGTCCTGTACTTTGCCAAAGTCAAAATTTCAGGAGGATTTGGAAGGCAATAACCTCTAGCCTTTCCTAATTCAGCCCAGTTTCACCAGAGAGGCGAGACTGGCTAGAGTCCTTTATTATGATTCAGCTCGTCTTCTGGGTTAACCTTGAACCCTGAGCTACTTGGAAAAAGAGCTATAGTAAGAAAAGAGGAAAAAGAGGTAGAAAGAAGAATAACAACTAAGAGATGCCTCATAATGTGCTGTTCATATTGGGGTAAAATTAGGTCCAACGCCTGATCTCCTGTGACCCCCTTCTCTGCCTTATAATTTGGTATGTCTTTAATCATAGATATTACTTTTCATGAAGACCCTAAAAGCATTTCCCCAGGGGATGTCCGGGACTCCGTATAGAGTACATTATTGAACCTTGACAAGATGTATTACGAACTAATCTTAACAGTGACAAATCAGGAGACATACCCCTAGATCAGTTTCTTTTCTCTTGATCTTATTTCTAGTGCCGCTGTTCAGGGTATTAAATAGAGTGAAAAAATCTGGAGCTGCGTCAGAAATTTCTGCTTGACTCTTGACTGGCCTGATGGAGCTTAAATGATTTAACCTCTCTAAGCCTCCATTCCCTCACCTGTAAAATGGAATAATAACACTTGGCTCTGACACCTTGCTGGGGGATTTTAAAGACCACGTATGTAAACCACAGCAAATGGTACAACACTAGTAGAAGATAACCAGGCCCTTTAATAAATCAGCATAGCAGAGCAAAGAATTTGAACCAGAACATATTTTTTCTCTTTCCTTCTCATGGCCTTGGGCAATTCATTTGAATTCTAATTCTTATTTTTTCACTTGTAAAAGAGGTGTGATAATACTCTGTTTCACATGTTTTATATGAAGATTCAAATGGCATATGTACACTAAAGTATAAAGAATATGTTAATTTCTTTATGATCTTTATAATTATTAAGATTATAATTCTTAACAATATCCCAGAGCAGAATGATGAGATTTTGGGAAAGGATAAGCTTAAGGCCAAACACAAGTGAACTGATCTGCTTTCTTGTTATAAAAATGTTAATATAATTTTAAATTACTCTGTCTATATCAGATCCTTTTGAGACTATTTTCATAGACAACTGTTCCTATTTCTGTGGCAGCGTCAGATTTTTTTTAAATAATTTATTTTGGTATCATTAATCTACAATTACATGTGCAATATTATGGTGGTTAAACTACCCCCTTCATCAGGTCCCCCCCACCAACCCCATTACAATCACTGTCCATCAGTGTAGTGAGATGCTATAGAGTCACTACTGGTCTTCTCTGAGTTGTACAGCCCTCCCCGTGCCCCCCACCTTATGTGTGCTAATCATAATGCCCCTTTTACCCTCTTATCCCTCCCTTCCCACCCATCTTCCGACAGAGTCAGATTTAAACAAGGCATAATCACTTAAAAACAAAACATGAATTCAATTACACAACAAAAATAAGAGTGCTTCCTTAAAGCAAAAATCCTTTGTATGTTTTATTTTTTAATGAAGTCTTTCAGAAAACAAAAATGTTATAGTCCGTTTGTATTCATAATTTATCAGTTTAATACTCATTTGAACTGAGAGAAGTGTGGGTTACCTGCAGAAGGATAAGCTTAAAGTCAAAGAATTTCATTAAGCAAGTATGCTTCAATTTTATATGGAAATTGTTACCATTCAAAGGAGGGGTTGTTTGCATTATTTTGAAAAAATAAAAATATTCTATGTTTACAGTGGTTCAATTCTAATGTTCTTTAACCTTTTATTTTCTCGCAAGATAATAGTTGGAGAAACTGCTGTGTTTTGCCTACAACTAGCCACAAGGGATTTTGAAAACCAGGAGAAAACTATTTTAACTGGAGACTGTTGCTATATAAACCCACTGGTGCGGCGAACTGTTCGATTTCTTGGTATGTGTTCCTTGAATTGTTTTTAATTGTTGCTGAAACAGTGCTTATGTGTAAGCTAACCTTTAGAATGATCAGCATCTTAACTCTGTGCAAATACTCAGTTATTTCTTTCTTTGAATGTTTCAATTTGGTTTGAAAAATAAGTGGTGTGTACTACTGTCTCTTTCATATTGTAAGACCACTTCAGGTGTGATTTCCATATTATTTTAAAGAACAAAAACCAACATACTTAGATGTTTAATATTCTTTAATAAACTAAAAATTACATAATTAAAATAAATTATCCTGTTTATGAAATTTTAGGAACAGTGCTTGGGGAGAAATGATAATCTAGTTAGGTTGTTGAACACCTAATGAAGGATGAGAAAAATAGCTTGGCAAATAAATGCTGTAATTGTTAACTCTATATGTAGCACTCCAGGTACTTCAGAGAAACAAAAATGTAGTGGTGACTATTAGAAGACTTATTGATATTTTACTGTTCAATCTAGATTCTAGCACCAATAAATATGAACAGCGATGAGTTGTTGAAAAAAATCTCAGTTCAGTAGAAACTTGGCCAAGACAAATTTTTGAACTGACGTAATGAAATGTAATATACTACTTCCTAGATTTATCATATAAAAAAGTATGTCTGTTTATAGTAAATAACATTTAAGATGAATTCCGATTAGTGTTAAGATTAACATTAAGGATACTGTGACCCTTCAATATATTTCTCATACTGATGGGATCATGAAGAGTTTGAAGACACTCTGCAGAGACCACCTAATCTCTATATAAACCCACTTAAAGACTAATCGAATGTCATCATGCCTTTAAATTTCTGTGAAGATTAAAGATCTTCATATCTAAGACTACTTTTTATTGCAATCAAGTTAAACATCTCCAAAGGCCTCATTTATACTGTTGAAGGGATAATTCTATATGAAACTTAATTTTTTTCACATGCATCAATACTGTGTTCTTGACTCATTTATCTTTGCATAAGTCATTTAATAACAAAATGAGCCATAATTTAGTCATAACTAAAAATGATGAAATTGACATTTTCCTAAATACGATTAAGCAAATTATATCATGCCTACTTAAGTAAAAATATTTTTCTACATTTGCGTACATATTTCTAAAGAATGTATGATGCAAAGTAAAGTGTGCTTTTAAGACTGCATTTTCTTAAATGATTTTATGAAATTTTTGGAGTGCTTGATTTTTTCTTGTTCCCTTGTTTATCATGATTTGGATGTTTCTATTTAATAAAATAGGAAGCTAGTAAGCAAAATTTTTTTATAGTAACTTTATTCAGCACAGTGGATACACTCATGGGATTTTACTTTAATAAGTATCTTTGTAGTTAATTACAGTGCTGGCCTTGGGCCTGATGCCCTGGTATTTTAGTTCTAAAGAACATGTGGGAACTTTACAAGTATCACTCCATATCCTTATCAGATATTTCTCTCTATTTGAAAGAGGAAAAGCTTATTACACTTATAAAGAGAATGGTGTGGTTAAATAAAATGAGTCCATTGTAGCCTCGATTTCAAAGGACTAGAGAAGAAAACTTGTCATTTAGGTACTTGTGCTAGGCCACGATATTTGGAAGGAGAGGTTGTGTACATTAACATTTTGAGCTCCCTTCTCTTTAATTTCTCTGACTTTCCCAAATTTCTGCTATTGATAACATTTACTGGTATGACTCCTGAAATGATGGGAAGATGTAAAGAAAAAGTTCTTTATCATTACCTTTTAAAATTTTTAGGTAGAGAGGACTAAGGTCTTTGTTTCATTGCCATTTTTATACATGTATACAAAAGAAACATAACATTTTTGTGTGTATGAAACTTTTATAATCTTACATAATATTTTGAAAATTAAAAGAAAAGCTATGTATCTAATGGTTGGAAATTATTTGATACTGCACAACTTCCCTTGTGATTTCTTACACAATAGCCAATAATATGTAAAGACTTAGAAAATAAAACATTCCAGAAATATATGACTAAGAAGAAAAATGTCTAAGTATTATAATAAAATTATACGACTTTTTAGTGAACCAACTGTTTGGGAATTATTGCGATATAGTTTTAACATTTCCGGTGGATTTTATTTCTCAAAGTTACAAAAGAATGAATCTCTTCACATCAGTGCCACATCCTTGAAGGTTGTGTCTATAAGCTTAATTGCAAATGATCCCTAAGAATTTAGTTTTCCTACTCATTATAGGTAATGACCAATGGCATTGAATTTAGAAAATGTTTTTTTGGGATTTGAGTAAATTGGCAGGTTCCTAGTCTACAAAAAAGGACCAAGAAATCTATGTTTTTAATTTTAAACCTTCAGGTAACCAAAACAAGTCAATTTTAATATTGTGAAGATAATGGAAACATTACAATTTTGATTGCTTTACTGTTTACTCAAATTTCCCCAAAGTTGATAAATAAAAACTCAATTATGAAAGATAAGATGGGACTAAGTTACTAGCTGCTATTAACTTATATATTTCCGAAGGTAATGTAGTGATTAATCTGAACACATTCGGTTTTACTTAAGATTTTCTATATCTAAACGAAAACTGATGGCATTGGGTTTTACTGCTAATTGGCACCAAAGGGGTACAACTGCTTTGCTTTATGTTAAAAGGTAAAATATATTTTCAAAGTAGGGGAAAATAGATTGCTAACAGTAGAAGGCGAGAGACTGAGCCCTTACCAGGGAAACATGTTTCCATTTTGAAACTCACATGATCCAAACACAGTCTTAGAATATATCTTATTCTTTTATCTCATATGTCTTACAAACCCTCCATGCATAAAAATGTAGCCAGTGGTAGACAGCTCAATGTGTCCAATAGTTTAACACTCCCACCACTCCAGGAAGCAAAGGGGGGAGCTGGAGAGGAGTGAAATGGGAGCAACTATATAACATATTTCCATGTTGGTCTGTGGTAAACTGAAGTACAAAAACCTAAAGAGTTAAAATGGTTTGTTTTCTTCTGCAGGAATTTATACATTTGGACTATTTGCTACTGATATCTTCGTAAATGCCGGGCAAGTAGTTACAGGGAACCTGGCCCCACATTTTCTTGCCCTGTGTAAGCCCAACTATACAGCACTGGGATGTCAGCAGTATACACAGTTCATCAGTGGGGAAGAGGCCTGCACGGGCAACCCGGATCTCATCACGAGAGCGAGGAAAACGTTTCCATCCAAAGAAGCGGCCCTCAGTGTCTATGCAGCTATGTACCTGACGGTAAGTAAGGGTTATAAAGCAGACTTAGTCTGCCTTTCTGTTAATTCTCCCAATGCAGAAATTACTTCTCCCTGTCATAATGGAAGTCACATTAACAGCTTTCTGCAGGACATTTCATTTATTTTTAATAATAGCTGTTTGTACTGTGAACAAAATTAAGTCATTTGAGTCTCATGAGATTATGTGTGGGTAGAGTTGGTTGTATTAAAAAATATAGCCATTAGCATTTCTATTTGGGAATGTTTGTCTGTATATTAAATAGGGCTTAATGGAAACAAATTTGTCCTGTAGCAGTCCCCATGAACTAGTAATAGAGCAATTAAGAGACCTACCCAGTCCTCTTAGCTGCCACTCAAGCCTAATATTCTCCGGTGGGGATGGGGAAAAGGGACCTCTTTTTCTAGAAAGTTCTTTCATTATTGATAACATATCTCAACCAGTGTTTTAATATTTTCTCATAGAACTAACCAAAATGTCTTTATAAATTATATTTTTTCTTTGTTCTTGAGTATTTGCCATCATTTTAGTGGTAAGAACCAGGTCCAAGGGCGGCTATCTTGGGACCGTTAGCTGGCCCTAAGTGTCCGAGCTGAATGCTTTACTGACACTCAGGAGCACAAGGAAGGGCAGCCTTGCAGGGAGCTCTTGATGCAGCATCCTGTCATCGGTCAGCCTTTCCCTCTGTTACCAGGATGTGCCCTGCAGCAGTGGCGCGGGACTCCAAAAAGTTTACCAAATAGGCTTTTCCATAGCTACCTACAGTTAAGAGTTCAGAGATTGTAAATGTCTTTTTGAATTCTGCTTTCTAGGGGTGCCAATAGCTACTTCATTCTGATTTCGACTCATTGACAAGAGTTCCCAAGACTGATTTGGAACCAAATTTGATGATTTCTCATGACTCAAAAAAACTTGAACTTATTTTTACCCTCAAAGATCTATTTGATGGAACTTTTTCTAATGTTCCTAATGCAGTCGGATTTAGAATCAGGTTATCTAAAAAAGCAAAGAGAATATACAGCAAACCTGTGATCCCTCTCCTTGAGTGTGGAAATAGAGATTACTAAATAAAGGACAATTTAGGTGGGGAACTGTAGCATTGTCCATAACATTCACATGGCAGGACAGTTTTGGAGGTCAGAAGTGCATGTATTTTAACATTTGTAAAGTTTTTAAACCAAGCTAATTCTATTCCTCGCTGCCTAGAATTAAAAAAAAAACATTCCATCCAGAAAAATTTTATAGCATTATGGATCAAATCCCATCTTATCCTTTTTCTCTTCCACGGTCTTGCGACTCTTGTACAATTTATGAGTCACAACTCCCTTCTTGGCTTCTTGCTATGCTCCCAATTCTGTCCCTCTAATTTTCCCTGATTTCTTTTATCCATCAGCTTTGCTTTCTTCTTCACATTCCAAGGAACTTCTAGACTTGATATGAAAGCTGCCCATCCATCCATGTTCCTTCCTATTCACTAGGCATTGCTTGACTATATTTCCACCTCTCCTAGAATATGAAGCATTCAGTCTTAAAAATGAAGATTTAAGACGTGAGTGACTCAGAAGTCACAAAATACCTTTCATTCATTGTCATCACATCTTAGTCTGATATTTATATTTGTATCTAGGTGTGAATCAAAAAATATATTTGCATGTACATGTGTGATCAAAATAACGACTTGAGACAAATTCCAGAATACTTTCTGACCACACACACGGTTACACGGTCATCTCAGCACTAACAGATGAGAGAGTTGGCGGTATAACCAGGGTTTGACGATGGTGGAGAATGTGCTAGCGTAGTAAGACACTTGGTCTTTTTGTTCTGCCAAAATGTTGTCTTCAGACGCAGTGCTGTGGAAGAAGACATTAATTCCTTGTATGTACTGGAAAAATCTTAATACATTGTCTTGTTCCTGGTCTGATGGTCTGACTCTTTACTTGGTTTGTTTTAGCAACTTATTTGCAGGCATTTATTTAAGCAACTTCTGAATTATAAACCATACTGTTCTAGTCTGTGATAGACTTGGAGATGTTTGTAATAATAATAATAATTTATAATTATGGATTTTTAATTTTATTTTATATTCACTTATATTTAATTTATATTTTTATTTCATTATTTTCTTATTTAATACTTGTTTTATTCATTGTAATTATTGTTATTATCCCAAACATTTATTGACTATTTACTATGTATCAGATGCTAAGTGCTTCGCTTTTACTAATTTACTCACTATATTGCTAATTCTTATTTAGATAGTATTAAAACTTATTCTTTATCATTATTATTATTTACATCACAATTGATTATCTGTGCTAATTGATTGAGTCCTCCAAACAACACCTTGGAGTAGGTACTATTATTATGCCTGTTTTACAGTGAGGCTACTGAGAAAGTGAAGAAACTTGTCCAGAACCATAGAACCACAAATTTTTCTGTCTACAATAGTTCCGAGTAGTCCAGAGATCACTGAGCCCTATCAGCCCTAACGTGTGCGTGGTTGGCTGAATTCCCTCCTGTTTTTGCGTGATCTCAGTATCCATAAAGGTTAAAGCCAAGGGTTCAGATGGTAGATAAGTTTGGAGAAAAAACGTTGAATCACATTCCCAACACCCGGAAATCTTCTACCATTAAACAGCGATTCAGTCTAAAAGTTAGGATTCCTGCTAGTAATTATATTGAAGAGTACCTCTGTCTTTTCAACAATAGATTCTGTTCTCTGCTCACTGCTTTTCTCTCTTCTCTTCCACCCCTTTGTGTGTGTGTGAGTGTGGGTGGCTGCTATGGCAACTCTGAGTGTAACTCTTGCTGCAAATGTAGGCATTACAGTCATGTTTTGCTGTTATATTTGAACCCATATACATGTATATTTCTTCCCAGCTTCACTAGAGACACCTTAAAAACCTTTATAATACAAATGTTGGGTTGTTTCAAGTTAATACAGTCTCATGAGATGTTTGCCAGAATTTTGATGAATAGGTAAATATGGGAAAACAACTGTATATTTGATATTCTCTGTGGGAACAAGCTCATTGCTATATTTAGGTAGAGATAGATTTGTTAAATGTTATATAGCTGCTATAAACATATGTAAATACATCAGTAAAAATAAATAAGCCCTATTATGAAGTATTTGAACAAGGATGGAGGAATATGTTTTTGATGCTTCTCTATGTGAATTAGATATAAAATTAAGGAACTTGAACTCTCCCTTAGCATTTGACTTTAATTAAAGCTTTGGGGATAATGTGATCACATAGTTGTTCTCTTTTACTTTCCTGAGAACTTTCAGGGAAAAAAAGATCCCTATGCTTATTTTTGCAAATCTAGTTGGTATCCCAGGAAAAAATTCTGAAGGTTACCGACTTAAACTTAATAACTCTTAAATGTATAATTCAGTGTTAAGTCTTATTAGAATAATATTTAAATTTGGCTCTGTGATATTTCTTTTCATATAAAATGGGAAAAGCTTTTTCCAGTTAAAGTTAAATGAACTTCAAAAAATTGAGAATGCCAAGTGCTGTTTGTTGACTTTGCAGTTAACCTCATAAACCTTTGAAACAGCAAGACATAAAATGATCTTAGGATACTTCCAATTCTGAACTTAGAATGATTTTCTGAAAATCTTTTAAAAAGAAAAAAAAGGGTGAGCTCCTTTTATTGGCCTGTTTCCATTATTTGTTGCTGCACGACCAGCCATGCTAGATCCTGAAACAACAGGAATGTTTTATCCTCAAAATTCTGTGGGTTGGCCCGAGGTTTTCCTGGTAGTCAGTCCTTGCTGTCCCTGGGTCCTATTTAGCGGACCAGTTGGCTGGGGACGGACTGCACCGGACAGTGTGAATACCTGGGCCTCTCTCGTTCTCAAGAAGGCTTTCTCGCAGGTTGTTTTCCTGACAGTGTCTTAGAGCAGGCAGCCTCCCAAGACAGCAGACATCACGAGGCTATATTCCCTTGGTCCAAGCAAACCAAGAGGCCAGCCCAAGGTGCTGCGGGGGGGAAGTAGACCCCACGTATCCATGGGAGGCACAGCAGAGTCAGTTCGTGAAGAGGTGAATATCCTGCAAAAGGATGATTCGTGGACATTAACCCGTGTACCGCAGTCGTCCCAGAATATTAGTGGAAAGCTCCAGAATATCATTTCCCTCTCTCTTCCTCCTTGCTGGAGTCCAGTCTTCCACATTCTCCTGCTCTCGCTTCCCACACAGCCACCTGTGTAAGTCCCCTGGGCAGCAGTTAGCCAGGGCAGGGTGACATAAACCAGCCCACCACTGTCTGCTCCTGCCTCCTTTAGTGACATTCCACCTGATTCTCCACGGGGCATGAACAGGCCCGCTTTGGGGTACAGGGATTTGGGGAATGCACTCCAGTGTGCTTGCCGCGGTTGGCCTCCTGAGGCCGGTCAGAGATCGTGTTTGCAGGAGGGTTGGCGTGGGTAAGAAGAAAAGCTCTGGGCTGCCTTCATGTATTTGTCTCCACTGACTGAGGAGATGTGGCCACCCACAGAAAGCCATTCCTCCAAATCTTCTCTACTCAGGAATAATTTAGAGCTGAAATGTTTGAGGTTCCTGTGCTTTAGATTGCAAATGAGCAAATTTGTGTCTACTGGCTAATATATCAAAAAGTATTTATTGTGCCCCTACTCATAATGTGACTGCTCTGCCATGACTCTGACTACTGGTGCTGTGACCACAATTATCAGTCAGCTGGCGTTGTTCGCGTCAGTCTTCAGCTAAGTGGGGGATGGGAGAGGTTCAAGACACGTGTGCGAAGTACCCCTTGGGTTCCAATATTTTCACGACTGTGGAGCCCTTTTATAACTTACTCTCTTCCCCTTCCTGCACACTCCTCCATAAACTCCATGTTTTTAAATCTCCTAACATAGTAATACTTTCCCATCTCAACTTAAGCCCAGATATTAAATAATGGTCCATAATAATAAACATAACAGTTGCTTTGAAATCGCACACATGTAATCATTAAATAATAATTCATAATAATTCAATGTAATTATTGTCCAGATATTAAATAATGGTCCGTAATAATAAATATGACCAAGTCTGTTTTGCAATTGCACACATAGAATAATTAAAAAAGAAGCAGTAAATAATTAAAGACACATCACCACTCTGCGTCTTCTCCTTAGTTTTACCCAGCTGCTGTAAGGTCGCGTTTGCAGTTGGGTATTCTGTGACCGACCTCTGGCTCTGTCATGGTTTCTGGCTCACCAGTCACATCACAGAAATCCCCACATCTTCCACAATTTACCAGAACCACTGAACAGCATGAGATCGCCAGAGTTGCCACCTGACTTGACGCAGTTCCAGCCAAAAGCAAAGAGTACTGACATTTTAGCTACTGTATGTGGGTTTATTATGTGTAAATATACTATGCTATTAGGGTCTTTGAAATATTGAAAAACATGTCACAGAGTTCCATTAATATATCTGGGGTTTCTTAGGTGTTAGCAAACTCCATCTTGGGGATTGCTGTCAGCACTTCCATATTCTACTCAGAAAAACAGGGCTTACTCTATTCTAGGGCAATATTAAATAGTTAGGGCTACATTACGACTTTTGTAGACCCTAGCACTTAACTTATGCCTTCATGGGCCCCTTCTGCTATTAAATAAATATATGTATTATATGTAATACACATAATATATATATATGTGTGTGTCTCTTCCTCTTTTTCTATATGTATTATGACCTCATTGCTTTAAAAACGAGTTTATAAATAATATATATGAAACATTTTCTTCAACCTAAATGTTCGCTTCTTCCTTCTGATTTTAAAAGAAATTAAGATGGTTTCGTGGGTCCCTACAAGTGTCATGGGCCCCAGTGCCATGGCTACTGGACAAATTTGCCATGAGGATCTTTGACAATACAGTTCCAGGTGGAATGTGATCGTTGGTATGTCTGGTAATGACAGTGAGAGCCGCTAAACGCCCAGGAGAGAGGAGATCACAGTTGGCAAGCACTGTCGGGAGTGCTTCAGAAGTAAGTGGTACTTGGCATGGGTCTTGGAGACGAATATGACTCGAACGGGTAAAGAAGGGGCACTCCGGGTAAGGAGGCAGTGAGAGGAAAGGCGGGAGCAGGAAACGGCCAGTGCCATTAGGGTTGAGTGAGGGGGGCCTCACATGGGGAATATGTATGGATTAAGGGATTAATGAGAATAAATACATCAGAAAGACCTTGGAAACCAACCTGAGGTTGGTTTAAGATAAGAAGATAAGAAGCAATACAGAGTTGAAAAGTAGCGTGACAGAAGCAATTTAACCGAATTCCATAACTATATATTGAATACCTAGAGTGCTTCAATCCTGTACCTATTGACATAAATTCCTTCAGAAGTTTGATGTGGTCCTATAGCAAGCAAAGAGGGAACCATAAAGGAGAGAAACTGGAAGGGAGCATGTTAAGATCGTTGAAGAATCTCAGACATGAAATGATAAGGATTTGAATTCAGCTGGTTTCCTTAAGACGGGGAGGCCTCATGCTGATGAGACCAGAGTCATAGGAAGTGAGGGGTGGAATGAGCTTGGACTCTGGGAGCTCCAGAGAGCCTGAGGCACAGAAAGCTACGTGCAGAACCGAGCAGCTGGGGAACCCCTAGGCATGTGCTCTTTGAGCCCAGAAACAGGGAAGTCAGACAGAGACCCAGAGCCCGTGCTCCGATGTGGACCTCAGGGATTATACACCCTCGCCAGCTTACTTAGATGCTTTAGCTAAACGTAGCCTAGTCCTTGGGCCCAAGTTTAGTTCTCCACACTGCTTCTGTATGTCAGGCCCCGGACCCCCAGGTCCCATTTATTGAGAAGTAGCTGCTTGTTTAGTATCATTCTAAATATTTCATATGCCTTAATCTTCACAGTGGCTGGAATGAAAATATGCTACTTCATTTTATAGGTGCAAAGCTGGGGTTATGAGGTTGTAGTTGACTTGCCCAAGGTCACTCAGCTAGTATTTGGTAGAACCAGGAATGGGACCCACATCAGTATGACTCCCAAGCCAGTGCACGGTCTCTTCCGTCACACTGTCTCCTGAGATGTCCCCAGGGAGCGGAGGCAGCCCGATTTGATGTATCCTCATTTTGTGATTATCTAACACAGCGGGTGAAGAAGACTATTTGGTCGATTTTAACTGAATGTTGCACAATATAAATTAGGGAGGTTTTTGAAAAAGTGTGCACTCCATGAGTTCCTGTCTCATGTCCTATTTCCCAGGCAGCCAAGTAGCTCAGACACTAAAAGTATTATAAATGGTTGTGACTATTGGATTTTAACTGTACTTTGATTATAAGTGAATATGTATTCTATTCTTGTGACTCTTAATTCTTAATATCTTATGTTCTGCACATCATTTGAGGCGTTAAGTTTCATTGCTTTTAAAGTGATAACTGCTAAGTTATCTTTTACTTCTTTGCAATGTTCAGGCATCAGCTACATAATAACTAATTAGCACTGGCAGTGTTTAATGCTGATTAAACCTCCTTGGTAAGAAATATTGCTTCAGTGAGATCTGGCAGCACCCAGACTATAATGGGCAGTTTTGAATATGTAGTTATTGGATATCCTGGGGCCAAACCTACCATCTCTGCCAAGCCCAATAACATGGTCAACCCCATCTTTTCAGAAGACACTCCATTCTTTGCTGCGGACAGCAGGGCCTCGCTCCTGAATTCCAGGAGCTGGCATCATACTTCTTTCACGAGGGTTTACCCTAATCCCCAGACTGAATGCTTTCCACCACTGACACCTCCAGCCCCCTATAACTTGCCCTACAACCTGTACTTGCTGTAAAGCCCTGGCCGCCTTTCATGTTACTTGGTATATGAGGCCATAGCAGTAGCCTTGGGTGTAGGATGTGTTTCCCCAGGAACACAACGAGTCCTAAAGATGTTGTGCTTCTTTGTGGTAGGGGTCCAAGATGCAGTAGTTTGTCCTTAACTTCGGAGGGGATGTCTAGCATGCCCTTGACCAATGGATCCCTAAAAAATTTACCAATGTCTGAGGCCCCTGAATCTTGTAGGACTTACCTCCTAAGATCTGGGATGCATGTGTCTTACCAAAGTCTCGAGTGTGCCAACGACCTCGTTTATCTTGCCTCATCAGCATGATGTCTTTGATGTAACGGATCAGGATGATGGTCTGTGGGATGTCCGAAATGCCCACATCGCTCAGACTATGATATGACAAAGAACGGAAAAATAACATAGTGCTGACATATACTGTGGTATAAGGAATTGCCTGTTCCATGTGAGTGTGACCTGTTTCTCATCTTTTTTCTTGAATAAGAAAAGAACGCATTTGATGAATCAACAGTCGCTACTAACTACTTGGTTGAAGATTCAGTAGTCTACAGTCATTCTCCATGATCTGTCCAGACTGGTGAATTAAATGGAGGTGTGATAAGAACTACCACTCTTGCATTCTTGAGATCCTAAGGGTGGCATTAAATCTTCACCATCCTCCCTCCCCTAATGCAATATCATTTTTGATTTACTATCTTGGCAGGAGTGGGAGGCTGTAGTTTCATAAGCTCCCAGTTGAATTCCCCTAATACACCACTGCATATGTTTGCAGACCAGTAGATCTACTCTGAGCCAGATATTGGCCTTGACTCATTTATCAGCATGTCCCCATATGACTCAATTATAATGGGGACTTTGATGACCTTAATTCAGGTCTCCGGGTGTCAGTGTTCCCTTAGACCCTATGTCCAGTTGTCCTCAAAATATCTGGATATTCCCTTTTCCCCAATGTATAGTCACCTGAATAAATGGGCATAGGTCTTCTGGAGAAGGACTGGGAAAATCATTACAGTCCTCACTTTCTGTAGTGTCGCAGTGACTTTCCCTCTGGGGACTTGCTTCCCCTTCAGACAATGAGTTTCCCTCAGGCTTGGTAATTGCACCAAGGTTTCAGACTTTTTGTTGGGGACGTGGGGACGTATGCGCTCAGCTCTGCATTCTTGTTTTCTTGAGATGATACATTAAGTAGTTTCATTGACTCTCCATCCCTAGTGGACATTATGTTCTATAAATCATCTCCAAAGATTTCTGCTGATCAAGTCCCTTTGGCTGTCACTCCTCCGCATTATTATCATAAGTGAGGTGCCCCACCCCATCCCACCCCTGCTTTTGATGGTTAAGCACCGGCCACTGGCTTCTGTTTCCTCAGGCTCCCCATAATCGAACGGATATTAAGGAACCCAGCTCCTTGACAGTCTCTCCTCCCGCCAACCCTGCCCTGTAGAGGAGAGGCACCATGGAACTTCTGGCACCCCTCTCACTAGCACATGCCTGACACCTCAGCAAACAGTGTGTCCGCTGGCTCTCCTATGGTACATAATCCTCTGGTGGGTCTTTGAGGCTCCGTTTCAGCAATGCCCACTTCTCTGAGTCTTCTAATACCATCCTCCACCATCTGCCAAGGCAATTCGAGCATATCATTCAGAGAAAGTAACCACCTCCGCCATGCTTTTAGGAGCGAGCACAGCAGGGAGTTTTTACCGTCCACTAGGGCCTTGCAAGAGTAATAAACCCCACGTTCGCAGGGCAAGTGTCCTCGTGTCAATAAGTATTCCCTTATCTTGTTTATGCTTCAGCCTCCTTGAAGCATCCCCAAAATCCAGCCATATAGGTCACACCCAGCTTTAACTGGTATGTGCTGGTGAATTCTTACAGCTCTTTGGGGGAAAGTCTCTTTCCTCCCTTATCAAGTCCACCACATCCTGAGTGACTTAGCCCTAGTCGTTGATCTGCAAGGAGAAGAGGTAGGGCCAGACCCTGAGGGGGACCCTGTTGCACTGGGCTGGGAGAGGCTTCTCACTCTGCTGTATGGGTGTGTTCTGGCATGAGTCAGGTACGGGGAGGGCTAGCATTAAATAGTAAGGGTGGGCCACATCTGAAGGCTCTGGGGGTTTAAAGGAGGCTCTTGAACCAAGATCTTCAGGCGCATCCATACAGATGTCCCCATCCCTATCTCAGTTCATAGATTTTCCTAACCAGCGTCCTGACGTTCACATAATAGACCTGCCCTAGCTGAGCATTCAGTCATCTTGGAAGGCCTCCCTACTCTTGGCTAGTAGGTCATAAATTTGGTCTCCAGCTTTTCCTACTCTCTGAGTCCAAAATTAAAGGCTTCCTTGTCAATTACCAAAGAGGACCTCTGGTTTTGACACTGTTTCCATTTGTTTGTTGACCACCTCAGCTTTCCACTGGCCCTCTGTAGGATACCAACACAACTTAATAAGAGTCTGCCAGTTTCATTGTCCCTCTAGATATTGTTTCCATGGGCTTCTCAGCTGCCTGTATCATTGACCCGGTTAGGTTATTCCTCGCACTAACCATCAGAGTTGAGACTTTTAATGCTAAAATCAGGAAAATTTGCGTAAACCAGGACGAATTGGTTACCCTATGCCTACTACCAGAACATTCCTCCAACTCACTGCAGGCGGGTTCTAGCAACTAGATTGCCACCTGATGGGCTACCTGGGCCTGACGTTCCTCATGCGATGAAGTCCTCGTTTCCATACAGAACGTCTCCAAAACCCATCTTACTCCTTGCTTTCTTAGACCACTATTGTTACCAACAGTATTTGTTAGGGTCCTCCAAGAAGCAGAAGGTGAGATAGATTTAGGAGATTTTATTGGAGGATTGGAGGAGGCTAATTCTTGCAAAAGACTGAGAGAAAAGCAAGATCAGAAAGGGAAAGTCTTAGACTGCAATGCAGGTCTGACAAAGTCTCAGCCAGTCTTGTGCAGATTTCCCATTAGAAGGGCCCCCACCTTGGGTATAAACGGCCAAGCCCTAGTACCCTTGCTGCACTCGATCACTGTTTGGGGGCTGGCTGGGAAAACTGTCACCTCCACTCAAGCGCTGGGAAGAAGCTGAATGCCCTACAGGTGGAAATTCTCTGCCCAGTGGATGGCTTGATCTTTCCTGAAAGGGGATCAGAGCAACTTTCCTCTTTGATGCCCTGAGGCTTTAATCCGGTTCTAATCAAAGAGGATGTAATAAACTAGTGCACAGCAGGGGGTTAACAGTGTGATGTGTTATCTTCTGTGATCCTCCCTGCGTTGGATATATTTGCAAATTGTCTTAACATAGAGGAAAAAAATTATAGCACTGTTACCTCAGTCATCAAATGCCTCCTAGATTGAGGATATGGTTCAAATCAAGGAGAATGTCTTGGCAGCTTTTCCACTGCATTACAAAAGGGGTTACCTTCCATGACACAGTCTCCTTTGAGCCATTTGTCTGTTTATGCCATTTAAAGAGACTCTTGGAAGAGGAACAAAAGACTTCAAATAACAAGTAAAAATCCCTCTATAATAATGCAGAAATTTAAAGTATAAAAATAACTATTATTACTGAGAGTTTACTGTGCTAAACACTTTATATGCTATATATTAACTGCTTTCTTTCCTTTGTCAAACATACTCATCAGGCGTCTTTCCATCTATAGAGATGTGTGCTATTAGTTTATGTATAATGTAGGGAAATATATTTTTAGACATGCTAAAATTTCCACCATCAAGAAACAAAACCAACAACCACACAAAAGCTTTCCATTAATTTGACCTACCATCCCCTTTCTAAAGAAGCTTCTAGAAAGACTAGGTTATAGTTCCTCACCTTATAAACTACATACAGTACAGGTTTTCTCCCTCCCTCAACACACACGATCTTCCAGTACCACTCAGACTTCATCCAAGTGATCTTATCAGCAGCCTCTTCAGATCCCCGTCTTGCTGCCGACCCAGGGACACTGCGGCTCCTGATCGCCCCCTCCAAACTGAGCTTTCCACTTGTTAAGACTTTGAGAACATTACATTTTCCAAATTTGCTTCCTGCCTCATTAACTGCTTTATTGCACTATCAGAAAACCATCTACGAGTGTTCACTAGGCTTCTATTCCTGACATTTCCTTCCCTCTGTTATCCCTCCCAAGGGCGATCTATTTCATTACCACGTCCAGGTTTTTTCAAATGAACCCAAAAACTCTTTAACTGACCTTAACCTCTCTCCTGAACTCCAGACTTTATCTCTAACTTCAATGCGTCTATGCACCGTCCCATCATCTCCTTCAACACAACATTTCTAAAACCCAAATCGTGATCTTTCCACTGCTTCCAACTAGGTCTTGCTTTTGTATCTTCGGATTTGATGATTGGCGTTCCTGCCCTCCCAGTCATTCAAGCCTGGATTCCGAGTAATCGTCAGCTCCTCTCACTTCCACACCCCCACAGCCAGATGTCTGATTAATTCTGTTGGTTCCGTATTTGAAATATATCTCAAAGCCGACCTGTTCATCTCCACCCTGCCCCCCATACTCCTGCTGCTTGAATTAGGGCCCCTTTACATCACTGGCCTTGACTGTTGTAGGATCCGGCCAAATAAGCACCCTAAGAATATTCTTTCCTCACCCTATGCATCCTACGTTCTGCCAATAGAGAGCGTAGAATGCCGCTCCAAAAGCATGAGTTTTAATCGAGTCTGTCTCCCCACAAAAGCTTTCCATAGCCCGCCCTCAACCAGCCCTCCACGAGTCAGGTGCCCACGTGTGGTTCCGACGCCCTCTCGATCCTGGCTAAGATCTGAATGCGCTGAACTGTGTCCCCCCCAGATTCATATGTTGAAGCCCTAACCTGCAATTATTGCTGTTTGGAGATGGGGTCTTTAGGATATAATTAGGTTTAGAGGAAGGCGCGAGGGTGGGGATTAGAGCCCTTATAAGAAAGTCATCAAAGAGTTTACTCTCTCTCTCAGCTCTATGGGGGCCCAGCAAGAAGATAGCCGCCTGCAAATAGGGAAGAGGGCTGGCCCCCGCCCTTGGACTTCCAGCCTCCAGAAGTGTGAGAAAATAGATGTTTGTTGTTTATACCACCCAGTGTGTGGCATTTTGTTATGACAGCTCGAGCTGCTAAGACACCCGCCTTACTTCACAATACCTTCTTTGGCGAGCTCAGTTCTCAGATCACATGAACTCAGTTCACCGTGGACTGGTACCAGTTACTAACTACAATATTTTTGCTACTTCAGTACTTTTATTTTTGTTATTCTTTCCACTTACAATATCTCTGTTACCTCCTTCTTTTATATGCATCTGATCAAAATTCTGTTCACCTTTTATGCATTGGTCAGGGTTCTTTACTATAGATAATAGAAAGTGAGCCTGGCTGATTTAGACAAAATGAGATGAAAGGGCAGGTTGATAAGTTAGAGTTTAGTAATGAGCAGGAAATGATAGAACCTGAACAGCCAGAACAACAGCCATAATCGGCCCCCGGGGAGGGTGTGGTGAGGACACAGTGACACAGGACCCTGGACACCCTGCTGCTGTCCTCTCTGGACGCCTCCACCAGCGTGGCTGCCAGTGGAGTGGATTTCTCTGGATCTGCTTCTTTGTGTCCCTTGCAGGAGCGTCTGGCTGATTGAGAGTGGATCCTGTGCCAGCAGCCTGCTCGCCAGGCCTGAGGAAGATGATGGTCAGCTTTTTTTAGCTTTGGATGCAGAATGGGTACATGCTTCCCATCCGGGAAACGTACTGTGAGGACTTTTTCTATTACAGAAAAAGGAGTTAAGATGCTTTGCAGTGAAAAAAAATCCCTTCACCTCTGTGACCTGGGTCAAGGCTCTTTTTTGGAGTTCTGACTCATCTTTTCATTGAAATCAATCTGCCCGTCTTCGGTGGTAGCATATTTGACCGCAAAGCGTATCATTTTTTAACATCCTTTCCACTATATAGAAAAAATTATTTCCAATAGTAGTTATGTGATAACAGTAATAATCATTATTTTATAGATCCACTTTTCAGTTATAGAAGAAACATAAGAATGTAAAGACAAAAATTCATACAATGTTTCATTATGAATTAAAATTTTACACTTAGCCAGCAAAATACTATACTTGGCATTATTTCATTATTTTCTAGGAATGAAGTATTTCATTCTTTCATTAGGTTAAACATAAAAACTCCAAATAGTCACATTGATTGGCACAATTGAAATAAGTTCTCTTTCTTCATCTTTACAATTACTAAGCTATTGTGTATTTTTCCCCCTCAAATCTACTGTCTAAATGTGGCACCATTGGGGTTGAACACACTCTGTGGTCAAAGCATGCTTGAGAGGCTCCCAACCTTTACAAAACTTACTCTCCAGACAAGTATGTGTAGCTAAGTCCACATGTTGGAAATCAAATGCATAGCTACGAGTTCTTCAAATTAGCCTCTTGTACAATATTATTCATTAAGAATTATACAGTAAAAATGTGCTGATTTGAGCTTACATCTGTATTATTAACACTCAACAGTAACTGCAGCAATTATTCCAACTTAGACCATGACCCACTTACTGTTGCTCCGTAACAAACCACCCCGAACTTGGTGGTGTAAGACAGTTCACTATATTCACAGATTCTATAGGTCACATATTTGAAAAAGACTAGAATGGCTGGTCTCTGCTCCATGATATTTCTGGCCTTGATTGGGAAGACTCAAAGGCTGACTTGAAGGCTGTCTTGATATCTAGAGCATAGAGTCAACTGAAAGACTATTCATTCAGATGTCAGCATCTGGGCTGGGAGGACTTGGAGACTAGAGCTAAAGGCACATGACCTTTCTATATGTCTTGGCTTCCTGACCGCATGGCAGCCCCAGGTCGTCAGGTTTCTTACAGGACCCCAAATGCAACTGTTCCAGTGAGCTAGACAGAAGTTCATCAGCTTTTATGAGTTCATAGTGGCACATCTGCTGCACTTTATTGGCTACAAACAAGTCACAAGGCTTCCCAGATTTAAAGAAAAGAGAATTTGACTTCACCTCTCAACCGGGGAGTGGCAGGTGCACTAGGGGTGGGGGACTGGTGCAGCCATCTTTGAAGAATGCAATCTGCCACCCCAACCACAGATTCTGGGGGCAGGAGTACATTATCAGGAACACTGTTTAGAGTTGCCTGGCAATCACAGAGAGCAGATAGACTTACACAGATTGTATTTTTTCATCCCCTCATTGCCCCCATCTGGGCAGACCGCCGCTACTATTCCACCCTTAGTAAACCACTGTCCAGGTTCTGATCTGGAAAGGCCTTGGTAATGTTAAAAAGGGTAAAGGTTAGCCTTGTTGTTTTGTTTCATTATTTATCTATATCTGCCTCTAGTTGATTATATGTTTGCTCAAGTTAGAGACCATTTCTGAACAGCCACCACAATGCCAGCAGTAGCACAAATATAATATAGACTTAGAGATGTATGTTGATTGGTTCAAACAATCACAACCAAATGTCAAATACTCATTATTTGTAACCAGGAGGTTTAAATAGATGTCTTGCCGTGGTCCCCTAATAAATCTGTAATCTCAAAGTATAATGATGCAAAAAATGGTACTCAGACTTTAGAGGGTGTGCGACACAAAGCACTGGATTGATTATTCTGAAAAAATAGGTCTTATTGCTTAAGTGCATTAAGCATTTACATTAATGGGGAGAGACGTTGCCATTTATTTAAGACCCACAGGCCCTTCCACTGAGCCTCTTAGCCTCTGTAACCTCAGCTGGGACAACCTTTAATCAATCTCATAATTGGAGATGATGCCTTAAAGGGATCCATCCAGACACACACTGAGGTCCTGCTGCTCACCCATAAATGGTCCTCGTTACCAGTACTTGCCCGTGGACTTGGAGGCAGCTGAGCTGGATTCACAGAGACACTGGCCGATAGGATCCCTGTCTCTGTCTGGGTCTGAGGCTGCTTGTGGCCATGTCCTCCGCATCCTGTACAGCCCCACTTTGGTCCCCTAGTAGCTAACTTTAGAATACTCTTTATACACTTTAGATGCTCTAACGCTTACAACCCTTCTGACTCTGACTTTCCCTAAAAAGCATACGCTGTATTTGTGCCAACAGCTGAATAATAAGTAATGCTATTTTACTGTGTGTGCCAGTATTGTGCTAAGCGCTTTCCATGGATGACCTTGTTCATTCTTCGCACTCGTTTGCCATAGATACTATTTAATTCCAGATGAAGGATGAGAAAACTGAGGCTCAGAGAGACTTAATAACTTACCTAAACTCACACAGCTGGTATGCAAAGCCGGGATCTGAATCCAGGAATCCTTTCAAGCGCACTTGAACCACTCCCTTCCATTACTTCCCCAATGCACCCAGGAAACACGCTGGCAGGCTGGCAGTGCAGAATTCCGGCTCCCTTAACCGGGCCCTGTGTTCTGGGTGGCTTATATCTCTGCAGTTTCCCAGGAGTGGGATTTCAGTTCGCATGCTGGCCCTTTGCTGTTTGCGTGGCAATGACATAATGCAGTGTTCTAGCAGTTTTGGCTTCTTAAGAGAGCCAGAAATCACGATGCGCCCACCACGCAGGGAACACCAGAGGAAGCCACCGCACATAAATCAGGCATATTTCACGTATTTAAATGTTCCTAATGTCCCTGGTGTTCTCAGATATTCATTGCTATTCAGTTTACCTTACCTGTGATGACATTCCTTAATTCAGCTGGGCCATTTTTAACATAAAATCACAGGTCCTTTTAACTCATTCTGTAATTGGCTTTTCTTATTCATAAAGTTTTCTTATTGGCTACTTGTGTTTCATGAAGCTCTGTGGTCTTAAGATGATAGCTTTGGGTTATTTACAAATACGTTTTAAAAAGGGACAATTACATTGTAAAGTCTAAGTCATAGGAGGCATTACTTTAGCACGAGAAGACGTCTGTCCCGCTTCCACAGACCTGGCTCAGGCTCTCATCATCACTTGCTTGGATTGCCAATAAAACCTTCCCGGGAGCCTCTCTTCTTGCCCATTGTAATCCATTCATTCTTCATGTAATTTCTTAAGTAGTTTTCTACGATGGAAATCCTAACCTGTAGGCCCGTTTCATGGGTGTATAACCTGTGCTATCACACAGGCTCTGTGCTCATCAGGGCCCCATGCTTGGTTTAACACTCTGTTGTCACCATCGTGACATTATTAATGATTTTCACAAATGTCCTCTCATTTTCGTTTTGCACTGGACCCTGCAAATTAGACAGTCAGTCCTGGTAACATATAAGCATGTAATCCACCCTCCTCCTGGGCACCTCCCTCCTAGTAAATGCTCTAGAAGCTTCTCTGTAAATTTTCTAAGAATTCATGGGGTATGGTTTAGAAGCATCTGGTTTTTCTGTAAACTTGCTTCTTTTACAATTCAACAATTTTATGACCATAAAGTGCTTTAGAATTATTAAGGGATGTCAGAGATGTGATATTTACACAAACACCTCAAAGACCGATCCAGTGCTAACAAACCGAAGGTGGAATTAATCTTTGTTTTGGTTGGTCTGCTTGATTGTTTGATTAGACGCATCACAATATTGACTTGTATTGACCTGGTGGCTACACAAGTTGCAGGATTTTTCTTTAACAATGACTTATAGTTTCCATTAAATTCATGTATCCAGATTGGGTTTTTTAGTTTCGGTAATTTTCAGTTTCATCAATTATCTTAGTGTCTGATAAGTGTCTAAAAGGGCTCAGAATAAAACAATTTTGATTCACTGTATTTTTATATCAATTTATAGTGCTTATATCACATTTTAAAGAAGAAATTTAGATAAAACATATTAAATAATTATAAATTGGTTTAATTCCAAAACACTGAAAATAACAATTATTCAATTATGTATTAATTTAACAATCATTGAGAACTTTTGAGGTTCAGAAGATTCAAAGGCAAAGATACTCAGCCCCTGATCTCAGGGTGCTTACCACTTAGGTGTGTCTTGGCGGTGGAAGGGATGTTAATCTACTACGGCTGCCATAACAAAATGCCACAGATTGAGTGGCTTAAACAACAGAAACTTATTTTCTCACAATTCTAAAAGTTCAACATCAAGGTACCACCAAGGTTTGTGGCTGGTGAAGCCTTTCTTGGATTGCAGACCACTCTCTTCTCACTGTGTCCTCAAATGGCCTTTCCTCTGTGCTCAGGTTAAAGAGAGAGCTCTTAGGTATCTCCTCCTTCTTAAAAGGACACCAGTCCTATCCCGTTCTTACAAGCTCATTTAATTTTAGTTATCTTTCTAAAGGCCTTATTTCTAAATACAGTCACATTGTGGGTAGGGTTTCAACATGAGGATTTTGAGGGCACACAGTTCAGCCCATAACTTGCAAAGTACCCTACACGACAATAAAATGAGTTCTAAGTGCTTTCACAGAGATGTACAGAGGGTGAAGTGTGGGTGCCAGAAGATTTCTAGGAAACAGAAATGATATCTCAGGGAAAAAGAGTCCGGCAACAGTGGTGGGTGGTTAGAAAATATGTTAGTTCCCTGAGGCTGCTGTAATAAATTACCACAAGCTAGGTGGCTTAATGCAACAGAAATATATTCTCTCACAGCTCTGGTAGCCAGAGATCTGAAACTAAGATGTGAGCAGGGCCGCACTCTCTCTGGAGGCTCTAGGGGATAATCCTTCCTTGCCTCTCCCAGCTTCTGGCGGCTGTAGGCATTCCCTGGCTGCGGCAACACCTTCAGGCCCTGCATCCTCCCTCCTGTGCATCTCCCTCCTGTGCATCTCCCTTTCTTATCTGTTTCTCCTTTTTTTCCTACAAGGACACTTAACTCATCTCAAGATTCTTAATTAAATAACATTTACCTATACCCTTTTGTCCAAAAAGAGAACATTCAGAGGTTCCAGGGATTGGAACTTGAACATATTTTTTTAGGGGTCACTATTCAACTCACTACAAGGAGTCAAAGAGGTGGTATGACAGAGAACATGGCTGTCTGTGTTGGGGGGGCGCTGTGTATTTTCCTCGGTCCTTGTCCCCGGTGCAACAAAGAATTGAAGGGCAGAGGAACAGTAGGGAAGCGGAGTAAAAGTTTTATTTAAAGTTACTTAACTTAAAGAGAGAAATGATGCAGGCGGCCTCAGGGAGGAGAGGCATCTTGAAAGGTTTAAGTTTTATTTAAAGAGAGCGAGTACCCCCTCAGAGAAAGGGGAGCATGGGCTACTTCAGAGAGAATGACACTGAGAGACTGGGAAAAAGTTAAAGTTATGCACGTAGAAAGCGCGGGTGACCTCAGAGAGGTGCGCACGGAAAGGTTGGGGGTTCCCCCTTTTAGGGATTTTTCAGGAATGTGACAAAGGGCTAGGGGTGTGGACTTCGTAAGTGGTCTTAAGATGTTTATCTTTGATGAGACATTAAGTCTCTTCTTATCAGTCTTCCAGGTAGTTCTGCAAAATTAACGTAAGAAATTTAGTGCTCTGGTCCCCTCCCAGAATAGCAGCTTCCTGGTCTGGGAGCATGTCAATGAAAACTGTCTGCCCTGCCGCCAAGGTGGGCTGAATGTTGTCTGTTTGCTAAGGAGTATGTTAAGAATCTTACCTGTTAACTTCTTGGGTTTTTTTTAAATGCACTTTTAGCTTTAAGATGGAATCGTTCTGTCCTTATTATGTTGTTTATAGGTGGGCCTTCTCGCAGGCTGGAGTAAATCTTACAATGGCATGATCTAACGAACACAATGAAGACGTGGGCTGTGCTCAGATACTTTTCTTTATCTGGGGAATATTCAAACATTCAAGGCCAAGTTGCTCTTAACCTTTTGAGCTTTAACTGGTTAACTCATCACCTCTGAGTTCTGGCTTTCTAGTTTTACCTGGTTAACTGAATCCTTTCTACTGGGCTTTACTGACGTTATCCTCTTTCCACCCGGCTCAGATCCATTTTCCTGCCTAATATCTGCAGGGAATTATAAGCAGTTTAGCATGTCTGGAACATAGACTCTAGGAAGAGAATGAGATGAGGCAGGAGAAATAAGGAAGGGCCACTTTGGAAGGGACTTTTACATCAGTAAAAGCCGGACGTCTATTCTGAATAAGGTCGGGAGTCATGTGACTACTTGTCCTCCGGTGAGCTTTCCATGTTTTGCTCTCGCCCCTTTAAGGATGTGAACGAGCGGTACAGGTCTAATCCAATTTGCAGGTGTATCTATAGTCATACAGCACACTTAAAATTTTTTAATTACTTGCCAAGGTTTTTTAATCGGAGAATTTCATATCAGAAAAACTTGTCTACTTATTGTTTAAATATTAATGTAGTGGCCTTGTACTTAAATTCACCAATGACCATGACTGGTTGGTGTGAAGCACAGCTCCCCGCTGTTGAGACACATCTTGTCTGTTGACTTCAGTCCCTCTCACTCATTATCTTTCAATACAAGCCCAGGCCATTTACATCTATTGCTGTTGCTGTTGGTTTTTTCTCTACTTGGTCAACTGGGCTCATTGATGTTACCAAACTTGCCCTTCCGCTAAGCGAACTTCTAGTCTTGTTTACATGAGGTATCCTCTCTTTCCCTCCTCCTTAACCTCTCTTGCCTTCCCGCTTTCTACTCCAGTCTTCTTATCTGTCAATCTTATAAAAAAGCCTCCACAGGAAACTGCCTGGCTCCTCTCCCCGTGTCTGGGTGAATGCTTCAGTTTCTCTTGCAGCAAAGAAAAGGTCTTAGATGTCATTTTATAGTCAGGACCTAGAAAAGACTGTTGATCAATTTGACTTCTACTTTCTCTTAATTCATTCTGGGATTTGTGCCCCTATACCCACACCTCAATTCCTACTGACTTGTATTTGATGTATCTTTTTACATGTCTCTCTTTTCTCTTAATTAAGAGTTTTTTAAGATCAGCAGTGAAAGACTTCTCTATCTTTATATCCCTAGCCCAAGCGTATTGTCCAGAACAAAGTAAAAGCACAATAGATGTTAATTGAAAAGGAATAAGGGAATGATATAATGAATTCCATTTGCATCTTTTTCCTGCTCATGAAGGCTCACCTCACCTTTAAACTTTTGATCAATAACTTTTCTGGCATATAGTGTCTCTTTAATAGTATTCTAGGAAGTTTCTCCGTTTGTTCAGGAGTATATAACCTGCATTTCCTCTCTGCTATATTTACCCAGGGGGATAACATGCTTATCAGACACTAGTTCCTATCTATCTATCTGCAGGCACACTCCTGCCTGTTCCTGCCCCTCAGCTACATCCTGTCACCACCCAAGTTCAAGTCACAGCAAAACAAAAGAATACAGGAAGGGTGCCTGTGAAATAATCTCTCGTGTCCCTCAACTCCCCATTGACCCATTGAGGTTTTATCCCGAGTATGGTCGAATTTCCATGCCTCCTGATTCAACTGCAGCAGTGAGAGCCCAAAGTCCTTGCCTTCTGCCCTCAGGCATATCTCCCTTTAGCACCTTAAGCACCTATATTACCTACCCCCTCTCCTCAGGTTAAGTAACAAATTCCTTTGCAAAGCTTTCAAGGTGTGGCTCTGGGAGGAGAGGTTCCCCCGCCTAGAGCACGTTCCTTATGAATTCGATGAGACCGAATTAAGGCAAAGGCAAGAAGTTGGGAATTAAAGGATTTATTCTCATGGCTCAGCCTCTCCTTGCTCGTATAGGTTGGGACCCCCTTTCCTACAGCTCCCAAACTCTCTTCCTCGTCGTACCAGGAGGAACTCTATGGTCAGGTCCCTGGTGACGGGCAGAAGCCTGACCAGTTACATACCAGGAACAGAGAGGAGGAGAGAGTGTGTGTTTCCTCTCCACCCCTCCCCTTGCCCTGCAATCCCATGACTGACCAGCCACTCTGTCCCTGGGAAAACTTCTCATAGGTGTTCAAACAGGGTAGAGTGGACACTATTAAGGCCAAGCAGGAATCCTGGTCAGAAAGGTCCATTTTCCCCACACAAGGCCAGACTAGTTTTCCCAGCACAGGTCTCTGAGTTTATCCAGATGTGTCTACTCAGTCTTCTGAGAATATGCCTTACTCTGTACCCCTTGGTGACTTTGCTCACTTCACTACATGCATCAAAATGCACCCCCAACTCTGAGGAGAGGCCTTCCCAAATCAACCAGCACATTTCTACTATTTGAATGGTAAATGTGTCTTTAATACTTTCACCATTTTTTCAAGTTGGATCAAACCCCTTCCATATCGTTAGTCACAGCTCTTCAACTACCATAGTTGGAATGATCAAGAACTTGCAGCACCGGCTTTGGCTGTGTGGGGCCCACTCCCTCATCTCCATCCTGGGTCATTATCAGTGTCATTATGGCATCTGGTTCTGGTCTTCAAACAGTTGACCGTTTCACTATCCTTTATCATCGATTCTGAAATCTCCAAAAACAAAAACACTCTCAAAGCAAGGTTATTTCTTATTTTGTTTTTTTGGGGGGTGGCTGCAATATTGTGCTTTATAAGAATATATATTTGGTCATTTAGATAATCAAAATATATTTGTTATATATCCTTGGTCTTCACCACAGTTGCCACTCTTAGCTCCTAAAAGTCTTAGAAATTCCTGTGAAATGAGAGATAAAGCTGTCCTTGTGTTAATGAGGTGGTTTTCAGAAAGCTCTTAGGTAGCCTAAGGATGGGGGCTGGCTGCCAGAGAAATCCCATGTTCAGAGCCTTAAAACTTTCAGTCTTACCCCCTGACATCCTGGAAGGGGAGCTAGAGGTTAAGTCAGTCACCAATGGCCAGTGATTTAATCAACCACGTCTATGTAATGAAGCATCCATAGAAACCCAGAAAGACGGGGTTCAGACACACATAGAGATTTGAGGGGAGCGGCACCCTTGGAGAGGGCATGCAGCTCAGGGCCCTTTCTCCATACTTTACCCTGTGCATCCCTTCCATCTGTCTGTTTCTGAGCAATATCATTTCATAATAAACTGATATCTGGTAAGTAAAAAGTTTCATTGAGTTCTGTGAGCCACTCTACCAAATTAATCAAACCCAAAGAGAGGGGCTATTTAGAAGCTCTAATCTACAGCCTGGTCAGTCAGAACTGCGGTGATAACCTGGTTTTGCAATTGATGTCTAAAGGTGGTGGTAGGGGGCAGTCTGAGCTCTGAGCCTGTGGAATTTGGGGCTACCTCCGGTAGACATTGTCAGAACTGAGTTGAATTCTAGGAGACCCAGCTGGTGTCTAGAGAATTGCTTGTTGGTGTGAGGGAATCCCACAACGAACACACATGCTGGACTTGGTGATCAAATCCAAACCTTTTTAATGGCAAACCTGATCTGACCTGAATTAATTCGGTGAATTCATGTGAAGCTACTAAGTCTTATTTATTCTCCTTACTGTAAATATCCACATATTTCAGTGTAGAAATGTTGGGAAGGAATTCAGTTTGGAGACGCAGGGAAGTTGGAGTGAAAGGTAAGGAAGGAATTCATTAAAGCGATAATAGCTTTAATGCAGACAGCAGAGAGCAAGGAAGGACAGAGGGAGGAAAGGAAAGTTCATTGAGCGCGGGCTCGGCACAGGGCAGATCCCTCGCCAGCTCCTGAAGCCAGGGTCACCTGGTGCCCGGTGTCCGCTTGAATCTGCACGGCATGGGAACTGAGTCCCTATCACCCCAGGATTTGGGGGAGCTGCAGAGCCCGGGATGGAGTGAGATTATGTTCTGAGAACTTCCCAAAGGCAAAGAAAGGAGACGGTCAGGCGGGTTACTGAAGAGCACGACCGTACAGCTATGGTCCTGTCTGGGTCACCAAGGCAACAGGAGTTTTCAACCCCAAATCAGAGCTCTCAGTAGCCCCTCCCTACTTACCTGGAGTAGAACAAAGACAGAGTGAAGACTTGTGCTTAAGTCTGGAGAACAGAATGAAATAGCAAAGCGACCAAGAAGCTTACCACTGGAGGAGCGCAGAGACAAAATGTAATAAGTTGAGCAGTAAGAAGTCTTTATTTAAGGCAAAAAGTGCACATTCAAAGAAAGGGGAGTGCAGGCAACCTTGGAGAGGAGGCGCCCTTAAAGGTTTAGGGCTTAGGGTTTTATTGGGCCTTTTGGGTAGCGGTTAGCATAAGACATGATGTATACAGGGGATTTATAATTCCTTTGAAGTTTTGCCTTAAGAACAGGGCTGTTTAGGTGACTGGGTTGGTCCAGATCTTGGCATTCTTTATCTACATAGGCTCATTCACATTTCAGAGGTCTGTCTCCTGCCCTGGTTACAAAGTTACTTAACTGATTAAGGGGCTGAAAGAAGAGGAAGAACAACGTACAGATTCAGTTAAAGAATAAGCTGGGCCAGTCCCACAGGCTAAGGAGATTTTACAATGCCATGACCTTTGTCTCATTTCCAAGGGCAGAGAAGTCCTTGATTGACAATCTTTGGCCATGGAGGCCTGATCTAATTGGTACAATGAAGACATGGGCTGAGCTCTAATGTTTTTATTTATCTGGGGAATTGTTTTTCATCTGGGTAATATCTGGACATTCCTAGTCACTCCTGGCTTTTGAAACTTCAACTAATTAACTAATTAACTTTGTGAGCCCTTTCTGGCTCTCTTGTTTTATCTGGTTAACTCTTTGAGTCCCTTTTAGTAGGCTTTACTGGCTTCATTCTCACTCTACCTTGCTCAGGTCTGTCTTTCTGCCTAACAGAAATGTTTCGTTGTGGGGTGTGACATCTGACCCCAGTGGGGGTATCATGAAATAAGCAGTACATGCACATTATATTTCAAAACTATGAAAATGCTCTGAATTCTGAAATATGTCTCTATTCAAGGGTTCATATAAAGGACTGTGGAGCGGTAGCAAGGCAGGCATTGCTACTTTCCACATTTCACCAGTGATGGAATAAGGCTCAAAGAGGATAAGTGATGATGTTATATCCACAATCTACCGGAAGTTAGAACTTGACCTCAGATTCTCTGATTCCACTTGGGGAATTCCACCCACCCACCATGGCCACCAAATGCAGATGCTTCCTTCAGGCTGAAGACAGGAGAGAAACTAGAAACTCTTTTACCATAGTATGTCAAATGCATTAATTTTTCAGAAATCAATAGATTCCTGAAAAACATCCAGCTAATTAGAGATCATTTCTGAAATATGAAAACTATTGCACATTTAAAAAATAACCAAAGTGGCACATAAGGTCAAAATGTCATAGAGATTATTATGGAGTTTGCTGCAAATTTTGAAAATATTTTTGTTCTGGTAAGATATTACCAATGTAATACAGACACACGTCTAGCTCACAAAAGCAGTAAGCTCACTCATTCACTTATTCATTTAGTACTTCCTATATGTTCCCACCTCTTCCTATATTCCCAGCCCCTGTGCTAAGGGCTGCATATAGAGTTGGAAACAAGACAAAAATCACCCCTGTCCTCGGAGACTTTCAGTTTAGTGTTTTAACTCAGTTGTTGAAACTCACCTGATGGCAGTCATGTCATACATGGAGTTTTGGTACCTAGCTCATCCCTCAAAAGCCTGTTTAACACATTAAAGTACTTAACATGTATTACCAATAGTGCTTCAGGACTACCATGCAGTACAATGTTTCAATGAGAAAACAGGCAAAATTTTTGATTCATAGTGTATGTGTGAACATAATCACCCCTCCAGGTAGGAATAGGACTTCGTCACTAGAAGCTTCTGTTGTCTGTTAGGCTTTACCCTTCACTCACCTGACTTTCCACCCCTACCAGTCTCCACTCATTTCAGACTCATCCACTTGAATGTAATACACACACATCCAGTTAGCCAACAAGTCTGACCAATTCAGCTTCCTAAATATTTACCTAATCTGTTCATAACTGTAGCCATTACTCCAGTTCAGGACATGACAATCCAACTCTGGGAACTACTTCAGCCAAAGTGGTATTTAAAACTCTAATCTTCTCCTGTCATTTCCTCATGTCCTTTTAGTGGTTTTCCATTTTACTTCTGATAAAAGTCCAGACTCTTTCACTTGACACACAAAGCCTTTGACAGCCAGGCCCCTGTTAACCTCTTTGGCCTAATTTCCAGCCACCCCCCTTTCTGCATATTCCTGCCGGTGCTCACCCACTCCCGCACCCACAGAGCCTTCAGTCTGACGTACTGAGTTATCTGCAGTTCCTCCAGTGTCTCTTTGTGCTGTTCTCACCTCTGCTTGATGGACTCCTTGGGTTCCCGCCTTGTACTGTATAAACCATCGCCTTCCCCCGAGAAGGGACTTTGTAGGTGAACTGCTTGTGTTTGGGTCCTTGCTTCATCCCTATTAGCCATAAGTCCATGGGCAAGTTAGTTAACCTATCTATATCTTAGTTACCTCCTATTAAGATTATTTGGATTGTATAATTGATACACACACAGCATTTAATGGCCCTTGATTACTAGCAAGCATTCAGTAAATCTTAATAATTGACATGATTAGTTATCGAGAGCTGGCCACTGAGGTGACAAAGGGGAAAAGATATTTCTGTCCCTAATAAACTGTGGAAGGAGAAAATATATTGTTTCAATACAAAATACATGTCTTTTCATAACAATTATTGTGAAACAAAATTACGGGTGGCAAAATGAGAATGAGACCCCTCTCCCCCAACCACCGGGACTGAGGCTAGCAATGTGGTTTGAGGCGCAGGGCCGGCACCAAGAGGAGAGGGACTCGGGACACCTGACAAGTCGGTCGGTCGCCCCCCAGGGGGAGCATCTGGTGGGCATGGCAGAAGAGAGGCCGCCCACAGCGGCTCCCCCTCGCCATGGGCCTTGGCGGGGGCGAGGTGAGGACTGGAGACTGGGTGAGGGCACAGAAGGGGTGAATCTAGGCAGCTTTCAGTTAACGAAAATGGGGAGAGGGTGGATCTTCAACTCCAGGAGGGAAAAAAGAAGGCACCTCCTAGACCCCTGGGGGACCAACTGGGAAAACTTCTGGCCCCCATGCGACTTAGCCAGATGAGGGTAAGAAATGCGGTCAGTGATATCCTATAAGCACACTCTCCATTTTTGAGACATGCCTTGAAATGTCACACTGTGGTTAGTGTTTCTGATGTTTCTGAACTGACTGTGAAGTTGACAGAGAAGTACTTTGCTGCTGGTTGTCCACAGTGCTTATGAAACTTATTGTGTGTGTGTGTGTGTGTGTGTGTGTGTGTGTGTGTGTGTGTGTGTGTGTGTATGCATGCCTTCTGGCATAGATTTCTTTTCCCTATTATGATATCAAATTTATCTTTTCAAAGTATGTGAGTCTTTTCCTACTATTGTATAATTTAAGACTATATCTCAAGATCTGGAATTCAGTGTATAATATTTAAAAATTTTCTGATGAGTATATTATATATTTGTATATTACATGAGTATATTATATATTTATGTGTCATACAGAGATCATATATATGGATATCACACAGTCATTAATTGTAGTTTCCTTAACTGAAGGAAGTCTGAGAAACATTGTGAATCCTAATAGTCGTCTACAAATTCAAACAATTTTGAGGGTTAGTCAGAGATATTTGAGACGTCCTTTCACCAGTTTACTAATTTCTTGTCCCTGACATTAAACTTAAATTTCTTATTTGCAGGTTCTGCTTTCTTCATTTCTTTTAATTTAAATGAAAATAATTCCCAAATTCATCTAGCAATCTAATGCACATTTTTGTACTACTTAAAGATAAAGATCTCCAGATTGATCATTTACATATTAAGTTCCTAACTTGCTAGTCAGCAAATTTTAAATCTTAGAGTTGACACAGTTCTTAAAATTATAGAAATCAAGTATTTCTTTCACCTGCATGTAACTCCTTACATGTCGCACAGTGTTCCTTTTCTTGTATCACAGTAAGAAACAAGAAAGCAGCCTCTCTTTATCTAAATATTATCTTACTTTTTATCTGGTGTATGGAAACCAAATGTTAAATGGTGAATATGTGTGGCTCTCGATTTTATAGATGACAGAGAAAATGTCAGTAGAAATGTTTTTGTTATTTTAGCTGTTGGACGAAGTGCCATGTGTACAATGTATTTATCAGGGGAGTCATACTGGAGAGAAATGATCTCCGTGTAAAATCAGCCATGACTGAATTTCAGGGATAAGGTAAATGTGTCAGTGATGAAGGGGCTGTTATTCACAACCAAACCATCAATCGGCCACTGTGCTATGGGCAGCTGAGTCACTGAGCATATTCCGATCTTAACTGCACGTACCAGCTGGTCCTGAACACTGAGGTGGTTGTTATTTACATCACACTGTGGTTCCTTACTGTTGCCCATTCAAGGACATCAATTTACATGATAAGTTCTGCTTGTGATTATGTCATCTTTGGTAAGTACCCGCTAAGTATTTTGTAAAGAAATGGATGGTTACTCTTCATTTTTCAAATACAGTGTGTTTAAGGGCCTTTTTCCCTATGCCTATAGTTAGGCAATTGAATTTCCTATTTCCCCAGCAAATGTGCAGTTTTAATCTAAATAATATTGTTTTAATCCTTACATTTATTCCAGTTACAAAGCAAACAAAACTCGTTGTGGTGCCATGTGGCAAGAATAAAACTTATGCTCCTTGTATGATTTCTGTGCTAAATCCTACAAACAATTATTCTTTCATTTTACAAGTGATATGAAAGACTTAGCGAAGTTAACAATTCGTCTAAGGTCACAGAACTGATCAGTGGTAGAATGACATTTTAACCCAGATGACCAAACTCCTCAAGCTGAGCTTTTCCTCCCAGTTTACTCTAAGTACAGAATCTCCCAAGTATCTAAAGGGTATCAGTAAAATACAAAACAACTGATTAACTCTGATGAAGTCAAATATAAAAAAGTAGATGTTATAATAATTAGAACCTGAATGAAAAACTACGTTATAATCTTCACTCTGAAAATAATTCCGTCATATCATTTATTACATTATGTGCTATTTAAACAGTAATATATTAATAGATATAAAAGGTATAGCTTAGAAGATGCAGATGAGTATTGTCTGACAAAGCACACACGTCCTAAAAAAATGATTTTAGGTTCAGGGCCCAACTCCAACCAATATAATAAATAAAAATAACAAAATAGCAACAAATTCTGAAATAGGTACAATCTTCTTTGAATATTAACTGACATATTTTTCATTCCCTTAAATGTTGCTCTTGTCTAGGTCAGCCCTGTGCAATAAAAACATAAAATACACTGTCAACTAGAAATAAAATGAAGCACATATATGATTTTTAATTTTCTAGTAGTCCCTTTTTTTCCTTCTGAAATATTTGATCTGTAGTGAGAGTTCATTTATAGTATAAAAAGTAGATGCACATACCCAATTTGTTCCAGACATATTTAAGTTTTCTAATGATCAAATCAAGTACCAATTTTGAAATTTTGACTAAAATTAATTAAAAACAAAAATTCAGTCCTGTGGTCCTATTAGACACATTTCAAGCACTCGATTACTATGGTAACCAGGGGCTATCATATTGGAAAATACAGTTCTAAGATTATTATTATTATTATATTGTTATAATCAGTGTATTATTCAGTGCCTCAAAGAAGGAGAGGTCGTAAGAGAAGGGCCGACCCTCGGCTCCCCCATCTCTTGGGAACTGTCACTGTACTCTCTGCCTCTCTGACTTTGGCTGTTGCAGATTCCACATGTAAGTGAGATGATGCACATTTGTCTTTCTGCGCCCGGCTTTTATCAGTTAGCATAACATCCTTCAGGTTCATCTGTCTTGTCTCAAATGGCAGCATGTCCTTTTTTCCTATGGCTGATGATATTACATTATATGTAATTGTACCACACAGAGGTCTGATGTACAGCAGTATGACTACAGTCAACAAAACTGTATTGTTTACTTGAAATTTGCTTAGAGGGTGGGTAGATACTAAGTGTTTCCACCATTATACATGCACCAAAATGGTCACAAGGGGAGGCGCTGAGTCTATTAGCTTGATTGTGGCAATCACTTCACAGTGTACATGTATATCAGAATATCAAGGTGTATACCTCAACTCTGTGCTTTTTTTTTTTTTTTTGGCAATTATACCTCAGAAAAGCTGGGCAGCCGGGGAGGAGAGATGGGCCAATACCAGTCAGAAAAGGAGGACTGTGTGTAGCTTTATAGGCAGATCTCTCTTTGTCAGGAGAGAACAGGAATTTCTAAATTCCAAGGCTACCTTTACATACCAAAAGCAGAATTGGAAGATCTGAATATTGTATTATAAGCCAGTATTACAGAAAACACAAGATATAATGTAAGAAATGGTGTTGTCAACCCAGGGGAAGAGAAGGTAGCATTTTTGGGCCTAGGAAGCCAAAGGACTAGAGGGATGCAAAGAGCAGGATGGCACATGTGATCAGTTGGGTGGGCACCCTTAGGCTGGAAACCCTGGGAAGGAAGCTGCCCACCAGACACCGGAGACTCCAGAGAGGTTGAAGAGAAAGTAGAAAGTGGGTGGGCTTGTACCTCATTCTGGCTTGGAACTGGGAGAACTCAACCGCAGTGCAGCCCTGTGGCCTGGAGGTCAGGCAGCAGAGAAAATAGGGTGATTGGAGCTATAGCCCCCAGCAGCAGAGCCAGAGACCGCCTGGGGCTGGAAGGGAGGCGTGCTGCAGACTCAGAGGATCTTCACAGCATGTGAGCCTAGATGGACCGACTCAGAATGGGGCCATGGGACAGCAGCAGTGACTGTCACGGGGCATCAGAGACCCAGTGAGGGAGGCACAGAGCAGTAGAGGCCAGCAAAGACTGGGAGGCTGCGGTGCAGGACAGGCCTGTCGACCCATTTGGCCATGCGGTCTTGCAAGCCTCAAACTAGATGCCAGCACCATTTTGGATGAAAGGGAACCATGAGAAAGAGAACAACTTAGCATTTCCTTAACATTCCTTCCTCCCCCATTTCATTCCTATTCAGTGCAGAATGGATGCTCGCGATGAAGTTTAGATAAGTTATGCAAAATAAAGTAGCTGCATGATTTATACCATCTAGATTGTAGTATATAAAGCTTATGATTTCAACATAGCACTCCCTTTCACAGACTTGAGAGGTCTGAATTATGTGAGCACAGATCCGCCTGGTATAACGACCGTGGTCTTCCCCTCACCGAATTACCTCCATCACAATTCTGTTACATACCCTATCAGACACCTTTCCACTCCTGTCGGGCAAATTTATGAACACGGATAATAAGTATGGATACAACACCTTCCAGAACCCTGCACAGCCTGCTTAATAAGTGAACCTAAAAATTTTTGTTGGATATCTCTGTACCAAATTGCAAATAAATCCCTAGTGGAGTGCCGTGAGGTTCTGTCTTTGATTCTTGTTAATGGTAATCTGTACGGAACTAGCTGTACAAACAAATTTCTTAATTGTTTGCAAAATGACATTCCCACCCTGTCAAGACCATTTTGAGCATTTGACAATACTTTGGCTACTGTTTGCATTTCATACATAAGGGACCTAGGCTTAGACAGATTGAATAAGAAGCTCAGAGAAAGAACTAATATGATAGATGTCAACGTGAAAGCTCAAAATGGTCTTGACAGGGTGGGAATGTCATTTTGCAAACAATTAAGAAATTTTGTTTTTTGTGCAATTCCAGGTGTCCAAAGTGAGAGGAACTTGCTGGAGCATCAGCCCATGTCAGGAAGTCATGGCAGGTTTAATAAATCCCAAACACCGTGACCAGCAGTGCTATGTGGTTATTTAAAAAAACAGAGAACAAGTTAGTGCATTCCTTTTTTAGACTGCATTAATCAAAATAGTCAAAACCTGGAAATCAAATTAGATATAGGCCAATCCTGACCTAATTATGAAATACAGATCCATGAGTTAGATGATAAGGATGCCATCCAGAACAGTTACGACTGCACTCAGCTGCTCAGAGAATATGGGCCCTGGTGGGCTTGACTTTGAACTCGACCTTGTGAGAGACGGGCTAGAGTATGTCAAAAGCACTAGCATGTCCAGGTGGCTGAAGAATCCGGTCACAGATATTTCCATACTAATGGGTGGAATCCAGGTCGTTTTGTCTACAGGAAAGAAGAGGCAAAGGGTAAGAGAGTACGTGATAACCTGCAAATAAATACGTCATGCATGTCTTTAGGAAGAGAACTGAAAAGGGAGGGGGAAAAAAAGGCAAGTGGCATAAGGAGAAACTGAAAGCAGCACAAAAACAAGAGAAGGAACCCAATTCTCCACGTGCTCAGCAGTGCCACCATAAACCTAACGATCTCCAGGGTCCTGCTCTCAGGGTCCCAGCCCAGTACGTCCTGGGCTTGTTTTGTTTTCTGGCCTGGGCCTGACCTAACCCTTCGGTTACCAAGGACTCGCTGTGGGCCAGCCTCCGTGCTAAGTACTTTACCTAAATCATTTCATCCTTTCAACACTGTGTGGCAATACTTTGGCTACTGTTTGCATTTCATACATAAGGGACCTAGGCTTAGACAGATTGAATAAATAGCTCTTAAACAAGATCCTACTAGCTACAAAGTAAACACTCTAATCACTGTGCCACAGTTATCTCCTGCTAGGAATCATTTTTACTGAATCCCAATACATTCATTTATTCACACATTAAGCAGATATTGACTGAATGTAGTTTTCTTTTGATACCATGACTGATTATCTCACACTTAGTTACTTAAAATAACCCAAATATATTGTCTTAGAGTTTTGTAGGTTTGAAATCCAACACAGTTCTCTGTGCTAAAATCAAGGTTTCTGCCTGCCTGCATCTCTTCAGGAGGCTCCGGAGGAGAATTCATTCCTCGCCTGTCCCAGCCTCCAGAGGCGCTCTGAATCCCTTGGCTTGCGTTCCCTTCCTCCATCTTCAAAGAGAGAATCACAGCTTCAGATCTCTCTCTGACCACAACCAGGGAAGGTTCTTCACTGTTAAAACTGACTGATGAGCTAACGTATTTACAGATTCCCAGGATTAGTGCATGAGCATCTTTAGGGGCTAATAATCTTCCTATCACAGGTGCCCACCCTATACTAGGTATTATTCCAGGAAATTTAAGATAAACAAGGAGAAGGAAGGCAATCACAAATAAACAAATATATATGCAAGACAATTTCAGATCATGATACGTACTTTCAGACAGTAAAAGAGTTAGTTCAAAATTTCACTTTTTGCCAAGCATGCCACTCATGTATCCATCCATACAATAATTTTGAATGCCTACTATGTAAAAGGTGACCTGTGCATTTCAGGTAGAACATTTCAAGTGAATGCGCAGAGGTTCCATTCTAATGGAGTATTCATTCTAGTGGAGGACTAGAGTATGTCAAAAGCACTAGAATGTCCACATGGCTGAAGAATCTGGAGAACACAATTTTAGATAGTAACAAATGCTATGAAGGAAATACTCTGTACTTTCTCCCCTGGCCCTTTGCATTTTTTATTTATCCGTTATTTTATTTAGTAAACTGAGTAAGTCTTTACAGAGCGCTTATTCTATGTCAGGCAAAGTGCTAATTAAGCCCAGAGTTTACAGTGCAGAACCCAGAAGTGGCTTCTATGTTCTCACTCTCGTCAAGGAAACAACTAAAATTAATAAAAACCATAACCTAAAGAATCCACTGCAAAACTACAAGAACTAATATCTGAATTCAGCAAAGTTGAAGGATACAAAATTAATACACAGAAATCGATAGCATTCCTATATACTAATGATCAACTAGCAGAAAGAGAAATCAGGAAAACAATTCAATTCACAACTGCATCAAAAAGAATAAAATACCTAGGAATAAACCTAACCAAGGAAGTGAAAGACTTGTACCCTGAAAACTACAAGACACTCTTAAGAGAAATTAAAGAGGACACTAATAAATGGAAATTCATTCCATGCCCTTGGCTAGGAAGAATTAATATTGTGGAAATGGCCATCCTGTCTAAAGCAATCTACAGATTCAATGCAATCCCTATCAAAATACCAACAGCATTCTTCGACGAAATGGAACAAATAGTCCTAAAATTCATATGGAACCACAAAAGACCCTGAATAGCCAAAGCAATCCTGAGAATGAAGAATAAAGCTGGGGGAATCTTGCTTCCCAACTTCAAGCTCTACTACAAAGCCATAGTAATCAAGACAATTTGGTACTGGCCCAAGAACAGACCCATAGACCAGTGGAACAGAATAGAGAGTCCTGATATTAACCCAAGCATATATGGTCAATTAATATACAATAAAGGAACCATGGACATACAATGGGGAAATGACAGCCTTTTCAACAGCTGGTATTGGCAAAACTGGACAGCTGCATGCAGGAGAATGAAACTGGATTATTGTCTAACTCCATACACAAAAGTAAATTCGAAATGGATCAAAGACCTGAATGTAAGTCATGAAACCATAAAACTCTTAGAAGAAAACATAGGCAAAAATCTCTTGGACATAAACATGAGCAACTTCTTCATGAACATATCTCCCGGGCAAGGGAAACAAAACCAAAAATGAACAAGTGGGACTATATCAAACTGAAAAGCTTCTCTACAGCAAAGGATACCTTCAGTTGAACAAAAAGACATCTTGCAGTATGGGAGAATATATTCATAAATGACATATCCAATAAGGGGTTGACATCCAAAATACATAAAGAACTCAGTGCACCTCAACAAACAAAGAGCAAATAATCCAATTAAAAGATGGGCAGAGGATCTGAACAGATAATTCTCCAAAGAAGAAATTCAGATGGTCAACAGGCACATGAAAAGATGCTCCACATCGCTAATCATCAGAGAAATGTAAATTAAAACCACAATGAGCTATCACCTCACACCAGTTAGGATGGCCACCATCCAAAAGACAAACAACAACAAATGTTGTCAAGGATGTGGAGAAAGGGGAACCCTCCTACACTGCTGGTGGGGATGTAAACTAGTTCAATCATTGTGGAAAGCAGTATGGAGGTTCCTCAAAAAACTGAAAATTGAAATACCATTTGACCCAGGAATTCCACTCCTAGGAATTTACCCTAAGAATGCAGCAGCCCAGTTTGAAAAAGACATATGCACCCCTATGTTACAATAGCCAAGAAATCGAAGCAACTTAAGTGTCCATCAGTAGATGAATGGATAAAGAAGATGTGGTACATATACACATGTAATATTATTCAGCCATAAGAAGAAGACAAATCCTACCGTTTGCAACAACATGGATGGAGCTAGAGGGTATTATGCTCAGTGAAATAAGCCAGGCAGAGAAAGACAAGTATCGAATGATTTCACTCATCTGTGGAGTATAAGAACAAAGAAAAAACTGAAGGAACAAAACAGCAGCAGACTCACAGAACCCAAGAATGGACTAACAGTTACCAAAGGGAAAGGATCTGGGGAGGAGGGGTGGGAAGCGGGGGATAAGGGGGAAAAAGGGGCATTACGATTAGCACACATAATGTTGGGGGGGCACGGGGAAGGCAGTGTTTATAGAGAAGACAAGTAATGATTCTATAACATCTTACTATGCTGATAGACAATGACTGTAATGGGGTATGTGGTAGGGACTTGAGAATAGGGGTCGTCTAGTTGCTCATGTAATTATACATTAATGATACCAAAATAAAAATAAATAAATAAATAAATAAAGTATTTCTCATGGAAAAAACAAAGAAAAAAAAACCATACATTGTGGTAAGTGGTCTGAGAGAACAAATCAGGTGCTCGGAGAGCACATAGCAGGGTGAATCCATCCCTTGGGTCTAGGACGCCTTTCCCCAGCACTTTCTCTTTGCTGGGAACTTTCATACTCATCCTTCTGGACCCAAATTTAGATGCCTCCTCTTTGAAAAAACAGTTTGAGGTGTATAGTAAGTGCTTAACGCACACAAATATATGTGTGTTTTTATTTGTATTTAGGTAATAGTATTGTTTCAAAATTGTGCAGTGCTTTCTCAAGTGGGTCAGCTCACATTACTGATACTATGGGCATTCCGATTACTTTTTCATAAAAGCAAACAACTAAACAAACCCCTTTATATGTGTGTCAGTTATTGTATATATTTATATAAGCAAGGAGAAAAGTATAGAAAAATATGCACCAGGCTGTTAGCAAGGAGCAAATGATCAGCTTTGGATTTCTGCATCTTTGTGCTAATAGATATTCATGGGATGGGGGAATAAGGACTGCTAATAATAGTTCAGTGGGGGGCCTATAAGGTAGCTGGCAGCCACTGACCCTTCAGGACTGACTGAATACCATCTAGCTCAAATCATGCACCCTTATGTTTGTGTTTTATTTTAGCTACATTTGACATCGAGTTAACCTCCATGGTTTCATAAATGAATTAAAAATCAAGAGAGCATAAATAATCAATCCTTGTCCTGTAACCAACTTGCTTAATAGATTCTTATGCCATAATTTCCTCTTCTGCAAATTAGGAATAATAGACTTTCTGTAAGGTTAACACAATTAGACTGGTAAAGAGGCACTTCTACTCATGAAGTGTCACAGAATTGCTAAGTATAAGTGAAAACTTCCTAATTTTTCTTCTGTGACATCCATGTTGACTTGTGTTATAGACAAATCTGTGCATCATAAAGCACTGCTATGATCACCTTAAAGTTGAGTGCATTTGAACAAATGTCACCTTTTCCCCATAACTTTTACAATTTTCTTCCTTTCTGGGTCTGGATGTTATGTGAAGATCTGGTGCAAGAAGAACCAAATCCTGGGCTACTCCCAACATAGAAGCTTTTCTATGAATATGCACAGTGGCCAGACTGTCCTTGCAACTCCCCGTAAACAACACTTGAGTCATTAGAGAAATGCAGTAATGAACTCAACATTCAAGAGAAACTTCAGAGGGCCTTAGCCCAGCTCACATATTGCTGTTGGCCACTGAAGTCGGACCAGAAAGGGCTGGACAGCATCTGAGAGGGCCGCTGGGGATGAGGGGCATGGCAGATGTTTCTCAAAGCTACATTGATTCTGTAGATTTTCCGCACAGACCACACCTAACAATGCTCCCTACTTCTCCCTCATAGTATATGATGTAGCCTCCTTCCTATGCGACTACAATGGCCTTCTTCTATCTTTAAAGTCAACTATTTTGTATTCTCTGATACTCAGGCTATGTTCCTTGGCCATTTCTTCTAGACAAGATTTCTAGAAAGAATAAAGAAATGAAAAGAGGTACCGAGGTGCTTTCCCCCCACTTCCCATTTACATCTCTCCTTTCTCAACAGTGCCACCCCCAGTAGTAAAATTGTGTATTCTTCATAATAAGCTTTATCTTGCTTCAGTTTTTTCATCTGTAAAGTGAAGGTAATGAGGATATCTAACTTATATGGTTATTTTGAGGACTTAAAAAGATAAATTATTGTAAAATGCTTAGAAAACTGCCTTGAAGAGCGCCCACTCATTAAGTCATAGCTGTGATGAATATTAGCACTACTGACACCATTCAATTATCATTCCACCTTTATTTGGTCTTCATAAGGATGGGATGTCTTTAGAGGTCTGCCAGATGCGAAGAAATGCAAAGGAAAGGGATCATTCATCAGCCTTGGAGTTGTGTTCAAGAAAATCTCACCAACAGCCCCAGATTGTATTCCCTGTTCATACGCAGTAGTCAAATAAGGAATTACTCTGTCCAGTGCCTCGCTGGGATTCAGAAGTGCAGTGATATCGTTGGCCTCATATTCATGTGGGCAAAGCTCTTTAATGTACTCGTTCAGAATGGCAAAAGCAATACACTTTCTCATCTCTCCCTATTCCTTCTCATGTACGTACCCTCCGTGACTGAAATTTTTCCCTTCTTCCAAGCACAGGTTTGGAATGTACTTGGCACTGGAGGCCACACGTCCAAGATGAGACGATCCAGCTTTTCTTTATTCTCCTAGAGTATTGGGACCTGGGACAGATGACAAAGGGCTAGAACTTGGATAGATAGAAGGCTGTGTTGCATGGGCTGTTTAAATATTCATAGAGCCTCTTTTGGAAGCTAACTGCGCTGAGAACTTGGCCCAGAAAAAAAAAAAGAGAAGATAATTACTGAATTTCATAGCATTCTAAAATGGCTTCTATACTCCTGAACTGAAACCTCACACACTAATTTTGATTTGATCTCTTAGGTAAATATATTTTTTACTCAGTACAATGCAAGTGGTTAAATTCATTTCTAAGTATTGTTCTGTGTATGTCATCAGGATTAGATACTTACTGACTTCAGTGCCTTAAAAACTTACTGTACTGTCAAAGCCAACTGTTTCATAATTACTGATGACTTGAAATAATAACTGATACATTCCCCTTACCATCAACAGATTTTCTTAGTAGTAACACAAAGTGTAAATTATAAGCAACTAAGCTATAGAATGAAGCAGATTGCTATTCTTGAGCATAGTGGCTTACAACTTGAAGACATTTCATTTAGTGCAATCAATTGACAGTATATGTACCTCATTGGCAGAGGTGAAAACACCAAAAATGTAGATATCTATTCATTATTTCATTTAACCTGACATTTTCCCATTGTAATTAAGGTTTTTTGTTGCCCTAATTCTGGCTGGTAAAATTTAGTTAAATTGATTTTGCAATTTCAATAACAACATAAAAGCAAACCTTGGCATTGTGTTGAACCTTAAATTACATCTTCAAGGTACTATCTATTTAGTGAAAATCTATTTTATTTCTTAAAGCTATATTCACAAGTTCTGATTTGTCAAATACACATTCTTTCAGCATGGTGTACAAAAATGTACACCGTAAAAACACTCTTTCATCCTTCTCCCCTTCTTATAGTAGTGACCCAAAATGCAAATTCAAATAAAACAGAATAGGCACATTAAAAAGTTAAAGAAAAAAAGCACTTGGACTGTCCATGCTCAGTGTATCTTAATGTTTCTAATGTTACATAAGAATTGGCCATGAGTAAATATCAGGTAAGTAAAGTTAAATAATCACTACTCTTTAAGTTTACTTCTAAGGAACTTTCTTCAAGACATTCATAAACTATAGTTAATTATTTGAACCATATGGGCATATATGTGTCTAAATATATATGTGTGTATATACACGTATAAGGTCATGAAAAGTCTGTTTTTTCCTTTAATGTTTCAGATGTACATTACCAACACAATCAAAGCCAAAGGAACGAGGCTTGCCAAGCCCGTTCTGTGTTTGGGGTTAATGTGTTTGGCCTTTCTTACTGGACTCAACAGAGTAGCCGAATATCGAAATCACTGGTCAGATGTGATAGCAGGCTTTCTGGTTGGAATATCTATAGCAGTATTTCTGGTAAGTCCAAGTTTATTTGGATAGCACTGTGTTTTTACTTCACTTTTATAACCACCTGTAAGAAAATACAAGTGTGGATCACTAAGTGATGTGGTTTTATTAAATGATAATATATATTTTGTCATTCATGTCTTCCTCCTCCCTCAGTTGTTCTGCCTAAAGGCAGGTTGGGGATGAAAAAAGTGTAAATTCTTCTCTTCAGGGTGAACAGAATACTTTTCAGATAAAATGGGAGAGGGCTAAAATAATCTCCGTGGATAGTTTTTAACCCTCAGTTACCTGGATGTTGTTTAAATTTCCTCAGGGCACTTTGCATCCTGCAGTATCTAAGGCACCCCAAAGCACGCCTGCACTTCAGCGTAGTCCTCCCCAGGAGCCCCCAGGTCGCAGTGCTCGCTAACAGGTAAACCTCACTTGTGACATGGACCGGCCCCCTTCAGTCACTGAAAGTCCATGGATAGTTGAGAGGACAGTACAATCTCAAATCAGATTTTACCACGTAGTAAAGAGCACATGCGGTAACTTCTAATGAAGTTAAGTGTACCATGTCTACTCCTACTATAAACTCTCCTTGGAATATTCCTATAGGTTTGGGTGATTGGAAAATATCTATCAGTCCGGCTTTAGAATTAATCAGTCAGTTATAAGTATAGATGTGTAACATTTTACCCAGAAGGAAGATGTATAGACTATAAACCAGGATATTTTTGTACTAACACACAAGAAGCCCTTTATTTCCATCTTGATCACATTTAAATTGCTTCCCATACTTAACTTCCCTCCCTCAGCTTCCTTTCCCTAGCTCATAACCTGTAAGCAAAAACTTATATGAACCTTCCCAGCTAACAAAGATTTGAGTACAATTTGTGTGCCAGAAACGGTAACCAGGTCATTTTCTCCAGAACCCCTGTGGTAAAGCCGTGGCCGTGCCCTCATCTCAGCTCTGTGCTCTGGGCTGCTCCGCTTCCTGGTGTCACCCGCCCTGATTCACAAGGTCCAGAGACGAGATCGCGGGAGAGGCAGGCTCGCCCGTCTCCCCCTCCCAGAGCTATCTTACGGCCTCATGGAAACTGGGGCCCAGGCTTGGGCCAGAAACTCTTCCTGGTTTTCTTACCACAGGTGGAATAGGTTGAAATGGCAAAAACAAAATAAAACAAGCACCTTACATACACCCTAAGAAAATAATCATAGGCAAGACAAAGAGCATTCCAAACTTGAAAATCTGAAAACACTAGTGTCGGGTGTTGACTGTGTGTCAGCTCTGCGGATCCAGAACATCCACGGCGTCTCACCAGCCTTCCTGCCCGCCTTCTGTGGCCGTTGGCACCTTCCCTTTACTCCCGGTGAACATTTTGATGCCTCGCCAGACCAGACCAGAAGCCTAGCGTGCCCTCACTCACACCCCCATCTGTGCTGCGTGAAGAGTTGGCCTGTGGATTCCCTTTGGCTCAAGACCCTCCCACTGCACGTACTCAAACACTCCATCGCGGCCCTTCAAGCATAGCCACACACTCAGGACAACGACCTTATGAAAAGGTCATGTGAAAAGAGTGCTTTGACTACATAGTAACTCAGCAAGAATTTGTGCTTTCATTCATGGCCATTCGTGGGCGTGAGTGCCTGTAGGCGCCAGCGCTGAGCTAAGAACTGGGGATGCGAGGAGGTTCAGGGAGGTGTGACCTGTCTCCTGTGAGAATGTTCGTCTGGCTCAGGAATCAGACAGTAATAGATTATTTCCTTAAACGTTTGCTCCCTCTCTCCCGTCATAAAATAAACGTTCGCTGAGGCCCTGCTATAATCCAGGCATCGTGCTTCGTGTTGGGAGTAAGTACATGAAGAGAGACAGCCGTGTACTTAAACAGATAGTAGTCAGGTGGGACTAGATAGACACAGAGAGTTTTATAAAAGTGTTACATGTAATGAGAGATACAGGAATACGAATACAAATATATGTGAGTAATAAAGGTTTGTATACTCAAGAGATCAACTCTGTTGGGATTAGGGGCCATTCTGAAAGGAAAGGGGCTACATAAATTTGAAAAGTTTGTAAAACAGATAGGTCTAGGCTGGGGTAAAAGAGATGAGGGGCAAAAGCACAGTGCCCAGAGACAATATGAAATGTTCCATAAAATAAGAGTTTATAGAGACCCTAGTATATTCCAGGCCAGGGACACAGCAGGTGCATGTGAGAGAGCATGGCATTCTGGGATGACACCAACCATCCAGCGGGAGTGACAGGAGGAGGAGGGAGTGGAAAGCCGCACTGGAGGAATATTCTGGATATAATCATCCAGAATAATCTGGTGATTTGGGGCCACTGTCAGGGTTCAAGTGAGTTGAAACTGGTTAAATCTCAGCTTCTTACACTCAATTTGTTCCATTAAGCAATTTACTTAACCTTCTGAGCTTCAGGTTCTTCCTTTTTAAATAATGTTAGTAACACCCTCCTTAAAGACCATAAGGATTTATAAAGGTTAAATGAAATAGTATATGTTCAGTCAATGGCCACACGAATGACTGAAATAAGTCCTATAAATGAAAATTATTTCCTTTCAGTGCCTTTTATTCTATGATACAATTTGTGCATTGAAAAATATGTTTGCTGGAAAGTAAAACAGGTGAGGATACAGAAGACAACATATGCAGAACCAGGGAAATAAGATGGCACCAGCTGGCGCTAAGCTCAGTGGCACAAACAGAAGGGGGTATCGTGGAGGTGTTTAGGGGGTGGATGGAACACTGGAACTGACGGAGGCGAAGAGGAGGGACCATCTATGATGATTCCCGGGTCTCTCACTGGGGCAACTGTGTAGGACATTTATTTTGAGCAGTGACTACAGCTCTGGCTTGCAGTATCCTGGGGTGCTTCCAATTATCTCACAGTGTGTGCAGAACTCTAAAAGAACACGAACGTACTCCAAGCCTCTGTGCCTTGGATACTGGCATCCACAGCCCCGTCACCCAGAGCCAATGTCTAGCGTCTGCCTTTGACTCATTCTCATTTGTCCCCCACATCCTGTGATTCCCCTAGTCGCAGCTCATTTCCACTACAGAAGCATCTCTTCCATGGTGTATTTCTTCACCACTTTGACCGTAACCTCTCGGTTTGGGAGATCCGTGCTTCTTACCGCTATTGTGTCTGTAGGTTCCTAGCTGCCTCCTCACTTCAGACTCTTCTCCAAATACCCCCATTCCGCTTTTTACACATTATAATATAATTCATTGCTAATAACAAAACGAAAAGCAAAACAAACCTCTTTCCTTCTGTATTAAATCCAGATACTCCCAGTGGACGTCTGGGATCCTCTGTAATCTGGCTATACCCTTCCTAGCCTCATCTGTTTTTCCCTCCTTACAATGAAATCCTGTATTTCAAAGCCATTCCTATATATATTTCAGAAAGCAAAACTGGGGTCTGGGAGTCAGGCAACCTAAACTTGAATCCCGCCTTTGCCACATGCTGGATGTGTGACCCTGAACAGGTCACTTAGCCCTCATTATTCCTAAAACAGTGAGGGCTTCCCTGATTATTTAAAATAGCTACCTCTCCCTGAGGACCCCTTTCCTCTTTCTCTATTCACTTACCCCCATAGCATGTTTCAGCTTTTAATATACCACATATAATTTTTTTTCTGTCAAACCCACTAGAATGTAAGCTGCTCGTGGAGAGAAGGCATTTGTTTTCTTCACTGTGTATTCCCAGTACCCAGTACAGGGTCTGGTGCATACGAAGTTCTCAGGAAGCAGTTGATGAATGAATGAGGAACTGTTTTATTTACTTCCCAGAGCTCTTGAGGGTTAAATGAAACTATGTATGTAAAAAGTGCAACCAGTGTAATCCTTTATGCACTTGAGATTTTTCTCAGCAAGTCCCAACTTCCCCAGGAAGTGTTCCTGACTACCTGGTTCTTCCATTCTTTTCCCTGTATTTCCACTGCCCTTGAAATCTGTCCTGTTGCAGTCCTACGAGGAATTTCTCTTATCCCATGTGCCTTTCCTTTAATGAACAGAATTATCATGCTTAGGAAAACACAACACAAATACTAGTTGAACAGTAGTTGTAGATTGATTAATATTATTTTATACAAATCTATGTCTCAATCTATTTCCACAAAAGATGTATATTACAGGGTCAGGTGGAATAGTTCATTTCCTGAGCCCACAACCAGGGCTTGTCATGGTAACAATATGAGTTATATGTTACTCTGCTACATTCACTCAGTCCTCACAACAGCCCACGGAGATGTGGTTATTATAGTCCTCATTCTGCAGATAAAAGGAACAGATGTAGTTATATTAAGTAGCTTGCCAAGGCTCACAAAGTTAGTACATAAGAGACCCCAAGATTAAAACTCACTCCTGTTTGACCCCAAAGCCCATGCACTTAACCCCATGCCACTCAGATATCTTATTTACCACAGGAAAGAGGGAAAATTATCACATATGGATCAGATTATTTATTATCACTACAGAAAAAAGAAAAAAAGATACATATGTAATGGTGACTTATTAGTATTATTTTTTGTAGAAGGTAGAATTAGATACATGAAAACCACTCATGTAAAAATAGAATGTTTCAAAGGAGTGTCACTTTAAATTATATACGAACATCAGAAAATTTGAGAATTTTTGGCTTAGATGTATGCTCATTCATTAATCTATTCATTCACTGTGACATCAGGAATACAATGGTGAGCAAAAAGGAGACAGTGTCTGCTTTCATGAAGCTTACAACCTTGGAAGAGACTCAAATCCACCAAAGCATTATGCTAATGGGTGTACCCTTTCATACGGTGATAGGTGCTTGGATGAAAAGAATCACAGGTCCACTCCCTGTGAGCAAACACACACACAAAAGCAGCCGGAGGTTAGGGGAGCCTTGCGAGGAGTGGTCCTGAGATAAGATACCACAGATAAGCAAGATACAGATCCATGGACAGTGGAGATGAGTGTCCCACACAAAGGAAGTGAGAGGGAACAGAAGGTTTCTGGAAAACTGAGAAAAGGACGACTACAAAGGTTATAATTTGGGGCAGAGTTTACATTTTAAGAGAAATGGGAAGCCAAGCTACAGAATGGTTTGAAGGAGGATGACTGGATCCAGTTTACATTGTGGAAAGATCATCGTCACATCCTTGTAGTCATGGGCTGGAGGGAGCCCAGCTTGGATTCAGGGAGACGTGAGAAAACTAGGCAGGGATCCGGGCGAGTGAGTGATGGCGATTCCTTAGTCTTTGGAGTTGATAGTAGAGATAAAACAAGCAGATATAAGAAATCGGAATATTTAGGAAAGAAAATGGACCAAATTGACCGATTGGATGAGTATAGGAGGTATAATGGGTAAATCCAAGTTTTCAGCCTTGTGCAGTTGCACTAAGGGGGTGGGGACTAGGGGGATGTTGCCTTTGCTTGGGAAGGTCCAGAAAAAGATCGAGTTTTGGAATGGGGTCAGGAGATGGGCAGATCTTGGGTTTCATTTTGAACATGTGTTGAATTTTTCATAACTTTCACCACCAAAGAAATGGAGCTAACTTGATAATCTGTTGCAACCTCTTCACTTTCAAACTGAGAAAACAGACCCAGAGGACTGTCCCAGAACATACAGACCCAGAATGAAAAACCACATCTACTGTTTCTACCTATGCGCATTTTCCTATAGCAAATCAATTCCATGCTTGTGAATGTTGGCCGACAAGACATTAAATATTTGAATGTGATTCTAAGGAAGATTTGGTAATTTCCTTCCTTTCAATTTAAATAATAATAGTAATGAAGAATAATCATTATGCTAATAGATACCACTTAATGACTTTCTATCATGTAGTGGGTGTTTAAATATTTCACATAAGAATTCTCAACTTCAGTGGTATTGTCCTGACCCTCAACCAAAGCAAAGAGATAACTGATAACTTTCAAAGTTTTCAAAACCTAAGGAATATAAAAAGCAATTATACTAATTTCAGAAGCCCATATTAACTCTAGATGGACTTTCGTTCATCTCATGATTTCCATGTCAATATAGATAGTTACTTCATTTCAACAAATTTCAACAAATTCAACTTCAGAAGATTTATAGCAATTTTTTTTTACGCCTGCTCAATTTCTCATTATTATAATATTAAAGAAAAGGAAAATGTGTGTGTATGTTTATGTATACTTTATGAAGTGGGTGTGAAACTACTTGCTTGTTTTGTTTTTGGCCAAAATTCTTGATTATATCCTTTGTATCCTAGGTAGTGGTCAGTTGGCAAACTGCAGTCTATACATGAAGTTTGGCCCGCTGCCTGATTATGTAAAAAATATTATATTGGAACATTTACATACCCATTCATTTATGAGTTGTCTACGGCTGTTTTCACATCAAGATAGCAGAGTTGAGTAGTTGCTGTGCAAATATTTACTATCTGCCCTTTACAGACTAAATTTGCTGACCCTTGCTCCAGAGTAATCACGACCTGTTAATCTTTTGTAAGGAGCGTCCTGTCCAAACCATGACCACCCCTTACTTTAAAGATATTGATGGCTGTAAAAAAGCTGAGGTATCAAATTATCAGGCTTTTGATCTATGCTTTGATCTGTAATTATTCAGGGAAGTGGAAGGCTAATAAGTTTATAACAATTTTAAAGGAAATACTTTTCCGGGATAAACTCTCATACTGTGTGTTATTATCTCAGAGATGTGTAAATTTTATTTAAAAACAGGAGAATAACCAAGATCTAATTGGCCTTTGAAAATATTCCATAATGAGCCCTACCAAAGAAAAGGCTTTCCAATGTAGCATTTGTGAAAATATACAATGTAAATGTAGAATTATATATTAAGCATTTATTTTTTTAAAAAATATTAGGCTATAACTGCAAGTAAGCTATATATTTTGGTTTGATAATAGAATATAAAACTTATATTTAACAATATCTTGTTCACTAGTTAATATAAGTGAATAACAAGTAATTTTCCTATGTTGTTTTAATTCATTATTTCTTGCAGTATGATCCACATGTGTCAGAAGTTTCTGGAATGCATTTTAAAAGTGGCTGCCCCTGGGCCCAATCTTTCATCTACAAAATCAGAATCTCTAGGGGAGGGTCTAGGAATGTGCATTTTTAACAGTGTCAGAACTTTATTTTTATGCACATTAGCATATGAAAACCTCTGGTTTAGTTCAAATTCTGTCATATCTGGGATATAATCAATTAAAACAAGAGTCAATTTCCTTTATGTAAAAGGTCTACTATTTCAGTAGTAGCCCAGTAAGCTGTTGTTGAAAGGCCAAATGTATATGGGCTATGATAATAGATGAGAGACTAGGTTAATTAAAGGGATGCTACTAAATTTGAAAGTGCCAGTTGTAGAAGGCTTATGATGAATGTAATGATTTTTGAAGCAATGGGAAATAATTAGCATTTAAATTAAATTGTAAGTTAGCCACATTAGGGAAAGGTTAGCTTGCTATGAATTTATATAAGGTTATGATGTTATTTTTGGATTGATTTGAGCATTGTCTGTAACCTAATTAAATGAAAATTTTGGAATAATAAAATTGTCATTATTAACTGAGCTACATACAAACTGATGCATTTTCTTGAGCTGAGCACATTTGCACTAGAATGGCTATCAAAATGCATACAAGCTCAATTTGGATGTAAAGTTACGTACATGTAATATTGAAGAAATTTTAATATTTAATGATTAGACTTATTAAGCTACTCAAAAGAGTCATCATTGTGGGGAGCATGGCTTTGGTTTAACTGTATTTTTCTCCTGGAATTTTAGGTTGTGTGTGTGGTTAATAATTTCAAAGGAAGACAACCGGAAAATGAGCACATACACATGGATGGTCTGGCACAGATGCCAATGATCAGTATTCCTCGAGTAGAAAGTCCTCTGGAAAAGGTAACATCTGTACAGGTGATTCATAAGTTAAATTTTAAAATGTGATTGTTATCTAGAGCAAGTGAATAATCATTCCTGGGAGTTCCTGCAGAGTCGTTTTTGATTTATTAAAACAAGCTCCGAGTCTCATGTGGTGTTTAGCAAGAACTTATAGTCACTGAAGACATCATCTTTGAAAAATGCTTATCACATTGAAAATACTTCTTTGAATCCCTCGTTCTAAAAGCTGAATACCTGTACATGGAATATGTTCTGTCCTTTTCCATAGATTCAAGATAAGGAACACTGTGCAATCATGTCACACATAAGAAAAATAATCAGATAATTGTATTTGAGAATATAGGCATTTTTTTTTCATGAAATAGATTCCATTTTATCATGCTCCATTTGTATGAGAAACTATTTAGTATAATGCCTGTCACATTATCAGGGCTGAATAAATTTTGTTGAATCTCTGTGTATAAGGGTCTGGCAGCAGGAAAACACCAGTTATGTTCTAATCATTGAGGCACTGGGGGTCAGGTTGGGCTGAATGGAGCCGGACAGAGAGCACTTTGAACGGCAGGTCAAGGCCTCATCGGGCATGGCAGTGAACATGGAAGCGAGGTATTTAATAAAAACTCTTCTGAAGGCTTTTGACAGTAGGGTAATATTAATTAAATGTTGATGCAGTTATGTACATTTGTAATTGGTTAAATGATTGCTCAGAGTATTATTTATGGCTTCTCCTCAGCCCCATCTGTGTTCACATTTAGAGCAATGTTTAGATGAACAGTTCAGTTACATGTTAACCAGGGGTTTAGATGGTATGATCTAAAGATCGGTGAGGGTTAATTAATACACTGGATGAAAGAATAAAAGCTCTTGAGAGATTACAATAAGATGCAGGTAACAATTAACTAGAAATAAAGGAGGTGTTTTGTTTTTGGATTTTAAAAAGTTCAATTGGGTAAGGTGGGTCTAGGTGAACTGCATAAATGAAAAAGCCTCAGAGGGTATAGTAGTGCACGACTCAGCACGCGTTGGCAGCATGATATGGCTGCCAGGAGTTAATATGACCGTAAGTCCCTCCCAGGGAAAATGACCTCCTGAACGAGAGGATTGATGTTCTGCTCTGCTCAGACTGGTCTGGAAACCTGTTGACTGCTTGACAATAGTTTTAAGGTAGACATTGATAAAATAGAACAGTCAGCACTGGATAAACATTTGTTAAGTGAGCGAATGAATGTGTCCAGGACGGTGAATGGATGCAAAGTCATGGATTGTGAGATACTATTGAAGGAACCAAAAATGACTAAAGGAAAAGGAAATTTATGGAAGAAACAATAGCTTCCCTTTACTATCCAAGGACCTATTGTATAGCAAAGGGATGCGGTTTATTCCTCACGGTCTGAGAGATCACAGTGAGTGGGAGAGAAAAGAAAGTGTAAGACAGTAAGTCATGTCTGGAAAGAAGAAAAAAATTCCTAAAAATGGAATGGCTGACTTAAGGGCAATGAAGATTTCTTTTATTTTAAGGATTGGAGAATAGTTAAATAATCACTTATTCATCATAGTGTGGAGGGAATGCAAGCATTCTGGTGAGGATAAAGGTACGAGGTGATGATCATTGTAATAACAACAATAATAATAATGGCTACCATTTAGTGACCATCTGCATGTGTCAAGTACCATGCTGATTGCTGATGTAAGTTCCACAAAAATATTTCTATGCTCTACAAATGCAATTTCATTCCTTGCAACAATGTTTTTAAGCTTGATATCATTATAGTGGCAAAGACTGCTAATATTCCACCAGTATCCCTTCTCCCCTTTTTCCTTTTAGTAACTGCATTCCCTAATCCAATTTTAGCCACACCTCTGACTGCCAGCTAGAGTCTGTATTTCCCAGCTTCCATTACAGTTGGATGTGACCATGCAGCTAAGTTTAGAGCAGTGGAATGTAAGCAGAAGGAGTTAAGTACAATCTCTGGTTCATCATTTTGAAGATTCTTGTCCTGGACATTCTCTACAACTTTTTGCCAGGGGAAAGGTAAAGACTGGAGTCAGCTCTGTGGTTTTAAAATAACTGATCCATTTCTGGGTGAGGTCGTGGATCAGTCTACATAACACAGCCTAGATGGTTCTGAGAAAGAAACCTCCTTTCCTCTCTGAATCACTGAATAATTTTTCTCTCTTTTCTACAGCGTTTAGTTGATGCCCTATTACATACAATAAATTTCCCCATTGTACAGTTAAGAAAACTGACCTGCCAAGTGTCTAAGGTATTTGCAAAAGTCCACATTATTGATAAGCAGGCAAGAAAATTTATACAATGTGATATTTCAAGATACATGCTTCTATGATAAGATATGCTTTGAAAACCTGAATAGGCACAAAGTTAAGTCTTGTTTAATAAAAATAAAGGTAGAAAGCAACATAATTTAGGAATAGATCTTGAACATATTCAAGGAAGTGGTCAGGGTAACAGTCTTCATTTGATATACCTCTGAAATTAACTTGAACAATAATCCCAGTGTTCTGCTTTTTAACATATTTATTTGCATAAGCATTCTTTGGTAGCCTAACATTGTCCAATATTTTTACATACCTTTGCATCATTCTATATATTAAGTAATTAAAAATTCCTGTTGCTGAATTGATGCAAATTTATTTTTGTTTACAGTGAGTTTTAAACTATTGAATGGCAAAGGCAAAAATATATTCTATTAGAATCCATAGATTGCAAGAGATCAGTGTTTATTAACTTATTTCTTTCATTAATTTTTTTTTTTTTTGTTTATGACAAATTCATATGCTTTGTTCTCGCTCTGGTAGTCAGGGCATAAAGATGATTTGAACCTGAATCAGTTCTCCCCTTTATCCTCAGAGTTCATTGGCTCCCACCCTGCTGAGCTCCGACTTTGCTCTCTGCTCTTTTCCTTCCTGTTCCCAGGCAGCAGGATGCCGCCTGCACTGTGTGGTCTGCTCCCGCCCTCACAGACCACGGGAAGATCATAAGTCGAGGTGCTAGGAATTCATCTCCGGCTCCCCTTTGGAGCTCTGCTGCTGAGGACATGTATTTGTGCTCACCAGCAAGACAGGGAGGAAGGCTGTCACTTAAGAGACGCCCACAATAGCATCTGTTCCCTTTGGAATAAGGAGTATTTGGAGTAAATACATTGCTTTTCATCATAGTTCACAATGGGAAAGAAGCGAATGCAAAATTATTTCCGATGGTTTGATTTTAATAATTGGTAGTTGAAGAATGACCTTAGATCCTTAAAATCGGTCCCCTGAGGAAAGAAAGAGCTTGGTGTGAATGTTTGTTAGCCGGTAGTTTTAGCATGATTATGCAAGCTATCATTTTCTCATTGTCAGTGTTGTGTGGAGAAGGCAAAGGGTTTCTTTTAGAAGTTACATACTTATATAACCTCATGTTCAAAGTACATGTTTGATAAACTGTACGCTACAGAGTAATTATAGCATGCAAGCACTCTTTATTTTTATGCCAGCAATTTATCCCTTAATTAGAGAGAGTTTGTCATATAGTTAATTACCAGATTTTATGAGGAAAAGTCATGATTTTTCTGAAAGCTAAGTAAATGAACATTCATTACATTTGGTTTTATGAAAAGAATTAATTATCTGTGGAAACTGGCACATCATATCCCAATGTCCACTAAATATTTAAGTTACCAGTAACTTCATTACAGCTGCATCAGATCATGAAACGTTTAAATGTATATCAGTAGTGAATTACTATATTAATTTAGGCAAATTCCTACCATGGAATCTAGTACGTTATAGTGTAGTGTTTCTGCTCACAGGTTCTAGAGGTAGACTGGCTGGGAATTTTGGACAATTTTGACCTTGGGCAGCTTACTTAAATACTCTGTGACTCAGTTTTCTCATTCATGGAATGGGTGCTACAAGAGTTCAACAAACTAATAGTAAAGCACTTAGAACAGTGTCTGGAAGCTATGAAGCCTTGAATCATTGCCAGTTAGGATTATTATGACTATTTAACAGTTAAAATGGATAAGGTAAATCATGATGTGGAAAGTTTTCTGATACATATTATAAAGTGTTTTTTTTAAGCTATACATAAAATCTGTATAAATAAAGCCTGTTATGCAAAATACCATACAAGATATTTCTCTCTGGTAGGATAGAAAAGAGCACATAGGTGAAAAAGAAAGACAGACAGAAGGGAAAAGTAACCACAGACACCGATCTAAGAGCACTGCTTAAACCCAAGGAGGCAACTAGATTGTGAGCCTGATTCATTTTCTTCCTTTTTTCCTTTCTCTCTTTCCTGCTCCATCTCCCTTTATTTCTTCATTCTTTCCTTTGCTGCTTCCTTCCTCCTTTTCTTTTTTTCCTTTTCTCCCTCCCTCTCTTTTTCTTTGTATAATGAGGCTATATTCATGAGTAATCGTGCAACTAAAGTAACTATAATCTCAAAAAATTATTCACTTTCCTTAACCTGCTTTCTAAGAAGGCCCTGGTTATTCGTCTTCATATTGATCCCAATATGATCAGATTAACCAAAGTCCCTTGGAAAAATTCCCACAGAGTCATCTCAATCCCTGTGCTCTTTCCTTGTGACTCGCATGATTCTTTGAAAGTGTTTGGTTTATTTTTTCTCTGCCAAATTAGGCATGGAGACCTTAGCTACAGCTCCCATGCCTCCTTTCCCCCGTGCTCACGAGCCAGCTCCCCTTGGCGTAACTGCAGCCATCCCCAGTTCAGGTTCCATCTGTCCCGGGACCCCGCCTCTCATTCATAGGATCTGCACTATTCTCACCCATCCAAGGCCCCAAGGAGCCGGCTTTCTTCATAGGTCACACCACCTGTTCCTTTCGAACTCCTCCTTTTCTGACTCCTGCCTTCAAGGGCGCACGCATCCCAAACAAAAGCTTCAGTGGTGCTGACTTCAGGGTGTCTCCACACACAGGAAGATACTGTCAATTACTATTGGGAGTCCGAGAAACCAAAGTCTGACTTTGCAAAGAAGTGGAGATGGAAACATTTTCAAATTCATTATCTTAATTTCCTGCATTAGCAAGAGTAAAGCAGGAGTTAATATCATAACAGCTGTGTCACTAAGAGCAAAAACTAGACTGAGTAAAATTTTAGGCGTTTTGTTAGACGTAGTATCAATCCAGTTTGAGGATGTCACCAAGAGATGATGAAAATTCGTCTTTGCCAATAAGGAAGTTCAATGTTGCAGAAGTGACTAAAATTCTCTAGGAGCCCAGTAATATCCCCAAATTTCAAAGAGTGAGGACAAGGGATAGGAGCAAACTCTAAAAGAATGAATCCATTCTACTTAGAGCATAATTCAGCAACATGTACCAACAGCATTCGAGACACAGTCAACAAACAGGCAAATACAGAGCAAAAGAAAGCCTTCAAGCAAGTTGCTTTCCACTGATCAGACTTCTCATTATTATGAGTTCATGCTGGATGAAGAAACCCTTTCCTCAACCAAATGGGTACCATAAAATGGGATGGGAGCTAACTTTATTAAAAGAAAGAAAGCTGCTTCCCAGGGTGACTGTACCAACTACCTGGAGTAGAGGTTGGCCTGGACAGGATAGCAGTCCTTCCAATGTTTCAACAACCATAATAATGAAATTGTATAAAAACAAAGTGATCTTCCTGGAAATGTCTATGGCCTCAGCTTCTTCTCTCATTCATTCCCCTCAGGCTGCGAAATGATGTTATAAAATTTCATCCTCCAGCTTTCAACTCAAGATCTAAGTGGAGGATTCCCTGAGTATTCATGGAAACAATTAAGGGATGTTTGATGAATCTTCTCCCACTCATTTTAGGAAAATAAACTGAACTAAATCTATCCTGATTCAAATATAAATAATCAGGACAATTGTTTAAATCCTTTAAAATGATTTCATGACACAGTTGAAAGAGACATATATTTCAAGAGTTAGAATATGTTTTTGATAAAAAGGTTAACTATAAGATTTAATTAAACTTTAAACTTATTGTAGATAACATCTCTTTTCCACTGTCAAGGAGATTAAAGAAAATACATGAAACAAGATATAAAAGATTGGTGGCACAATAGCACAATTAAGAAACTAATGTAGAAAAACAAATAATGTCATTGCAGAATTAAAACCAGTGCTAAAACTGTGAAGAACAAAATCCACATGGAGAAAGTCAAATCCGTAATATTAAGGTCAGAAGAGCCAGAGAATAAAATGGATCTGAGAAAAGGTAATAGACATGGAAGACATACCATAGAAGCTTGGCATATGAATCATTATAGATCCTGAAGAAAAGGGCAAATGGAGCTAAAGCAATATTCAGGAGATTTTCCTTTCAATAAATACTTTTAGGCAAGAAGGGTTAAAGAGATACAGGGTAAAATTAAAATATATACTAGAACATAGGTATTTCTCAGTGAAGCTTATGAATATCGGTACTGAAGAAAGAGACATATAAATTCTATTGTAGATTGTAGTATTGTTCCAAATGATTAATTACCCACTCCCTTAGGCAGAGTATCCTTACTGTTCCAATTGTTTCAAACTTGGTCAATGATACATAAATGAACCTGACTTACACTCCATCAATCAGAAACTTGTAGAGACATTGAGAGGCTTTGCCATGTTCCAGGTAGGGGTTGTTCCTTCAGTCTGGGTCCCACATTCAGAGTCCCCGGGAAGTAGAGGAGCATCCAGCCTGGAGCCTGGAGCATATCCACAGACCTTGATTGCCAGCAAGTAGTATGAGGAAGAAATGTGTATATGTTGTTGGAAGCCACAGAACTTTTGAGGTTGTAATATAGTATACCTAGTGCAAAACTAATACACACACCAAGGCAGAAAAAGTAGATTACCAAGACTGACAATGTGCCAGCCTCAGAGTTCTTCATTTATAACATTAGATGCCAAAATGGAGTCGAGTAATATCTTCAGAATTTTCTAGGAATAACTTTGTAACAAAAGAATTATATCCCCACCCAAAATGTCATTTAAGTATTAGGATAACTATAAAATGTCAGATATGCAAGAATTCAGAAATTATATTACTCATGAAAAGTTACCAGAAGGTGTTACCAGCTAACTGAGCAATACACCACGATCTAGAACTTTCATATTGGCCAAGTCATGATGTAAAGGAATTGGCAAAAAGAATGGAAAGCATTTAAATAAAAGATCAGTTAGAATTGGCTATGGTAACAGCAAGAGAAGCAGTGCTAAATGATAAAATTTATATAAAGCAAACATATATAAAAAACAAAAAGAAAACAGTGACAAAATGAGACAGAAATCCTAGATAATACCAACAAAAACTGTAAAAGTATGATAACTGCCAGATTTTAAAAAGGAGGGATTTGGTATCATTGTTTCATTCTTGGCATTGCTAATTAATAAAATATATGTTCAAGCAATTTTAAAAATAAAAATTATCAAGAAGGATTAAAAACAGTTTTAAACGGCCAGTGACAAAGTATATATATAAACAACATACATATCAAAAAGTTGATGTCTGTCATATATAAAACCCAAAATTGAAAAATGGGCAAAGTCCATGAATATGCAAATCATTAGAGATAAAATATCAGTGGGAAATAAATACATGGAAAAGTATTCTCTGTCACCTTTTTTCCCTTTCTTTTTTATTGAGGTATAATTGACATATAACATTATGTTAGATTCAGAGGTACAACAAAATGATTCAGTATTTGTGTACATTGTGAAATGATCACCGCAAAAAGCCCAGTTAATATCTGTCACCATACATACATACATAGCTACAAATATTTTTCTTATGATGAGGACATATTACTAACTATAGTCACCATGTTGTATATTATGTCCTCATTACTTATTCTATAACTAGAAGTTTGTACCTTTTTACTCCCTTCACCCTTTTCACTCACCCCATCCATGCCTCTGACAACCACCAGCCTGTTCTCTGTATTTCTGAGGTTTGTCTTTTTCCTTTTTTAGAGTCCACATATAAGTGAGATCATATGGTGTTTGTCTTTCTCTGTCTGACTTATTTCACTTAGCACAGGGCCCTCATGGGCTGTCCATGTTGTTGCAAATGACAAGATTTGGGGCTTTTTATGGCTGAGTAATATTCCATCATATATATACATACCACATTTTGTTTATCCATTCATCCATCAATGGACACTTAGGTTGTTTCCGTATCTTGGCTATTGTAAGTAATCCTGCAGTGAACAGGGGGTGTGTGTAACTTTTCCAGTTAGTTTTTCTTCAGATAAATACCAGAAGTGGAATTGCTGGATCATATGGTAGTTCTTGTTTTAATTTTTCAGGAAACCTCCATACTGCTTTCCACAGTGGTTTCACCAATTTACATGCCCACCAACAGTGCACAAGAGTTCCCTTTTCTACACAGCATCACCAACACTTGTTATTTCTTGTCATTTTGATAATAGTTATTCCAACAGGTGTGAAGTGATAACCTCATTATAGTTGTGTTTTGCATTTCCCTGATGATTAGTGATGTTGACATCTTTTCATGTGCCTGCCGGCCATCTGTATGTCTTCTTTGGAAAAATGTCTATTCAGATCATCTGGCCATTTTTTAATTCATTGTTTTTTATGCTAATGAGTTGTGTGAATTCTTTATATATTTTGCATATTAACCCCTTATCAGATACATTATTTGTGTATCTATTCTCTCCCATTTAGTAGGTTGCCTTTTCATTTTGTTGGTGATTTACTTGCTGTGCAGAAGCTTTTTAGTTCGATGTAGTCCTGTTTGTTTATTTTTGCTCTGTTGCCTTTGCTTTTGGAGTCAGATCTAACAAATGATTACTATAATCAATGTCAAGGAGCTTACTACCCGTATTTTCTTCCAGGAGTTTTATGGTTTCAGGTCTTACATTCAAGTCTTTACTCCACTTTGAGTTGATTGTTGGGTATGATATAAGATAGTGGTCAAGTTTCTTACTGTTGCGTGTGGCAGCCCAGGTTTTCCAACACCGTTATTGAAGAGACTGTCCTTTACCCATTGTATGTTCTTGCCTCTTTTGTTGTATATTAACTGACCCTATGTGTGTAGGTTTACTTCTAGGCCCTCTATTCTGTTCCACTGATTTCTCTTTTTGATAGTTTGTCATTAGTGTATAGAAATGCAACAGACTTTTGTAAATTGATTTTGTATCTTGCAACTTTACTGAATTTGTTTATTAGTTTTAGCAGTTTTTTGATGGGAGCCTTTAGGGTTTTCTATATGCAATATGATGACATCGCCAAATGTTTTTACTTCTTCTTTTCCAATTTGGATGCCTTTTATTTCTTTTACTTGCCTAATTGCTCTGTCTAGGACTTCCAATACTATGTTGAATGTAAGTGGTGAGAGTGGGCATCCTTGTCTGCATCCTTATTTTAGAGGAAAAGCTTTGAGCTTTTCACCATGGAGCATGATGTTAGCTGTGGGCTTGTCATAGGTGACCTTTATTATGCTGAGGTACAAATCCCTCTATCCTCATTTTGTTGAGCGTTTCATCATGAATGTGTATTGAATTTTGTCAAATGCTTTTTCGGCATCTCCTGAGATGATCATATGATCTTTATCAATAATTTTGTTAATACGGTATATCACATTGATCGATTTGTGGAATGTGAATCATCTTGCGTCCCCAGGACAAATCCTGCTTGACCGTGGTGAGTGATCCTTTTAATGTATTGTTGAATTTGGTTTGCTCATATTTTATTGATGATTTTTGCATCTATGCTTGGCAGGAATGTTGACCTATAATTTTCTTTTCTTGTGGTATCCCTTTCTGGTTTTCATGTCAGGGTAATGTTGGCCTCATAAAATGAGATTGGAAATATCTCCTCCCCTTGTTTTTCGTAGGAGTTTGAGAAGGATTGGTATTTGAATGTTTGGTAGAACTCATCAGAGTAGCTGTTGGTCCTGGACTTTTGTTTGTTGGGGGGTTTTTAATTACTGACTCAATGTCCTTACTACAAATTGCTCTGTTCAGATTTTCTATTTCTTCATGATTCAGTCTTGGAAGATTGCATGTTTCTAGAAATTTATCCATTTCTTCAGGTTGTCCAATCTGTTGGTGTTTAGTTGTTTATAGTAGTCTCTTATGGTCCCGTGTATTTTTGCGGTAGCAGTCGTAATGTCTCCCCTTTCATTTCTGATTTTACCTATTTGAGTACTTTTGTTTTTCTCACTGAGTCTAGCTAAAGGTTTGCCAACTTCGTTTATCTTTTCACAGTCCCTGTCACTTACATGAGAATTCATGAAGGGTCTTTTATGAGACACTCGAGAAGCTGGTTCTTGCCCTGTAAGCAAGGGGGAGCCATGAAGGAGCTGAAGAAAAGAAACAGCGTCTCCAAAGTTTCGATTGAAGGAAAGCAACACCGGAACAAAACAAAACAAAATTAAAACTACCCTAGGAAACTATTGTAAAAATCCACATAAATGATAAAGATCATACAGTCTTATTATGCCATTTGGACTGACCGGGCATCACGTGCAAAGTCTGTTGTCAGTCAGGTGCTGGTCCCAATCAGTGGGGTTTTCTTAGTCTGTTTGGTCTATGGAACAAAGTAGCATAGCCTAGGTGGCTTATAAAGAATAGAAATTAATTTCTTACTGTTCTAGACGCCGCGAAGTCCAAGACCAAGGTGCTGGGAAATTCGGTGTTTGGTGAGGGCTCACTTCCAGCTCCCATAGTCTCTTTTTTATGGGCAGGAATCCCATTCATAAGGATGAAGCCCTCATGAACTAATCACTTCAAAATGCTATCACATTGGGGGCTCAGTTTTAACACTGAATTTTGGGGCGATGCAAGCATTCAGTCTACAGCAGGGGTTATCTAACCATGCCAGTGGTTTACAGTAAGAAAAAAAAAAAGGCTAACTGCTAGTCAGGGTGTCACTAAGAAAATTGTACCCCAAGAAACCTACTGATCTTTCATCTGTGGCATTTTACTGACCTCTCTTCGGAGATTTCTCTCGTCAGTAACTAATATGTAAGGAGTACATTGACATTCCTTGCAGAGATCCTTCTCGGTCCAGCTGCATCACTGCATCAACAAAGCACCGCTCACTCTTGTCTTCCTCCTTTCCTTTCCCCTGCTTGTTCTCACTCTCAGGTAGAATGTTGGCATTTGCATAGGTAAGTGTATACAAATAATGCATGCGTGTGTGTTATCAGTTTTAACTGATGCCATACAGAAAATCTAAAGAAAGGAGTATTTCATCTGGCAAGGCAACAAAAATATTTAAAAATAAATATAAAGATGGATGGGATTTAATAGAAAATGGGATATTTTCCATAGATCTGAGAGGAATCACTATCTACAAAGTTTTATTAAGGTAACTAGAACAGGGAACTGTAGCCATTTCTGACTAACTTGGGATGACTTTGAGCATTAACTTAGTGGATACAGCCAAGAATTAAAAACTGCTTTTTAAGAAATCTTTCTTTTTTTAATCAAAACATAGGCATTATATTTTCTTAGGTTTAGGTGATCTAATCAACTGAAACAAAGGGAATTCCCTCTTGCCAACAAAAATAAAGGGAAGGTCATGAAAAGAATGATTTACAAGATAACAGTTTTGTATTTCAGGTAAGGGTCTTTTCATTAGCCTGTACTACCCAAAAAGCTCATAGTGTAAAACATACCCTGAGTAACATTAGCATCACCTGATGAAAATGGTAAGCAGTGATGACAGTTCCAAAAATCTAGAAATGTCATAACGAGTACGCTATTACAGATAGAAATGATCATGTTTAATTTCCATGGCAACTGCAAAGGAAAATCATCTGGGTAGGAAAATTCTGAGGGAATTCACAATGACCCAGCATAGCATCTGCATTTACCTTTACATTTACTGTTTTGCAAATTGTAAAATCACAAGAGGCGAGACAAAGCCTGAGCTGAAATTTAGGCAGAGTGAGACTGAGGCGTGGAAGGTGAGTCAGGCTTTTGCGACTGGAAATCCAGGGTTTAAACCTAGTTTGCTACATAATAACTGAGATTAGACAAATTACTTATCCTTACCTGAAATATTGATACAGTAAAGTAATGGTTCTTTGTAAGGTATTTGGAATTAACAGCTCACAAATAAGCTTCGTGACACATAGTAGGTGGTTAACACAAGTTAGTTTCCTCCTGCAACAATAATGATTCCTTTAATAGGATTTTTGTTTTATTTCAGACTATATACCCCTATAGATATATTTCACAGACTTAAAAAAAATTTATGGATTGTCTATGTCATACTAGAACATGTGGCAGAAAATATTATAGTATAAAACGGTGCATACATTAGTATCATAGCAACAGCAAAACAGTCCTGTGGTTTCTTGCCAAGACAGATATTATACATTACTGGGCTCTCTGTGATAAATTTCTTTGAGGATTCAGAATATTGTGCATGAATACCTGGCAATCTATTTAAGATTCAGTTGCTTTTCTATAATGCAAATCTTTGTTTAACAGAGCTGCTGAACTGTAACATAAATGTTACATAGGACCTTGTCAAAACAACTTTATTAGTAATCAGATATTAGAATAATTAGTGCAACTAAATATGTTCATGTTTTAGGTATTTCTTCCTCAGTGTAAGCTTTGAGCACTTATGAAATTTTAAGCAAATACATGCTGTACTATGTTCTCATTTGTTAAATTTAATTTTGCTTAAAAATATCAGTCAAAATGGAAGCTTAAAAATTCCAACAGTCATCAGCATTTTAGGTTAAAAAACTAGCACATTCTCTTATTTCTTTGCCATATGTCATTTTTCTTATTTGTGCTCACTTCTATTAGGTATTTATTTTTCCACACTATTTATAAATTATACTATACAAAGAATAAAAATCAGATATCTTTTTTCAGCTACCTACAAGTCTTTTATAAAAGTGTCTTTTTCATAAATTACTTTTTAATATAGACAAGCTCTTTCTTATTTGTGTGAATAAATATAATGTTGATGACTGCATCTTTATATGATTCCTGAAATCATTTTTATTTTATTTTTTATTGAAATATAGTTGATACACAATCTTATATATTGTTTTCAAGTATACAACACAGTGGTTCAACAGTTATCCACATTATTAAATCCTCACCCCCAACTAGTGCAGTTACTATCTGTCAACATAGGAAGATGCGACAGAACCACTGACTCTATTCTGCTCGCTGCACTGCAGTCCCAGTGACCAACTTATATTATGATTGAGAACTTTTGTGCCCTTTTGTCCCCCTCACTCTCTCCACCCACCAGTTACTTCTCAGTGTCTATGAGCCTACCCTGCATTTTTAAGGAGAGGATAAAACAGTGAAGGATTAAAAAATCATTCCCAGTGAATCCATAGTTATACATAGGAAACTGCTCACACCCATTCATCCCCATCTTCTCTTGGGTTTATTCCCAAGTACTGATCCATCGTAAAGACACTGTTGAGGTCTTCAAAATTAATCAGAAGTACCTTGACACTATAAACAATTTTTGTAGAAAAAAAGTAAAATTTTATTTGACCAAGACCGAGAAGATAAATAACGAACCTACTCACAGTTTTAGGAAACAATCATGGCTTTTTGTTGTTTGTGGTTTCTGTTAAAGAACCAACAACTAATTGATGCTTATTGTTGAAAATTGGAAATCCGGGCAAGCAAACCAAAAATAAATAGGAAATATCCATATCCCACCACAGTAGTCACTTTTTCCTGAAACGGCCTGGAAGACCCCATTACTGTATGTGTGGGCGAACGTGTAGTACATGATCTCCTTAGATGTTCTTCTCTGGGCTCTGCTTTTGTTCACATAACAGTGTGTCCCAGATATGGTTACAGAGCAATACAAATAATAATCACATCAAGCAAAACAATAAAAGCTAATCCTCAGTGAGAACTTAACATGTGTCTGGAATTATTCAAAGACCTTCATATAAAATACCATTTATAGTTGTGGGAAACTGGAAGTGGAAGTAATCCTCGATGCCTAATAAAGATAATGGTTAATTTATATGGATTAGAACTTTTCCAGTGTAATTGTATAATATGGTATGGCACAGTGATTATGAGTTTGCACTCGGAAGTGATAAATATTTAATTTGTATAAACATAAAATACCATTTTAGTTTTTATAGAAATCATTTGAGGATGTCTTATTATATTTGTTTTACAGATAAGAAGACAGAGGTTAAATAACTTGCCCTAGGTCACACAACTGGTTTGTGTTCTGAAACAAGAATTCTCCATTTTCCATTTTCATTTCCAAATATGTCCCATATTTATCACTTCTAAGTGCAAACTCATAATCACTGTGCTGTTCAGTATTATACAATTACATTGGAAAAGTTTTAACCCATATAAATTAACCATTATCTTTATTAGGCATAGAGGATTACTTCCACTTCCAGTTTCCCACAATTATAAACAATACTAGAGTAATCATCTCTAAAATAGATATATTTGTGGGTTCAATTAATAACTTATTTGAGATATACTCATACAAGTGGAAATGCTGATAAAAAAGAGTGTGAGTACTCTTGAAGCTTTTGGTTAATACGTATCCTTATGTCCTCTCCAGCAAGAGAGAATGCTCTTCAACAATTTCATAGATCAAAAGAAATGAAGCACTTCTTCTTAATTTGTATCTTTTGAATATCTTCCCATACACTTATTTTGTATTTTTCTTCTGTGATTGAAACAACCAAATACTGAAACAGTAATTCAGTTACTGACAAACCAAATAGACATCACATGGCCTTTTAATACATGTTGTGGTTAATGATCCTAAATTTTTGCCATTAGAGTTTAAAGTATAATTTACATCCTATAAATTCTCTTTTTTTAACATAAAGTTTTTATGACTTTTGATGACTGCATACATCGTGTAATCATCACATAATCAAGGTAGTTCTATTACCCTAAAAAGTCCCCTCTTTCCCTTGGTGGCCAACTCCTCCTTCAACCCCCAACTCCTGCAACCACTAATCTGTTTTCTATTCCTACGGTTTTGCCTTTTCCACAATGTCATATAAATGGACTCATATAGTATGTAGCCTTTTAGTCTGACTTTTTTCACTTAGCATAATGCATTTGAGATTCATTCATGTTATTACCTCATCAGTAGTTTACATTTTCCTCTTTATTGCTGAGTAGTATTCTGTTGCATGGATGTACCACAGTTTTTTTAAATCCATTTACCAATTGAAGAACATTTGGGTTGTTTCTAGCTTTTCAGAATTATGAATAAAGCAGATATAAAAATTCATATACAGGTTTTTGTGTGAATATATATATTTACTGTATCTTGGGTAGATACCTAAGAATGAGGTTGCTGGGTTTTATGTTATACTTGCCTTTACCAAAATTTTCCAAAGTATCTGCATCATGGCTAACTGCCCTTATCATTTTCAGTCATGATGTGGTTTATCCAGATTTTTACTGATTGGTACGTCTTTGTGAAAATAGGCAAGTTTTTAAATGAGGAGTTTTAATCAGCTCCTGGTTGTATAAGAATTTATCATACACGTGATCCATTACCCACATGCTCTGATTCTTCTATGTCAAGTAGCATTTTAAAAAGTTAGAGAGAAATGTAATAAATAAGCCAATTAGTTAGATTAAAACATTAGTATGAAATAAAGCATGGGAACAATTAATGAATCAGATACCTTTTTTTACCATTTGTTACATAAAGTTTTATTTGTAATTAGATTTGTAATATATGAAACATGTAACAAATATCAACTAAGAAGTACTGTACATTTCCCAGGACTCATGAGCTCACAGTCTAGTGAGAAGATAGATAATGTTATAAGCAAATACAGAACGGAGCCCCTCTATGCTAGAGAAGCACATACAGGGGGACCTAGCAAACTTAGCTGTCTTGCCAAGGGGAGATCTGAAAGACTGTTAGCCAAGTGAGAGAGAGAGAAGAATATTCCAGAAAGAGGAACCAGCTTGCACAAAGATTTTGTTTGAGAGGTGAGATAAGAGTACAGGGACTCGAGACTTGGGGATGCCATTAAAGAATGTTTAGGCAGTGTCTCCTCTAAGGGTTTCAGCCATGGGCCAGTTCACTGTGGATTCGGTGAGACTGAGAAATGACAATGGAATGTTTTTGGGGTAAAAGGGTTTATGCCCAGCTTTATTCTCACAGCGGTAGGTTGAGCGCTAGGATCACATGTGCACCCAGCAGTCTGCAGGTCCATAATCCACCTCCACCTCTGCCTTTGCCCAGAGCACTGGGGCAGAGCTCTTTATATAGTGACTCAGTCAGCAAGAGCTCATTGTCTACAGGTGTGTAAGCATTAGCCTAGCAGTAGACCGATTATGTCATCAAGTAGTTTAGGGTCAGGTGAGGATTCTGGCCATGGGAACATCCATTTTCCCCACAGGTGGGGTCCAGAATGAGTGTAAAAGAAATTGAATTGAAAAGGAGCAAAATGTAGTGGGCAGGTCATTAGAGTTAAGAAGATCAAGAAATTTCAGAGAGAGTACATGTATACCCACATCCATCAAATACATAAACACATCAAGATTAATAGACTTTTGTAGAGTTGCCTGTTAATGCATTGGGAAACACTGAGTTCAAGTGTGTCTTGCCAGTGGGTTTCAGCCCTGGACAAGTTCACTATGGATTCAATGAGACCAAGAAATGACAATGAATGTTCTTGGGGTGAAAGGGTTTATACCCAACTTTATTCACATAGTGGCAGGGCCAATCACTAGAATTTTGTCCACTTAGAGCAAATCTGCATACAGCAAGCTGGTCTCTGCCTCTGGGCCTCTATGCCCCTGCAGCCATCTCAGTCTCCGTCCTTGGTGCTGCCACCACTCCAGTCTCGTCTCTGCTCTCCTGCAGCCTTGCAGCCATGCCACCATGTAGCCCAGAGCACTGGGCGGAGCTCTTTATATAGAGTCAATAATGACATATTGCCCACACATGTGTAGTGAGTGTGCCGACCAGGGCCAGGTGAGAATCCTGGCTATAGGAACCTTCACTTTCTCCACAAGTGAACCACAAGTCTTTGCTACAGGTGTTCCCAACACCGTTATGCACTGTGAACTCTAAACAAGGAATAAATACAATGTGAAGTTGTACCTAGAAGTTTCTGAATAGAAATATTTAATTTTTTGGAGAGTCATTCAGGATTACCGCTTTTTTAGGCAATGCCCTTTTTACCAGAGAAATGATAGCATTTAAATAAATAATTGAGTTTATGTACCTGACAATGCTTACATTACTAACCAATCACTTTTCCACCCCTTTAAGCATCTCAGAATGGTGGCAAATGGAATCCTTTTATATTACATGCAGCACTTGCAAAAAGGGCAAATTTCTGGGATGCATGCCCAGAGATTCTGATCCAGCGGGCCTGGAGATCTGTAGAGTATTGGGTATTTCCAGTGATTTGAATGTGTATCCAGCAGTTGGCCTGGATCTAGGTGGGCCTGCAGAGCTTCTGAAACAGTAGTTTTCAGTAATGGCCTCACATTAGAATCATCTGGAGAGCCTTTAAAAACCCCATTGAGCAGACCACACCTCAAACCAATTAAATCCAAGTCTCTAGGATTGTTATCAGCATATTTTTAAAGCTCCCGTGTGATTAACATGCAGCCAAGATTGAGAACCTATGCTCCTGAAGATTCCGTGTGGAAAACCTTACGTTTTGGGCTCCTCAGGACTTGGAAATATTTTGTAAGCTCTGTAGCTAGTGCTCCCATACCACTTGGGCCTGCCTTTGGTTTAATTAGTCTATCAGACGAGAATGCCGCCTAGAGATTTCTCCTTTCTTTAGGGAAAACCAGTTTTCTCAGAAAGTAGCTTTCTCCACATAGTACAAAAAGGAAATTCCTGAATGGAAACAGAACTATGAGTTAGTATAAAACTCTGAGCTGAAACAGAACCACTGTAAAGAAAGAAATGGTTCAAAATAAATCTTTCCCAAGAGAACTCTGGTTCTATCCCATCCACAGTTTTTTAGGTCTTCATATCCTCAATTTATTAAAACAAGAAATTACTTAACATAAGTCCTACCATCATGTCTGAAGTTCTCCAATAATTTCTTCTTATACATTATTTCTCTTGACTAAAATACCAACTTCACAATCTGCCAGGAGAAAAACACAATGTGACCAAGAAGAGTCCCAGAGGACACACTCCATGCATTACTGCCTTTCCACCTTTGCTTCTCCTTCCCATCTTACCCTCCTCAAAGGACACAATGAATAAGGAAGAAAGCAAATAGCAAACAAAGAGCACCAGTATTTGGGAGTATGGCATCCATCTACTTCCCCTGATAAAATGTAGGTTGCATCTATATGGCATCAGAATTGATTTTTATAGGATCATGATTCCTCTTTGTGCTAGATGTTTTTCAGAATTAAAAATATATTTTAGGGGAAAATGCTGTGTGTTCTGTTACATAAGTAGGGTCTTGGGCAGCACTTTGTAATCAAAGATAGATATTTCTGTCTACATGGAGTATAAATCACCTCACAGTAATTTAGATGTGGTTTTGCCATCTGTCTTGCCAGTGGGTTTCAGCCCCAGGCAAGTTCACAGTGGATTCAGTGAAACTGAGAAAAGACAATGGAACATTCTTGGGGTAAAAGGGTTTATACCCAGCTTTATTCTCCCAGTGGTAGGTCGAGCACTAGAATCATGTCTGCATCCAGCGGTCTGCAGGTCCATAATCCACCTCTACCTCTGCTCAGAGCACTGGGAAGAGCTCTTTATATAGCGTCTCACTCAGTAATAGCTCATTGCCCACAGGTGTGGAAGCACTAGCAGCAGGCCAGTTACATCATCAAGTAGTTTAGGGTAAGGTGAGGATCCTGGCCACAGGAGCTTCCATTTTCCCCACACCATCAAAGGAGATTGCACCAATCTTATAAAAAACATTTGGTTTTAAGGTTTGTTTGGCTATTAGAATTGTAAACTATAGCACTGTGAGAATCCAATCAATTATAAAGTTATTGATGTTTTCCTTTAACTTTTTCTTTCTCTTATTTCCTTTACTTTTTATCTTGTTTCTCTGGCATTTATAGACTACTACAATGACGTGTTTGAGTAAAGACAAGGTCCCTTGTGCTTATAATCTCATTTCATTTTAAGGAGGATCCATTCAAGTAGGTATTATTACCTCCATCTCATAGATGAGGAAGCTGGCTCTCTGAAAGGTTAAGTTGCTCATGAAAATTTCATTTGTTAGGGACCTCACCTTACCGGACATTCACATTACTTGCCTGCAGAGTCCACCCACTGCAAAGCTTCCTTACCAATGGAGCTGCAGGCATAAATGGTTGAATTAAAGGTATTTTATTCATGGATCTCATTTTATGTTTAGGTTCAAAACCTAAGATGATTGCTGACAACCTCCTATTTAAACACAAAAGCTGTTTATTACCATCTTGACAGAAAGAAACTGGAACAATATTTAGCCTCGGTATTTGGTCTAACAGTGTAACAAGATAGAACTTTAATTAGCACTTTGCCCGAGTAAAAAGTCACTATCTAAATAAGCATTAAATAATATATGAAACATATTTTGTAGGTGTCCCGAATCCAAACTATTGAGAATGGTCAAGAAGAAAATTTCCAGGGAAGGTCCTTTAAAGACTGTCTTGCAAGGCTCTTCAGGTGGATAATGGGAACAAGCCCCTGTGAGCACCTTCAATTAAGGCAATAAACGTATGTGCGCTGGAGCGCACTGGTGTTGCTGTTGGCAAAGCTAAAGCAATTACAGAAATATGTCCTTCTGTGCAGGCTTTATTACATACAGAAATCTAGGTACTAGATTCTTGTTATTATTATCTTTCAATTGTATTTTATTTTTTCACCAATTTCTCACTCATTAGTGGGAACTTAGCATTCCTCAGTCAAATAGTCCTTAATAATAATGGCTGTTTTTGTTTTCCTATCTTTTTACACTTCCCCTATTTTTTCAAGGGAAATGGTGAGTGGCATACCTTGTCAGATGGCAAGTCATTGCCATATTTTCATGTCATAAATAAATGACAGTTGTATTTTAAATAACTTTTTAAAATTACAGAGCATAATTTTTACAAATGAAGGTATAGAATAAATAGCAAAATTGAGATTTTCATGTAGAATTTAGAACTTCAAAAATTGACATTCTATATAGACTTTAGAATTTACCAAATTTAAGAATCCAAGACCACTTTTCAGATATGAGTATTTGTTTTTCCATGGGACCTCTGCACCCAAGGACTGGATTCAGTATTTTGCTGACTGATTTGCTGTGGACTTGCATGAACACTTTCTAATGTGTGTAGCATACTCTAATCTTCAACTTTTTGGGCTGAAGCTCTGACGGACATCTCCACTATAATTTACGTCTTCGTATGTGTAATTGCAGAAGGCACCAGTAATTGCACTGATAAATTATATGACCATTTTCTTCCTGTGACTTTGAATTAAACTTTTATGCATGAGTTTTTGGTTTGCCTACTACCTATTTGCCCTATCATCCACTAACAAGATTTAGTAGTGCAGAGTAAGTATTCAGCCAGATAAAAAGGAGAAACCCCTTGTCATCTAGTTTGTCTCATAAGGAGTCCATTCCTCAGGACAGGTAATCTGAAAGTATTAAATGCAAAAATTTTGTCATTTTATATTACTGGAGAAATGAGCTCTACTATGACTTCCTGCATATGCCATTTGTATAATTCAAATCGCGCATTTACATACCTTGCTAATGTAATTCATAATATAGAATTGAGTCTTACATATGGTAAGACCTTAAATAATTAGCTTTCTCTATATTCCTTCAGGGAAAACTATCTCTATGCTAGAAGAGAATTAATCTTATTTTTAAAATCTTACCGAGATAGGTAATCCATCTCCTTCCTATGGTATGGGTTCATTTGCTCTTCGACAGTGAAATTAATGAACAGATGGCCCCTTTAGGGTTTCTATATACTCCTTTCGTGTACTTAGAACCTATTATTAAATGTACTCTTCCCTGTGTGCAGTCATTTCAGTGTTTTGTTTTCATCTCTTTATCTCTCTGCTAGTGACCACCTTTCAATGATAAGCCTGAGCGGAATCCTTTCAATTCCAGTCAAATAGGAACAGTCATCTTAGAGGTTAAAATTTAAGTGTGATGTCAAACTGAAAGGATGTTAAATGGAAAAAGCAGGATTTTCCCCAGAGCCCTGGGATCTAAAAATGTAGCCAGTCTGGAAACAAACTGTTACCCCTATCATTTAGCTTGGTAATGACTTACAATTGGAAAAGGGCAATATCATTTGGAATTGATGGACAGTAAAGGCAGATCTACTGGCCACCAAAACATGATTTTAGATGCCAAGACTGAAGCCAGTATTTCCTAGATCTCCATAGCATACTTACAGTTTTAGGTTCAGTAGCGCATTTCTAAGGTGACTTTATGTCTTTATTTGGGATAGTCCCTACTTACATCCGTTGTCCCTGTGTATTATTAGCATCTCCTTTCCCTGCAGTATGTCCAGGATTCGATGACAATTTACATGATTCCCTACAGTCATTGCACATTCTTTGTCACTGTCTCCAGCTTGCACCTGTCACTTGGTTTTTTCCTCTGCTTCTGTCCTGTCTTGCATTGATTATCAGTGATTTGCTTCTGATACTCTCTGTGCTTTAAGATCCTTTAATATTTGAGTTCAATGGTCCAAGGTAGTGGTTGTCCCATTCCCTTAGGGTCATTCTCAGCAAATTAAATGAGCTCTGTGGGATACCTCATTATCTGGGACAAGGAAACACGGATACCTAAGCCAGTGGCCTTTGGAACACCACCTATTTTCTCTTCTTTCTTTATTATCTTTCCTTTCTTTCTACTGTCACTTTTCACCCTTTCTATAACCACCAGTTGCTACTGACTAATTAATCTTCAATTTATATTTTGACATGCTTCCAGAAATTACCATAAGCTAGGTACTGTACAGAGGTGTCAATGCTTATCCTGTCAGTTCTGTGCTGAAACACTGTACATCAGATTGTATTTTCTTAGTCCACAGACTTCAAGTCCCTGTGGGACCACTGGAAATGAAACTATCGTGCACTGTTTCCATGGTTCTTATGACTGTTATTCAATCATAGGACATTATATAACACTGACAAGTCTTTTTTGTCCTAAAATCATGCTGTGCTTCTATAGGGAAAAATCAAGAAAACTCAGAGATGAACTGCTGAGTTCCCCAACATTTTCACCATACTTTTTTTAAAGAGAAATTTAAGTTTCTAAGGTCTTATCAGGAGTTACTGGAAAAGATAGCATATACTCTGCTCACTACTGATTCTTACTGATATTGTTTCTCAAATAATGCCTTAAGCAGTACAATGATATCCTTCTACTTGTGGTTTAACATGCCTAAACTCAGTGAAAATGAATTTTAATTTCTTCACACACATGTAAAAAAATTTTAACTGGTTAAAACACTTTAACTTGAAAAGAGCTACATATCCATGGAAGAAATCTCATGGCAGGTATTCATTCAATGAAATTCTATTTATGATGTCTTTGACTTATAAAGAGTCAATACAAAAACTATGAAAGCATTCAAAACATGTAACATATTGGCAAAACCCCTTTGTATTACTGCTGTTATTTATTGGAGCTATTGCAGATGTTAGGTCTTGAGATAATCCTTTATATGGCATGATTATGTCACATTGATTTTTCACTGCAATTTTTCAGAAGCCATGATATGGCCTGATATATGTCATGTTTGAATCCATTTAAATATTAGCCATTCTACAGTATTTCTTTGTACACAATTCTGTTGCTTAAAAGTAAAGTAAAAAGGCTCTGTAAAGAAAAGTATGGTTAGAGTAAACAACAGATATTCCAATTTGTAGTCTGTATTCATACATCAAAAATGAAACGTTTGGATAGATGTCACCAAGATGGCAACATAAGTTGTTGCTGTCTTAGCTCCTGCACAAGAACAACTAACAACTATTTAAGAATAAGATGCCACTGAGAGAACCCTAGAACTTGGGGGTGAGACTGAAGCTCCCCTGCACCATGGAGACAAGAGAGATTGCACTAGAAGGGAAGAGAGGTGACTACACATTGACAGCATTGACCCTCCCCCAGGACAATGTAGCACCCCATGGAGTGCTCTCCCTTGAGCATCTGATTCCTCCAGTGGAAAAAAGAGACGCCTTGGAGAACAACCAGACCCTGTCAGCATTGCGGGTCATTTTGTCTGGGAGTTCCTTCTCTGATTTCATGCCATGGGGATTGCAGGTGGACCTTCGGGGGCCATCTAATCATGTAAAGCAAAAATAAACAGAGCTAAAAGGAAAAATAAACAGTAGTTGGAGAATTCAATATACCACTCTCAACAATGGATTACCCAGAGAATAAATAAGGAAATAGATTTGTGCAACACTGTAGATAAATGTACCTAAGAGACATACAAAAGTATTCTATCTAGCAATAACAGAATACACATTACTCCAAAGTGCACATGGAACATTTTATATAGACCAGGCATTAAGCCACAACTCTTAGCAAATTCAAGATGATTGAAATCATACCAGTGTCTTCTCTGATAGCAATGGCATGAAACTAGGAATCAATAACAGGAAATAATAGGAGGAAAACTTGAAAATTCATGAATACATGAATATTAAACAGCACTTTCCAGAACAAGCAATTCATCAAAAAAGAAACCAAAGGGGAAATTTCTTGAGTCAAACAAAACTGGAAATACGCATACAGAACTTGTGGGATACAGCAAAATCAGTTCTAAGAGACAAGTTCATAGAAATAAATTCCTACATTAAAAGCAAGAGAGATCCTAAATAAACAACCAAACTCTACACTTTAAAGAATCAGGAAAAGCATGATCAAGTGGGATCCATCCCAGGGACGCAAGGATGGTACAACATTCGAAAATCCATCAACATCATCCACCACATCAACAAAAAGAAGGACAAAAACCACATGATTATCTCCATAGATGCTGAAAAAGCATTCGGCAAAATTCAACATCCATTCATGATAAAAACTCTCAACAAAATGGGTGTACAGAGGGCAAGGACCTCAACATAAAAGAGGCCATATATGACAAGCCGACAGCCAACATTATACTTAACAGCGAGAAGCTGAAAGCTTTTCCTTTAAGATTGGGAACAAGACAAGGATGCCCACTCTCCCCACTTTTATTCAACATAGTTCTGGAGGTCCTAGCCATGGCAATCAGACAACACAAAGAAATAAAAGGCATCCAGATTGGCAAGGAAGAAGTCAAACTGTCCCTGTTTGCAGATGACATGATATTGTACATAAAAAACCCTAAAAATCCACTCCAAAACTACTAGATCTAATATATGAATTCAGCAAACTTGCAGGATACAAAATTAATACACAGAAATCTGTTGCATTCCTATACACTAATGATGAACTAGCAGAAAGAGAAATCAGGAAAACAATTCAATTCACAATTGCATCAAAAAGAATAAAATACCTAGGAATAAACCTAACCAAGGAAGTGAAAGACCTATACCCTGAAAACTATGAGACACTCTTAAGAGAAATTAAAGAGGACACTAATAAATGGAAATTCATCCCATGCTCTTGGCTAGGAAGAATTAATATTGTCAAAATGGTCATCATGCCTAAAGCAACCTACAGATTCAATGCAATCTCTATCAAAATACCTACAACATTCTTCAATGAACTACAGAAAATAGTTAAAAAATTCATATGGAATGACAAAAGACCCCGAATAGCCAAAGCAATCCTGAGAAGGGAGAATAAAGCAGTGGGAATTATACTCCCTGACTTCAAGCTCTACTACAAAGCCACAGTAATCAAGACAATTTGGTACTGGCCCAAGAACAGACCCATAGACCAGTGGAACAGAATGGAGAGCCCAGACATAAACCCAAGCATATATGGTCAATTAATATGCAATAAAGGACCCATGGATATACAATGGGGAAATGACAGCCTCTACAACAGCTGGTGTTGGCAAAACTGGACAGCTACATGTAAGAGAATGAAACTGGATTACTGTCTATTACTGTCTAATCCCATACACAAAAGTGAACTCAAAATGGATCAAAGACCAGAATGTAAGTCATGAAACCATAAAATTCTTAGAAAAAAACATAGCCAAAAATCTCTTGGACATAAGCATGAGCAACTTCTTCATGAACGTATCTCCCCAGGCAAGGGAAACAAAAGCAAAAATGAACAAGTGGGACTATAACAAGCTGAAAAGCTTCTGTACAGCAAAGGACACCATCAGTAGAACAAAAAGTCATCCTACAGTATGGGAGAATATATTCATAAATGATATATCCGATAAGGGGTTGACATCCAAAATATATAAAGAGCTCATGCACCTCAACAAACAAAAAGAAAATAAGCCAATTAAAAAATGGGCAGAGGAGCTGAACAGACACTTCTCCAAAGGAGAAATTCACATGGCCAACAGGCACATGAAAAGATGCTCCAAATCACTAATCATCGGAGAAATGCAAAGTAAAACCACAATGAGATATCACCTCACACCAGTGAGGATGGCCACCATCCAAAAGACAAGCAACCACAAATGTTGGCGAGTATGTGGAGAAAGGGGAACCCTCCTACACTGCTGGTGGGAATGTAAATTAGTTCAAACATTGTGGAAAGCAATACATAAGTTCCTCAAAAAACAAACAGAAATAACCATTTGACCCAGGAATTCCACTCCTAGGAATTACCCAAACAAAACAAGATCACTGACTGGACTGATTGGAAAAGACATATGCACCCCTATGTTTATCCCAGCACTATTTACAATAGCCGAGAAATGGAAGCAACCAAGTGTCCATCAGTAGATGAATGGATAAAGAAGAGGTGGTACATATACACAATGGAATATTGTTCAGCAATAAGAAGAAAACAAATCCTACCATTTGCAACAACATGGATGGAACTAGAGGGTATTATGCTCAGTGAAATAAGCCAGGTGGAGAAAGATAAGTATCAGATAATTTCACTCATCTGTAGAGTATAAGAACAAAGGAAAAACTGAAGGAACAAAACAGCAGCAGACTCACAGAACCCAAGAATGGACTAACAGTTACCGAAGGGAAAGGGACTGGGGGAGGATGGGTAGGAAGGGAGGGATAAGGGGGAAAAGGGGCATTATGATTAGCACACATAATGTAGCAGGGTGGGACATGGGAAAGGCAGTATAGCACAGAGAAGACAAGTAATGACTCTATAGTGTCTTACTACACTGATTGATAGTGACTGTAATGGGGCATGTGGGGGGACTTGATAATAGGGGGTCTAGTAAACCGTAATGTTGTTCAAGTAATTGTACATTAACAATACCTAAAAAAAAAAAAAAAGAATCAGGAAAAGAAGAGCAAACTGAGACCAAACTTAACAGAAGAAAGGAAATTATATAATCAAGAGTAGAGCAGAATTGAATGGAATAGAGAAAAGAAAAAGTCTTGAAAAGATTAAACAAACTTAGAGTTGTTTATTTGAAAAGATAAAATCAACAAGCCCTGATGTAGACTAGCCACAGAAAAAAGAGAAAGGACCCAAATGCGCACACTTATAAATGTAAAAGGACATTACAACTGGTACCACAGAAACTCAGAGTCATAATAGGATACTATGAACAACTATATCCCAAAAAACTGGAAAACCTATAAGAAATGGAAAAATCCTTGGAAACACATAACTTACCAAGACTGAATCAGGAAGAAGTAGAAAATGTGAACAGATTCTGACAATTACTAGTAAGGAGATTAAATTAGTATTAACAAATCTACCAAGGAAGAAAATCCAGGACCAGACGGCTTCACTGGTAAATTTTACCAAATACTTAAAAGAGAATTAACACCAATGCTTTTAAAACTCTTCCAACATATCAAAAAGAAGGGGATAGTACCAACTCATTTTGCAAGGTCAGCATTCTCCTGATATCCAAACCAAAAAAAGGATGTCACTAGAAAAGAAAACTACATCCCAGCACCCCAGAAAAATATAGATGCAAAAATTCTCAATAAAATACCAGCAAACTAAACTCAGCAGTATGTTAAAAGGATCATTAACCATGGTCAAATGGGATTCATCCCTGGGATGCAAGGATGGTTCAACATATGCAAATCAATCCATGTGGTACATCACATTAATAGAATAAAAGAAAAGAATCATATGACCATCTCCATAGAGGCAGAAAAAGCTTTTGACAAAATTCAACATCCATTCATGAAAGAAACTCTTAACAAATTAGGCATAGAAGGAACATACTCAATATAATAAAGCGCACAGCAAGTGTCATGATGGTGAAATGTTGGAAGTTTTTTTCTCTAAGATCAAGAACAAGACAAGGGTACCTGCCCCCTCTTACCACTCCTGTACAGCATAGTGCTAGAAGTCCTACCTAGGGCAATCAGGCAAGTAAAAGAGATAAAAAGTATCAGAATTGGAAAAAAATTATCTCCATTTGCAAGTGACATGATTTTATACATAGAAAATCCTAAAGACTCAACCAGAAAACTGTTAAATGTAATCAATGAATTCACTAAAGTTTCAGGATACAAAATTAACTAGCAAAAAATCAGAAACATTTCTAAATGTTGACAATAAATATTCTGAAAAAGAAATAAAGAAGTTGATACCATTTACAATAGCATCAAAAACAACAAATTGAACTAAGAAGGTCAAAAATCTCTACTCTGATAACTATAAACATTGATGAAAGAAATCAAAGAAGACAAATAAATGGAAAGGTATTCAATGTTCAAGAATTGAAAGATGTAATATTGTTAAAATGTCAATAGTTCCAAAAGCCATCCATAGTTTCAATCCTTAAGATTCCAATGGTATTTTTTATAGGAATAGAAAAAAATCCTAAAATTTATATGGAACCGTAAAATGTCCTGAATAGCCAATACAATCCTGAGAAAAAAGAACAGAACAGGATACATCATACTTACTGATTTCAGGCAATACTACAAAGCTATAGTCATCAAAACACTATAATACGGGCATAAAAATAGACAAATACAAATCAAGAGCCCAGAAATAAACCCAAGCATATGCTGTCAAGCTTTGACAAAGAAACCTTGAATATTCGATGGAGAAAAGGCAGTCTGTTGAATTAATGGTGTTGTGATAATTGGATGTTCACATGTAAAAGAATGAAACTGCACCCACATCTTACACCACTCACAAAAAATAACTCAAAATGGATTAAAGGCTTATATGGAAGAACTGAAGCCATGAAACTTAACAGAAGAAAACAAAGTAATAAAGCTTCTTGACCGGGGTCTTGGTAATGATTTTTTGGTATGACACCGAAAGCATAAGGAACAAAATAAAAAATGAACAAGTTGGACTCCATCAAACTAAAAAGCTTCTGCACACACACACACACACAAAAACAACTATTAACAAGATAAAAATAAACCTACAGAATGGGAAAAAGTATTCGCACACCATTTATCTGATAAAGGGTTAATGACCTCAATATAAAAAGAACTCACAACTCAATAGCAAAAAAATAAATAAATAACCTAATAAAATAGGTAGTGGATCTGAATAGACATTTCTCCAAAGAAGATCTACAAAAGGCCAACAAGCACATGAAAGTATACCCAGCATCGCAATGAGATATCACCCATGCCTCTTAGACTGGCCTTCATCAGAAAGACAAGAAGTAAGAAGTGCTGGCATGGATGTAGAGAAAAGTGAACCCTTGTGCACAGTTGGTGGGGTTGTCAACTGGTACAGCCACTATGGAAAACAGCTTTGAGGAGCCTCAAAAAATTAAATCTAGAAATGCCACATGACCCAGCAATTCCATTTCTGGGAATATGTCCAAAGGAAATGAAAACACCTGAAAAGATATCTGTACTCCCATGTTCACAGGGGCATTATTCACAATGACCAAGACATGGAAACAACCAAAGCGCCCGCCGATGGATGGATGGGTAAAGAAATTGTGTTTTCCATGTAGAGGTACACATATACACATGCATGTAATGAAATGTTATTCAGCTACAACAAACAAGGAAATCCTACCATTTGTGACAACGATGGACCTTGAAAACATTGTGCTAAGCAAAATAAGTCCAACGGAGAAAGGCAAATGCCATATGATCTCACTTGTATATGGAATCTAAGAAAAAACCCACAACCTCACAGAAAAAAAGATCAGAATGGGGTTACCAGTGGCAGAGGGATGGAAGAGGGGGAATTGGAGGAAGGTGGTCAAAAAACACAAATTCCCCAGTTGTAAGTTAAATAAGTACTAGGGATGTGGTGCACAACATGATTATAGATAAACTGTACGATATATAGGAAACAGTTCTCATCACAAGGAAAAACTATTCCTTTTTTTCTTGTTTGTATATTTATTTTATCTATACCTATATGATGGATGTTAGCTGACCTTATTGTGATAATCGTTTTGCAACATATGTAAATCAAGCCATCACGCTGTATGTTTTAAATTTATACAGAGATATATATCAATTTTCAATAAAATTGGGGAAAAAATGAAGTATATCTATGTCAACTCGGAAATGCCATTGCAGTCTGAACATCCCACCATCACATTGTATGCCATCTGTCTCACAGGGAGCGATTAATCTGGAGCTCCAACATGCAGCATTAAAATTCCATTAACACTGAACAGAATATTAACGTGTCTGGCATTGCCTCCCTTATCTCACCAAATTTTCATTTTAATTTTGAACAAAGCAGGCATAACACTTTAATCTCTTTGGTTAATTAAGAATATTGAATAAAATACACAATTAGCAACCAAATTTACGTAATAAGACATAAAACTTAGTTGAATAATGGTGTATGTTCTTTTCAATGTAAACATATATGGGCTACAGTTTTATCTTAGGCTAATGATAATTTGTAAAAGCGCTACCTATTTCACAACGCCAACTTTCCCAAGCTTCTGACTTTGTAATTCCTTTTTCTTTTTACAGAACCACATCACCGCCTTTGCAGAAGTCACATGATATTGAAGCAAGCGGTTTTTCACTGCATTGGACATCATCCCTTTCACCATCCATTCATAACACCCAAAGTTTGTTTGATTACAAAAGAAGTTTATAAAATTGTCTAATAATTTTTTTAATTTAAAAATCATGTCAACTTCTCTGTTTCCCCCACTAGACTGTGAGCTCCTCAAGGGCAGGACTGTGTCTTTTCCTCTCTGTATCCCCAGCACTTACAGCAAAGCCTCGCAGAAAGTAGGTGCTCAGTAATGCGATGACCGAATGAACAAATTGATCCCTCAATAAAACATTCACTTTAGTTTCCCATAGAATCACTGAGACTCCGTGAAAAGTAACCTCTACACAAGTCATATTTGTATAAGAAATCCTCCATTTGGGGCTAGTGCAGCTTTTTAAATTTTTCATTTATCTACTCACCAGTATACCACATTTCATTTGAAGTGGACTTTGAAAGTCATGGGGGTTTTGATTTTATTCAGCATGACATTATTCCCATTCTAACAGATGTCAGCGTGTGAGATTATTTTACTTTCAGAAAGTATGTTCTATACTAAAATAATGTTGGCACATGATATTATGCTATGTTTCAGTTCAAATATCGTTCACACTATACATTCTAAGACTGGTGCTTCTGCTTTTGAAGGGGAAAATGCCAATTTTTACTGTAATAAGTAATGTATCATAATTAAAACTTATTTATTTGGACTTCTGTTCCTGAGAATTGTGGTCTAATCGTTGACTTGTCACTTTTGAATGCTGGCGGTGTTAGGAGAGTTTAAGGACTAAATTCACCAATCATTCCTGCCTACTGAGCGATTTTCCATTGATACTAGTGTCTTCAGAACTCGAAGTCTCCATTCTCAGGCTTTTTTTTACCTATAAAGATTCCCAATAATTTAAATAGGAGGGAGCCACCCCCTGACACATCGTTTAAATTATATAAAAGCTAGAAATGTGGTTCATGTATCTGACTTTGCACTTGCGTAGCACTTCATAGTTTATACTTTTCATTTATAATTTCATTTAAGTCTTCACAATAACCCCGTGTAAACAGGGAGAAAAAGTGAAGGCAGGGTAAATAATGTGCCCAATTCTACACAACTGATAAGAGGCAGTTAAAATTTAAATACATATTGTCTGACCCCAAACTAGTGTTCTTTTCAAATATACCACGGCTGCCATGTGATTTTGGAGGCAAGACGGCCTGTCAGAGGTCAGCAGCGTCCTGGACAACTACCTATGTTTTTAAAAGTGAAGAAATGCCAAAATAGAGTGCAAAAGCTATGCTGTATTTTAAATATTTATGTTTTAAGAAATGAGCACTTTTCAAATATACAACAATATAACCAACTATTTATAATTCTACTTAAAAGTAATGTCATGAGTCTGGATGTGAGGTCTTTTATAAAGTCAAACCCTAAATCAGATATCTCTCCTGCCCCCCCCCACCCCCATGCTCTAACCCCGCCCGCCCCTCAGGAGAGGCCCTGAGGGACGTACCTTATCCCGAGCATGTGGAATTAAGGATGAAATCATGATCACATAAAGATGAGCTGGACTACGAGAAAACCATTTAAAGTACTCCTCAACAGTAATTATCCCATCGTTAGAGCTCCTCTTGAGCAGCTGTGTCTTACATGAACTTTTGTTCATTGACTGAAATGAATCTTCCTAACCTTGACAGTACTAAACAAAATAAACTTCTAATATTCTCTGTAATTTCAGGAGACATCCACAAATAAATATAACCAAAGACTTGGCCATTACTCCCAAAATAGATGTCACCTGCTCTTTTCCCATCATTGCGGGAGTTAAAGCACTTCTTGTCAGGCCAAAACTAGGAAATCCACATTTCTACCAATTTCAGACTTCTATAGCAATTACAGTTCTGCGGCATATTTAGACCATGAGAAAACTTGGAACACCTTGATCCTCTCTAAAGACTTTTCAGGCAGTAACCATAATGGGGAATTCACGTACTGGGAATGGAAGTGAAAGGGGTGATTGTGACGTTTTAGGAGGCAGGGTTACCGGTAAGACTTCAAGAGGTAGGTCAGTTCTCTCAGTTCCAGTGTCAGTCTTCCAAGGAGCCAATTAGAATATTTTTCCTGTTGGAAGCCTGAGCTATATATTCATATGTAAATTGTATGTTTGCACCTTACTAAACCTGGTAGGAATTCAGGAGCTAGAAATTCCTCAGAAATAAACCCAGATTTAACCCAGGATCAGAGTGAGATCATCTCTAATACTAACATCCTGAGCCCTTGGTGGTGCAGTGAAGGGTCCTACTAGGAAGGAAATTCAGAAGAATGAAAAGATACACATGCATAAGGAGAAAGCAAGCAAAGAGCCCTTAACCATGATGCTGTTACTAGAAATAATGAAAAACACACTGAAGAAAATACTAATTTGTAAATATGTACATATATAGTCTAGTAAAAGCAGGCAAACATGTATCTTTCTAATAGATCTTTTTATTCCACTTACTTGGGGCCCAGGTCAGTATAAATTGATCAGCCTGAAAATTTCAGTAGTCTCTGTTTGCATGGCAGAAATTCTGCTCATGTTTTATCTGATTCCTAAGATTATTTAAAAGGCTCTTTTATGTTAAAAGAGAGGTGAACCTTCTTTGACACACTATCTACTCCACTTCTAACTGGGCCTCTCTTTTCTCAGGATCTATCCTAGCCAAATATCACAGCTACATTTACCATACAATTTCCTTTGTGAAAGAGCAGTAGGGGAGGAAATAATTCTCTGCTGTGTATTGTATTTTTCAAATAAAATTTTAAAAATTAAATTTAAAAGTTTGTTTGATTTTTTTCTTTGTCCCACGTAAATCCTTTTCTTGAGGACAGAGAAATAGCACATGCTTGTTAGTGTGATGAAGTAGGATTGTCAGAGTGACTGGAGAATGTTTGGAAAGGGACCCAGCGGTTCAGATTAGACCGTTCTTTGGGCAGGAAGTGGCCCTCTGCACACCATGGCCCATCCTGAGATCTTATCAACCTTTTTATTTGCAAGTTGCACCCCCCTGGAAACTTTCTGGGACTCTGAGCAAGTCGATCTACTACCTAATCTGCCTCCTTGTGAGATGCAAATGATCTCGCTCTCGCCTCTAGGACATTGTTTACTAAATTTTGATTGTATGCTCTGAAAAGGTGCCCTGGACATATACCAAACGGTTCCATTTACACCTTGCAAAACATGAACTCACAAAACCAGGCCTAGGCTTTCAAATGAATTTTGTGAGTAATGATTCCTTCAAAACATCAATTAAAGAAATTTCTCCCAGATGGTAAGTGAATGATTCTCTTCTACGAAAAAAAAAAAAAAAAGAGTATTCATATTCTTGCCGGTACCCTTCATTTTGTATTCTAGATGTTTCTTAGTACGATAAGAGCCTTTAGGGCATGGTCGAGTTTTTATAAAAAATTAAATCTGCTCTCCGCACACCAAGCTTTGTGAGTCCTGGATGGATTATAAGATCTGAATTCTAAACTCAGATCGCCACTTTCGAATCTGCGGCCTTGCTCACAAGGACCTCCAGGGAAGAAAATATGGGCGAGTGCATACACACCCTCTCGTGCATTCAGATAAAAACTCAGAGGTTTACCTCTCCCACATGCCATTCCTGAAAAGGGTGATCCCGACATACACCATCCTCTGGCCTGTTTACCTTCATATTGTTGCATTTATAAATGTGCTTCCTTTTGCACTGAAAGCATCACGGGAAAAGGGGGAAAAGAAATATTTTTAAATTGATACATTTTTTAAAAAGGGACAATTTTTGAAAATTGTGAGACACTTTGAGTATTACTCAGGTTTCCCTAGAGGTATTTCTCCTGCTCTAGAATGCCTTTCAGCCTTCTTTAATTCAGCAAATATTTACTGATGGATTTTGTACACCTGCAATGTGCTGACTAAACAGTGGTTAGAAAGACAGACACGGTCCCCGCCGTCCCAGGTGGGCAGTTGAGCCACCCCGACATTGTTGGCATACAAAGCGGTGGAAGAATTGGCTTGGATTTAATTTAATTAATTAATTTTTAATCACCATGGTTTAATAACTGTGGGTAATTGTGTAAAGTACAAACATTGCTGCTAGTTCTAATGCGCTCACTACGAGCACCACTACGTAAAAAACACACGCACGCTGTGATAGGTGGAAAATCGTGCCTATTTTTTTTAGAGTCTGCCAGTGGTCACCATCTATTTGTCATTCCGTTCATGCACAGGCAGCAAGCCTGCGGGGCTGGTGACTCCTGGTGTCCCAGTGATAAATCCCTTCGACATTTTTTCAAAAATGCGTAATTGGAAGAGAGCGCCAGCCGACAAAGATGGAAGAGCAGCGAAGAAGAAAAGGTGCTGATGGCTGAAAATAGAATTCAAATCCAACTTAAGTGGGTGTAGAGAAGACTCATGACCGTGGGAATGTTGGCCCTGCTACCCGTATCTGAGAGACTCCAGAAATGCAGCCAGAAGATTTGCAGAGAGAAAGTGAGTTTATCAACGAAAAGGAGGAAAGAATCTGTCATGAAAAAAAATGAAGATGTCTGAGAGGACGTGGTTCTCACAAAAATCCTCACATTACAGGGACTCTTGGAGATATGTCACTGCATTGAAAGTGCAACTAATAAAATGTTCGTAGCTGATTCAAACTTAGAAAAGAGCATGGCAATTAGCCAAAGCGTAGGAAAACATACTCACTCCGTGTCGTAAGTTACACACAGGAAGAAGGTGGCAACACACTGTTCAAATGGCTGTGGATACATTTTCCCAAAAGAAATACAACATTTAATACTCAGTGTTTCTAATATTTTAAATTGCAGTGTATCGAATACATTCTGTTTTGCTTTTTTTTTTTCCATTTCCTATGCATTTAAAATTGTCAGTAAAAGAATACTGCTTTGGCAAAATTTTAAAGGAAACAGCTGTAATTTTTTCCATTGCTTATTAAGATTTCTTTATACAGGCTCAGTTTGCATAGTTATGGTCCCAACTACCGTGTAAGGATTTCCTGTCTATATGTATATGTATATGTCTATATATACAGACCCGTACAGAGAAACTTATCAAGATATATAATTCCTAATATACATAATATATAAAGCTTTCTTTTTAAATGAATGTTATCTATACTTTATATTAATAAACAACGTAAGAACTTACAGTCTCATGATTGTTCATTATTAAATCTTTTATTGTGATTATTCAGTCACCTCAGTATAAGTGACTGAATACTGGTGTTATCAGTGGATAGAAATGTATTTGTGTTAGACTGCCTTCTCAGCTGTTCAGGAGGACTAGGAGGGAGATCAGCAGAAGGGTTTTTTTCCAAATAACTTGAACTTGATACTTTAGGGAAACTTTCTAAATTATATTGCACACGTTCTGGCTTAGTCTATAAATACACGTAATTTAACCCAGCCTTTTGAAAAATATCACTTTCAATAATAAAGTGTTCAAATAAAGTAAAGCTCCTAGAAATTATGAAGCGTTATATAGGGGAGTTTATTTCTCCCATCTAAAGAATTTTAGAAGCTATAATTGTTTATTTTATTTTTTCCTATTTATTAGAGCTTTCTCTTCCCTCTGCTCTTAATGCTCTTATTTCTTGTCTTCAAACCTATCATTTTTAGCAACCTTTTGCGTGCTTCCAGTCTGCTCTCATCAGTCAAATCAGGCCATCATAACAGAATACTACAGGCCAGGGGCTTAACCCACAAAAACCTGTTTTCCCGCAGTTCTGGAGCCCGTTGCGTCAGGATTGGGGTCTGGTGGGACATTTCCCCTGTGCTGCGGAATGCTGCCTCCCTGCTGTGTCTTCACAAGGACTTTCCCTAGAGCACACGCAGGGAAAGAGAGCTCTGGTGTCTCTACCTCTTCTCAAAAAGACACCAGCTCTTTTGGACTGGGGCACAATTTTACGGCCTCATTTAACCTTAATTATCTCCCAACAGGCCTTGTCACATCTGAACACGGCCACATTGGGAGTTAGGACTTCAGTAGAAATTTGGAGGGAGGGATGCAATCAGTCCACATCAGCTACCCACTGCCATAAAACTCCAACCCCTGTAGTTATGTCCTACAGAAGAACTAAAGGATGCCAAAGGAACACAGATAACCAGGTGTTATTTCATGTAAAATTAAGTCAATTCAGCTGAACAGACTATTCTCTTCTGGAATAAAATGCATGAGCTTTGTGTTCAACATTTTCCGCTGCTGTTACTCTGATTTATTTGCTGTACTGCTGACCTCAGACAGTCCTCTATAGTTTAAATCAGTGATCCGATCATCAAAAGCAGGGCCATGATTATATATCTCTTGTGGGTAAGTATATCTTGAAGCAGGGTGTTTTGTTTTTCCTCACTTATAAAAAAGTATAACATGAGATTCCTGGATGTTATCTTAAGGCTTAGTCTTCAGAAACTCAAATAGATGTCAAATAACTATGTTTGCTCTCTTAGAGAATGCTGTTAGCATATGGTTCAATGTTAATACAGTTTTATTATAAATGAAATTTAAACCTTTTAGACCCTAAATTGCAATGATTGAATGTGAAACATCAATGCTTTATTTGTGATTTGGTGCTTTGTGTTAAGGGAGATCAACTTGCCTATTATGCCAGATAAGCCAAAGGATGTAGACCTGTTATTTTTCAAATGCAAGATTCATAAAATACACGCTGACAGCATCTGGGATCCTAGCCACACCATTTCAGATGCCTTTATGTTTATTCTGAATACTTGATCCTGATTTTGAAATGCTAAAGACATATGGACATACCAGATGGGCCACCATCAATTGAGACTCTAGCACTGTTCACTTGAAGAACATATATTTTCAAATGATAACACTGCCATTTCTCAACTCCCATTCTTTTTTCATTGTTGCTAGCTCTTTCTAATGCAACTGATTTCCAGGAACATTGTAAAAGTAACAGAAGCGATAGTAAGGTAAATTCTCTTCTATCCAGGTTAATCTAAATGTAGTTACAGAATTGCTATACACTGTTTATACCCTAACATAAACTCATGATATTTATTTTTAAATTTATATATATATGTATATATGTGTGTGTATATATGATTTATATACAATATACAATTTCATTTTTGTTAACAGACCAAGCAAGTACTTCTCTTCCTATTGTTACAGGTAGGATTGTGTCCCTCAAAAATTAATATGTTGAGGTCCTAACCTGAAGTATCTTAGAAAGAGACCTTACTTGGAAATACAATAGTTGCAGATATAATTAGTTAAGGTGAGGTCATCCCAGAGTAGAGTCGGCCCCCAATCTGACTGGTGTCCTTATAGAAAGGGGAAATTTGGGCACAGACGAAAACACACACAGATAAAGTCATGTGAAGATAAGGCTGAGTGAGATTGGAACTATGCTCCCACCTGCCGGAGAAGGCCACAAGTTGCCAGCAAACTGACAGAAGTTGGACAGGAGCATGAAAACAATTTTCCCTCACAGCCTTCAGAAGGAACAAACTCTGTTAACACCCTGATTTCTAATTTCTAGCCCCCCAAATTGTGAAACAACAAATTTCTCTTCTTTCTCCCACCCAGTTTGCAGTACACAGCCGTAGCAGACTAACACGCCTATAAGCTGCCTGTGGTACTCTGAAACAGTGGAAAAGATGTAGACAGAACTGGGTTTGAATCTTGGCTTCTCCACTGCCAGTGCTGGGATTGAAATCATGTTATGAAACCTGTAACTCTGTGTCAGTCAGGTTACACTAGATTCTACTACACTAACAGTCAACCTTCAAATCTCATTCTAAAGTTAATACTGTTTATTTCTGGTGCACACAACATGTCCACCGAGGGTCACTTAGAGGCTCTGTCAATAACTACCCTAAATTAAGAATCAGGGTGGCGGGAGAGGTGCTATTTGGAACATAGGCACTAACACTGGCAGAGGGTAAAGAGACCAGTGGTGAGGTGCCTGTCTCTTAAATAGTCGACCCCAACAGACACACGCCACTTCTGCTCATCTTTCATCGGCCAAAGCAAATTGACAATGGCTGACCATGCTTGAGGGCAGTAGAATGGGGAAGTACCCAGAAAGGAGGAGACAGAGCCAAGTTATCTACCAACAGTCCCAGTGGCCATCTGTCAGAGTTGACATGATTGTAAATTGAATTAAACTAATTAAATCCTTCATATTTTCACTCAAGAACATTTATTCAGGCCCTATTGTGCCAAGTATTATCCCAGATAGCAACACACAGAAAAAACACTGTCCCTAGAGAGTTCTCATTTTGTTGGAAGAGTTAGTAAAATAAAGAACAAAAATGTGTAATATAATTCCAAATACTTGTATTATGAAGGAAAGAGAAACAAGCAAAGATATTGAAAGACAGTGGAACACTGAATCAAGATGGAGGCGTGAGAAGAGAGAAGACAGAAAACTCCTCCCAAAATGACATAGAATATGAAAATATAGTTAATACAACTAATTTTGAAAGAGCAACAGGAAAGAAGGCTGCACCAGATTGCGTACACCTGGAGAACAGAGCAGACCTCATGAAACTGTGTAATGCACCAAAGCCTTGATCTGGTGGGACCCAAGCCCTTCCCCCACCTCAGCTCAACAGCAGGAGGAAGAGAAGTGCAGTGGGGAGGGGGTGGAAGCCTAGGACTGCTGAACATCTGCTTTGGGAGCACAAACCTACATTGCATGGTGCTATGGAAATTAGTGGGGTTGGAAAGCTAAGACAGGCAAAATATTTGGAGAGACTGAGATTCCAGCCAGAGGACAGGGACCCATATCCAGCTGCTCTGGGACAAAGGAAAGGCAGGTGGTCTTAGAGGTTTCCTAGCAGGAAGAGGGCTGCTGAAGGGGTGGGGTTTGCACACTGCTAGGGAGAAGGGATAGGTGGACAAGGTTGTCTGGGCGTGCTCTGCCCAGTAGTTTGGAAACTTTCAGGAGCTTCAGATGCTCCATTCCCCTGGCTGGCTACTCAGCTCTGAGGCCCCCTACTGTGATACACCACCTGCTGCACCTTCCTCCTGGCCTGCGGGCACCCGCTTGTAAACCAGCAGTCCCTGCCCTGGCATCAGGCCAGCCAGAGGGAGGCCCCACCTATAGCAGCTACAGACACAAAGCACAGAGGCTTACATCTGTGCACTCGGCCCACTGGTTCTGACAGTGGAGACACGCACTGCAGCTGGGAGGCAGGTAACAGCTCTTTCTTCCCCCCAGGCACCAGCGCCACTCCCCTGCGACCCCTGAAATCACTCCAGGGGCTAAGAGGCTCCAGAGACTAGAGCTTCTGGGCACTACAGGGTGCCACATACAAATATGAAATGTCAAAGAAATCTGGTTCAAACGAAAATCTCACAAACACCAGAAGAAAGGCCAAATGAAACTGAACTCACCAATATTCCTCAAAGAGAGTTCAAAATAAAAATCATAAACATGCTCATGGAGGTACAGAAAAAGATTCAAGAAGTCAGGGATGAATTTAGGATTGAGATTCAATCATAAAGAAATTCCACATCTGCAATGAAACATACAATGGAGGGATTTAAAAGCAGATTCAATGTAGTAGAAGAGACGGTAAACGGAATAGAAATTATAGAAGAAGAATACAAAGAAACTGAGGCACAGAGGGGAAAAAAAGATCTTTAAGAATGAATGAATATTGAGAGAACTATGTGACCAATCCAAATGGAACAATATTCACATTATAGGGGTACCAGAAAAGAAGAGAGAGAAAAAGGGATAGAAAGTGTCTTTCAGGAGGCAATTGCTGAAAACTTCCCCAATCTTGGGAAGGAGATAGTCTCTCAGGCCATGGAGGTGCACAGATCTCTCAACAGAAGGGACCCAAGGAAGACAACACCAAGACATATAATTGTTAAAAGGACAAAGATCAAGGATAAGGACAGACTTTAAAAGCGGCTAGAGGGTGAAAAAAAATCACATACAAAGGAAAACCCATCAGGGTATCATCAGACTTCTCAACAGAAACCTTACAGGCCAAAAGGGAGTGGCATGATGTATTTAATGCAATGAAGCAGAAGGGCCTCAAACCAAGAATACTCCACCTCTAAAGATTATCATTTAAATTTGAAGGAGGGTTTAACAATTTTCAGATAAGCAAAAGCTGAGAGAATTTACCTCCCACAAACCACTTCTACAGTGCATTGTGGAGGGACTGCTATAGATGGAAGTATTCCTAAGGATAAATAGCTGTCACCAGGGGAAATACAACCACAGTAAATAAAGTAGAACAATTAATTACTAAGCAGATGCAAAATCAAATCAACTACCCCCAAAGTCAATCAAGGGATAGACAAAGAGTACAGAATATGATACCTAATATATAAAGAATGGAGGAGGAAGAAAAAGGAGGAAAAATAAAAAAGAACCTTTAGGTTGTGTTTGTAATAGCATATGAAGTGAGTTAAATTAGACTGTTAGATAGTAAGGGAATTACCCAGGAACCTTTGGTAACCACGAATATAAAGTCTGCAATGGCAATAAGTACATAACTATTGATAATCATCCTAGATGTAAATGGTCTGAATGCACCAATCAAAAGACATGGAGTCACTGAATGGATAAAAAAACAAGACCCATCTATATGCTGCCTACAAGAGACTCACTTCAAACCCAAAGACATACACAGACTGAAAGTAAAGGGATGGAAAAGATATTTCATGCAAACAATAGAGAGAAAAAAGCAGGAGTTGCAGTACTTGTATCAGACAAAATAGACTTCAAAACAAAGAAAGTAACAAGAGTCAAAGAAGGATATTATATAATGATAAAAGGGTCAATCCAACAAGAGGGTATAACTATTATAAATATCTAGCACCCAACACAGGATCACCTACATATGTGAAACAAATACTAACAGAATTAAAGGGGAAAATAGAATGCAATGCATTCATTTTGGGAGACTTCAACACACCACTCATTCCAAAGGACAGATCAACCAGACAGAAAATAAGTAAGGAGACAGAGGCACTGAACAACGTACTAGAACAGATGGACATAACGGACATCTATAGAACACTCCATTCAAAGGCAACAGGATACACATTCTTCTCAAGTGCACATGGAACATTTTCAAGAATAGATCATATACTAGGCCACAAAAAGAACCTCAGTAAATTCAAAAAGATTGAAATTGTACCAACCAGCTTCTCAGATCACAAAGGTATGAAACTAGAAATAAATTATATAAAAGAAATCAAAAAGCCCACAAACACATGGAGGCCTAATAGCATGTTCCTAAATCATGAATGGAGCAATGACGAAATAAAAACAGAGATCAAGCAATATGTGGAGACAAATGGCAACAATAATTCAACACCACAAAATATGTGGGATGCAGCGAAGGCCATGCTAAGAGGGAAGTATATTGCAATACAGTCCTACCTCAGGAAAGAAGAACAATCCCATATGAACAGTCTAAACTCACAATTAACAAAACTAGAAAAAGAAGAACAAATAAGGACCAAAGTCAGTAGAAGGAGGGACATAATAAAGATTAGAGCATAAATAAATAAAATCGAGAAGAATAAAACAATAGAAAGAATCAGTGAAAGCAGGAGTGGGTTCTTTGAGAAAATAAACAAAATAGATAAACCCCTAGCTAGACTTACCAAAAAAAAAAAAGTCTACAAACATTAACAGAATCAGAAGTGAGAAAGGAAAAATCACTACAGAAACCCTAGAAATACAAAGAATTAGAAGAGAATGTTATGAAAAATTATATGCTAACAAACTGGATAACCTAGAAGAAATGACAACTTTCTAGAAAAATACAACCTTCCAAGGCTGACCCAGGAAGAAACAGAAAATGTGAACAGACCAATTACCAGCAAGGAAATTGAATTGGTAATCTAAAAAACTACCAAAGAACAAAACCCCTGAACCACATGCTGAATTTTATCACACATTTAGTGAAGACCTAATACCCATCCTCCTTAAAGTTTTCCAAAAAGTAGAAGAGGAGGGAATACTTCCAAATTCATTCTACAAGGCCAGCATCACTCTAATACCAAAACCAGGCAAAGACACCACACACAAAATAAATTACAGACCAATATCCTTGATGAACATAGATGCAAAAATACTCAACAAAATATTAACAAACAGAATTCAAAAATATATCAAAGAGATCATTGAGCCTGATGAAGTAGCATTTATTCGAGGGATGTAAGGATGTACAACATTCTAAAATCCATTAGCATCATCCTCTACATCAATAAAAAGGACAAAAACCACATAATCATCTCCATTGATGCTGAAAAAGCATTTGACAAAATTCAACATCCATTCATGATAAAAACTCTCAACAAAATGGGTGTACAGAGGGCAAGGACCTCAACATAATAAAGGCCCTATATGACAAACTCACAGCCAACATAATACTTAACAGCGAGAAGCTGAAAGCTTTTCCTTTAAGATTGGGAACAAGACAAGGATGCCCACTCTCCCCATTTTTATTCAACATAGTTCTGGAGGTCCTAGCCACATCAGTCAGACAAAACAAAGAAATAAAAGGCATCCAGACTGGCAAGGAAGAAGTTAAATTATCCCTGTTTGCAGATGACATGATATTGTACATAAAAAACCCTAAAGAATCCACTCCAAAACTACTAGATCTAATATCTGAATTCAGCAAAGTTTCAGGATACAATATTAATACACAGAAATCTGTTGCATTCCTATACACTAATGATGAACTAGTAGAAAGAGAAATCAGGAAAATAATTCCATTCACAATTGCATCCAAAAGAATAAAATACCTAGGAATAAACCTAACCAAGGAAGTGAAAGACCTATACCCTGAAAACTACAAGACACTCATGAGAGAAATTAAAGAAGATACTAATAAATGGAACCCTCCCGTGTTCATGGCTAGGAAGAATTAATATTGTCAAAGTGGCCATCCAGCCTAAAGCAATCTACAGATTCAATGCAATCCCTATCAAAATACCAACAGCATTCTTCAACTAACTAGAGCAAATAGTTCTATTATTCATATGGAACCACAAAAGACCCCAAATAGCCAAAGCAATCCTGAGAAGGAAGAATAAAGCTGGGAGGATTATGCCCTCTGACTTCAAGCTCTACTACAAAGCCACAGAAATCAAGACAATATGGTTCTGGCACAAGAACAGACCCATAGATCAATGGAACAGAATAGAGAGCCCAGATATAAACCCAAGCATATATGGTCAATCAATATATGATAAAGGAGCCATGGACATACAGTGTGGAAATGACAGCCTCTTCAACAGCTGGTGTTGTCATAACTGGACAGCTACATGCAAGAGAATGAAACTGGATTACTGTCCAACTCCATACAGAAAAGTAAACTCAAAATGGATCAAAGACCTGAATGTAAATCATGAAACCATTGAACTCTTAGAAGAAAACATAGGCAAAAATCTCTGAAAATAAACATTAGCAACTTTTTCCTGAATGTCTTTCCTCAGGCAAGGGAAACAAAATAAAAAATGAACAAATGGGACTTCATCATGCTAAAAAGCTTCTGTACAGCAAAGGCACCATCAACAGAACAAAAAGGCATCCTATAGTATTGGAGAATATATTCATAAATGACATAGCCGATAAAGGGTTGACATCCAAAATATATAAAGAGCTCACGCACCTCAACAAACAAAAAGCAAATAATCCAATTAAAAAATGGGCAGAGGATCTGAACAGACACTTCTCCAAAGAAGAAATTCAGATGGCCAACAGGCACATGAAAAGATGCTCCACATCACTAGTCATCAGGGAAATGCAAACTAAAACCACAATGAGATATCACCTTGCACCAGTTAGGATGGCCACCATCCAAAAGACAAACAACAACAAATGTTGGCAAGGATGTGGAGAAAGGGGAACCCTCCTACACTGCTGGTGGGGATGTAAACTAGTTCAACCATTGTGGAAAGCAGTATGGAGGTTCCTCAAAAAACTCAAAATAGAAATACCATTTGACCCAGGAACTCCACTCCTAGGAATTTACCCTAAGAATGCAGTAGCCCAGTTTGAAAAAGACATATGCACCCCTATGTTACAATAGCCAAGAAATGGAAGCAACCTAAGTGTCGATCAGTAGATGAATGGATAAAGAAGATGTGGTACATATACACATGTAATATTATTCAGCCCTAAGAAGAAAACAAATCCTACCATTTGCAGCAACATGGATGGAGCTAGAGGGTATTATGCTCAGTGAAATAAGCCAAGCCGAAAAAGACAAGTATCAAATGATTTCACTCATCTGTGGAGTATAAGAACAAAGAAAAATCTGAAGGTACAAAACAGCAGCAGACTCACAGAACCCAAGAATGGACTAATAGTTACCAAAGGGAAAGGGACAAGGGACTGGGGTGGGGGAGGGGAAGGGAGGCATAAAGGGAAAAAGGGGCATTACGATTGGCACACATAATGGGGGGGGCACAGGGAGGGGTGTACAACACAGAGAAGACAAGTAGTGACTCTGTAGCATCTCACTACGCTGATTGACAGTGACTGTCATGGGCTAGGTGTGGGGGACTTGATAATGGGGGAATCTAGTAACCACATTGTTGCTCATGTTATTGTATATTAATGATATCAAAATAAAAAAAACTAAAAAGAAACACAGTGGAGAGAGAGAGAAGTTTAAGGCAGGTGGGGAGAGAGAGAAGGCTAAGGCAGGGCTGGCATTTTAGGCAATGGATACAAATGTCCTCAGACGGTACATGTCAAGTGTAGGATCTCAAGAAATGTATCTTTTCTTTGTCCCAACACCCTCGATCATTAGCACCAACAACAGAAGATGCAAAGTGAATTTTATGACTATTAAATTATAAAACATAGAAAAAATTAAAATGCCCAGTTCTGGAAAGGATGTAATTTAACTGATACAAGCATGTATTTCTGCTGGCAGTGTAAAGCCCTTTGGAAAGCAATTTGGCAACACATTTCATGATCTACTAAAATGCTTATAAACCTGACTCGGTAATTTTATTCCTATGAATCTGTCTCCAAAAGTAATATAATTTAATAATCACAGAGATGATTGTTGCAGTGTTATTTGTGATCTCAGAAACAACCTGAATATTCAGCAATAGAGTTATGTTTAAATGAAGTATGGCTTACCACCTACATAGAATATTATGCAGTCATTAACATGGTGATCATGCCCATTATGTAGCAATAGGAAAAACGTTTATGATATAATTTTAAATTTAAAAGAGGGATGCGAATTATATCCTGTAATTACTATGCTATAAAAATCATATGTGTAAATGCATAAGATTTAAAAGAAAACATGGAAAAGCGAATTCGAGGATGTGTAAACTTACAGTAGTTAAAAAATACACTTGTCATCTTGTTGTCTTTGTCAAATGTTTAACAAGTCCTTCCACGGGATTGTTCACATCATGGGGTAGGCAGTAGGAAGAGGACAAGCTTGACAGGAAAGAAACATAACTCAGTTTTCCCCACTGCTAAAGGATGACCTTGGGCTGGCCACTTAGGTTCTATCCCTCGATTTGCTTATTAGTAAAATGAGGTGAATAGTATTTGTCCTACGTAATGGGGTAATTCTGAGAGTAAAATGGGTGGCATAATACGACAGTGCTTTGAGAAGCTAAAAGGTACCATGTAACTATTGTCATCACATATATTTGAAAAGTCTCTTGAAGTTGATTACAAAAAAAAAAAATGAAGGTAGAAGCAATTATCCAATAGCTTAGTAGTAACTGCTTTCGACATTTTAAATTTTCCATTTTCCCTAGGAATAACACAGTAATGCCACCTTACTGATATTTTCCAGGTAAAATAGTCTAGATTCTGCCCCCACCTTGTGTCTTGAATGTCTTCACTGTCATTGGATCGTTGCCTTGAACTACAAACCTGGGCAGGATCCTCTGGTGAACATCTGGGCTCCACTTCAAGCTGTCAGTTCCCTTCTAGTATTTTTTACTTGTTACTGCAAATATCTCACCTCCTATTCACCCTGTTACCCTCTGACCTAGAACGGATCCATTTCTGCATTGCAACTGCTCAGATTAACCTCGACCCCCTTTATGCATTTCCCGTATATAAGAGAATGGCCTGGAAGCAATGACGGCCCAGTAGCAACAAGCCCACTCAGTGCCTATATTGTGGTTTCGATACCTACTCCAGTCAGAGGGGCCAGGCTTCTCTGATTATGGCTGACTCTAGGACTGGGGCAGGAACACGCAAGATGAGCCTAGCCACCTTGTAGTGCCAGAAACAAAGGAAGTGAAAAAATACACACACACACACACACACACACACACACACACACAATGATGCGGGTATGTGGAAGGACATAGGGGTTGACTACAAGAACTCCTAGCGGCCAAAGCTGGAACAATTTGAGCAACAATGAAGTATTTATTTATTTAAATAATTGGATTATAACCCATAGTATAAAATAAATAGCAAGGATCCCACACTGAAGTACATAAATGAGAAAAGACAAATCTGTGAGGCATAAGTGAAATCGTTAAGGTAGACACTTCATCTCAGGGAGCTGGAGTATGATTTTCCACTCCTTAGGTGAGGACTGAGCTTGGCGACTTCCATCCACAGAGGACAGCATGGAAAGAGAAGAAAGAATGACTTTACAGCAAAGAAAATTGACAAATACTACCTCAGCCAGTGATCAAAATTAGTATTAATAGTCATAAATCATGTGTATAATATATACCCTTGATATGATGTGATGAGAATGTCACTTTACCTCTGTGATTTTCCCAAAACTCATAAACCCAGTCTAACCACAAGAGAAATATCAAAGAAATCTCCACTGAGAGATATTCTAATAACACCTGATCAGTATTCCTCAAAGCGGTCAAGACCATCAAAAAGAAAGCAAGTCTGGGAAACCGTCACAGCTCAAAGGAGTGTAAGGAGGTGGGACACAGAAATGCAATATGGCATCCTGGATGGGATCTGAAACAGAATAAGACATTAGGTAAGAACTTATAAAATCAGAATAAAGTATGGACGTTAGAGAGTAATATGTGATTGTCGGTTCATTAACTGTGAAAATCTGCTATGCTAATGTAAGATGTTAATAGTAGGAGGAACTGGCTGTAGATATATGGGAACTTTTGTGCTATCATCACAGCTTCTTTGTAAACCTAAATATTCTGAAATAAAGCTTACTTTAAAATAATGCTTATTAAAAAAGAAAGTTCTCAGAGATTAGTCAGTATATCTTCTTTGCTGAATTACCTGAGAGTCACAGACAGACCTAAAGTCCAAATTCTTTACTATCTAGACTTTGACTTCAACCATTGCCTATTACTAATTATTCATAAATTCGCCTAACATCTACTTGTCAGCCTGTCCAGCAATATTACTTTACATATCAATCAAGAAGTAGAGATAATTGATGAAAAAGAGAAGAATATTGGAGAAAAATAAGTCTCATGCTTCTGTTGAGGAGCAGGGCTTAAGGGCTGGACTGCAGTGGGGTGGATCTGACCAAGGCGTGGGGTCGAGGAGCAGCTGTGGTGGATACTGCTGACCCAAAGCAGAAGGCCAGCCTGGTAGGTCACGAGACAACACCCCCAAAGAGCAGAGAAATAAAAAACAAGGGGTCATCTAGCATGTTAGCCTGTCTCAGGAGAGGCCAGTGTGGGTCAGCATGGATGAAAGACGCACAGAGCGGCGTCCCAGAGTGCTTGCTGGTGCACGTACAACAGGCAGTTGCCACTGGATGAGTTACCAGCAGGACAATGATTCAGAAGCCACTGAGTTGGTGGGACACTGGGGCAGAGCCTCTGACGTCCTTCTCCTCTCTGCCCTCCCCACCAAAGAGAAATATGTTTCATTTCAACCCCAGTCCTGAAATGATCACCGTACTTAATAGACATTTACCACAAGAGGCATGAAAAGTAAGGATCTGATAATCAGTGGAAATAGAAGATTAAGATTAGACATTGGGAATGAAGCAGAAACCCAGGTTTATTTAACAAACACTTATAGAGCTCTTATGTGTCAGTCTATTCTAAAGCACCTCAGAAGTGTTAATTGATTCATTAGATCCTCATAGGAGAAGAAAAATTTTTAGTATCATTTTACTCCCAATGCTTAGGTCAGTACATGCTTCATAATAGGCCCTCAATAAATGTCTTTTGTAAGCAACAAACGAATAAAGGAGGAAGGGAGAGGACAAAGGGGATAGGAAGGGGCTAGAAGGGGAGATGGAAGTAGGGGAGGGAAAGAGAGAGGGAAGAAAGAATTAATCACTAATTCTCGAAGTCTAGGTTGAATCTACTTTCATATCTCTTGTCTGGATCAGGAGTGGTTCTAGAGATGTCAGGGAAGGGATTAAGAAGGTTATGCTGTCTTTGAGGAAGGGATGGGCACCAACGAATGGCTGACGTTTATTATCACTCAGTACATGTTAGCATTGTGCATACGTAAGTCCAAAGCCTATACATCACCTTCTTGTTTATATTACTATTATCTCTCACTTTACATATAAGGAAAGTTAACACTTATATTTAATAACAGCCTAGGTGATACAGATTATCAGGTACAAGGCTGAAGTTCAAACTCAAGTTAAATTTCCTGCTCTTAGCCCCTGTACAAAACTCTAGGCTAGGATCAGATAGAGCCTGACACAGTAGATCAAAACGTGGGCCTGTTTTTGAAGCAAGCAGTGTGGTGCCCATTTTAAGCTATCTACTTGTAAGTGTAAGAAGCACATTCTACTGAGTCAACACTGAGTCAGAAAGATGTAAAGGGACATGGCCAGGAAAGGGGGTGGTGGGGAAAGAGGGTGGACAAGGTAAGATAAAGGGCCTGGGCATTTACATCCTGAAAATCAGTATCTGTTTTAAAATCTTGCTGATGATTCTAAAAGGCAGAGGATATTAAATAAACTCTGTCATGTGAGTTGGATATATACAACAGCAAGTAAAATAGTCTAAAAATAAGTCAATTTATATGACAGGAATTTTGAAAGCCATTCAAACACAGCACATATTTGTATATGAATTACTCTTTGGTTAAATTTCTTTTGGTCTTATACTGTTACTAATACTGGAAAGGGGAAACTTCTAATAGTAAAATATTAACTAATCCAAAACTGAGGAACTCACAATATCAGATTTGGAGTTTTGATAAGGTCCCCTTCAGTCAAGAACCAAAAGTGTCCTCATTTTTAGGCACTTTGGTCAGAGTTCCATCTTTAAGAGCTTCAGAGACACATTCAAAGGATCGGAATCATGGAGCTCGGGAGGTGGCCTGCGCCCTGACTTCTTGCAGCCTTGTTCTTGGACGTCAGCTCTTCAGTCTTGGTTTTAGTCTCAGAGCTGGGGTATTAACCTTACTCTTTAGAACTTAGTGTAAAATGGCGCCAGCTCAGAATCTGGTCTTGGACCAGGAATGTCAAATTCACTTCCTATCACATCCCAGCCCAATTTATTAGTAATTGCTGCCTGGATTGCTCAGTTAAAGCTGACTGTAAATTTGCATCCTGACTCAGGAAAGAATCCGGTGATCAACTAGTGATGTCTGCTGCGAATGTTGAGGGGAGAACTGTGGGAAAGGTGCCACGTGTGACATCTGTGTCCCCTTGAGGCTTCCATTTCTAGTGTGACCTAGAGAGGACTCTATCTGTGTGATTCGCACCCGCCTACCCTGAAAACAGTGGGTGAGTTAACTAATCCTCTGCCAGCCCTAAGCACTGGCTCTTCCACGCATAGGCTCCGGGCACTGCCCACAGTCGGGGAATGAGGCAGCCGTGAGCAGCCCCCCAGCCCTGAGCTGTCAACACTCAATTCCATCTGCTTCTCTCCGTGTGACAAATTTACCCCAAGATCCACCAAGTGTCCCGGGACACTGGCCTGGCTCCCACTATTCTTGCATTAAACATGTAGGTCAAGGCACTCCTAAAGGTAGATTTATGTCAAGTCATTTGGTCCCTTTTGCCAAACTTTATTTCCCACCCCTCAGTTTTCATGGCAGACATTGCTAATCTATCACTGAATCTCTTCTCATTGAACTCAGACAACATTATGAAGGAGACTACATTAAGCTTGAAGTTTCCCTCCCCAGGTCCTGCTTTTAGTTTCTCCCTAATCCAGCCTGCCTGGAGTCTTTCACCACAGTTCCTTCCCTGGCAAAATACCTTTTTTTCTCCTCATGACGTCCCCTTCACCTCAAAATATAGGAATTCATTGTCTGCTCCTTCAAAACTAAGCTCTCAGTCTGAGTACATCTGAGGCATTTAAGCGATGCTGGCTGTGTGAAAAGAGGGGAGGAAAAAAGCGTCAAGAAAAAACATGCCCATTCAATGCAAGGGGTACATGCCAGAAGGAAATGAAATACACTGAATACTGTCAATTTGTGTACAGCAACACAGGGCGGATGCTGACTGTTCGCTGGAGCCCTGCATGTAAAGGCTTTGAAACAGTTGAAGAGCAAGCCCCAGCTAGGTGGCACTGTGTTTAAGTAAATAATTTAAAACCCAACTACAGTAAGCCTACAATGCTGGGAATTTTGTTACACAGAAAATGGCTTCCATAGCGTAAGCGGCAATTACTCAAGCTACAGGGCACCATGAAACAATTGGAGTTTTCTGGGCATAAGGTTGTCATATTTAGCAAACTAAAATACAGAAGTCCGGTTAGCTTTGACTTTCAGATAAACAATGAATGCTTTTTAGTATAAGTATGCCTTATGCACCATCTGGGACACACACTTGCACAAAAAATTATTTATCATTTATCTGAAATTCAAAGTTAACTGTGCATCTTGTTTTTTATCTGGCAGCTCTATGTGGACGTCTATTGTACGTCTGGCCTAGCATTAGGCACACACATTTGCCTGTCTCTGACCCCCATGTTAGCTCCCCAGCCCCTTGCTGCCCAACTCCCAAGTTTCTCTGGAGATCTAACTCTGCAAAGAGTTAGTTACTCTATCAGTCTATGTCACATCTGTCCGTTTTCTTCCTCTTGGCTTCCCATCACGGCCAGGATAGTCTGGCCATGACACCAAGGCAGTAACGCTGATACGGCCACTCCTTCCAGGTGCGACAGCATCTTCTGGGTACCACACTACTCCTCAGGGAGCTCCGGCATCACCAGGCAGGGCCTGAGTCCCACCACTCTCTCTGCACACCACATGCTTTCTAGGTACTACGGCAGCCTCTGCTAAGAAGCGCCACATCCACCGGGAGCTATCTCATCCATTTGACTGTGATACTCCTTCTCTGGGGGTGGACATCTCATGCCAGGTAGGTGTGTGGCCGCTGAAGCCAAGGCGCTGAAGCAGGCTGTGGGCTGTGTCCTCTGCAGAAACAGGCAGAAGGAGTATACAGACTTGTTAGACTTGTACTTCCCTATATGGACCTCCGAAGAATTTTTGCCTGTGTTCCAGTATCTTAGAGTTGCAAGTGGAAGTAAATAGCGCTTTCAACTTCTTACTTCAAGCTCGCCCTGTCATATTGTCCAACACCAACATAATTCCTCATACTGCACAGTGGTCGGAAATGAATTGGATCTAGGACTGAATTTGGCCCCCGGCCGCTCCACCCCCTGGCTCTGCTCAGAAACCTCTCTCCTATGAAACAGACATTTGCTACTGGGTAAGGCATGTTGGCTTATTCCTCCCCCAAGGTGCATTTTCTCCTAAGAAGTTGCATAATCATGCAGAAATGACCCCCAAGGTGAATGTTTAATCTTTGGTTTTATTTAATCCCTATATAACCCAGTAGGAAAGCTGTTATTTCCATTTTATAGTGAGGAATCTGAGATCCGAAGTAAGTTATACATGAGAGAAATACACCTCCGTCATAATCACCTGCTGCTCTCTTCGTCATTGACTTTCACTCTGCCTCTAGAACATGTCAAGGTCCTTCCTGCCCTTATACTGTCCAGAAAGTGTCTACCCGTAGGCTGACTCCTCACTGCTCCGTTTTAGTTCAAATGTCATCCTTCAGAGAGGCCTTCCATGACCTGCCTTTCTACAGAAACTTTCATAGCCATGAGTCATTCTCCATCCCCAAGACTCTTTTATTCTTCTTAGCTCTTATCAATTTGCAAAATCGTTTGTTTATTATTATTATTTATCAGTTATCTGTCTTCCCCACTAGAATATAAACTCCAAGAAAGAAAGAACCTTGAACCTGCTTTATCCAGGAGCTGAATAGTTGCTGAATGAATAAACAGATCTAAAACCTAAACTTTTGTAACACGCCATAATTAAAGCTAGGGATAATTATAAAATCTCCTCCTTCTTAGCTACTGAAAATACTTTAGCAGATGCTTTATGAATATGAATATGTAAATAAACACACATGCACACACACATTCTACAGACAGCATTAATAAAGATCAAAGAATCTGGTATTGAAGAGAAAGCAAATGGCAATGGTTGAAAGATGGCTTTTTTGACCCAAAATAAAATTTGGCCACTTAATAATTTGTCCTTATCAGAAAATCTACTTAATCTAATTCAGTTAAAAGTCTCTTTCCTAGGTGTCAGCCTTCATGCTAGGGACATTTTTTGAAGAATTTCATTTTATTTTTCAAAATAAATAACCCCAACTCCTTGAGTCTTCTCTTAGGGGTCCCACTGCTTCTTCTCCATGGGATCCAGATATAAATATATTGGTCCTTGAGACTTCTTCTGCAACTTAAATCAAGTACTGTGAACTCAAATGCCTGTAAGGCCAGGAAGATAATAAACATGAGTTATCCTTTGGCCTTAACGTGACTGTGTTTACATTGTATCTGTGAGGGGTTCACGCCCAGGGAAAGCATCGGCGGCTGCAGTGGGCAACTTCTTGCCACTGACCCTGAGTCGCTGGATCTTCTAAGATTCCAAGAGAAGCCAGAAATCAGAAATTTTATGAGATGTTTTTAGTTTCAGTTTATGAAACACTTTAGGCTACATAAGTCTGTTTGTGTACCCAATGAAACGTGCCAGCCGTTGGTTTGGGATTCCCACATAATAATTCCCTAGGTGCCCTTCTCAAGATGCGTGCAGCCTTTGGCTCTCGAAGACCTCCGACTATCCGCGTTAGGACACATCATTCAACTAGACCGTGCTGGTCAAGCAGCATGTCATGTGGCACCGTCAGTGACGATCACAGTCCTCTCAGCGCGTGTAAATGCCTAAGGCAGCCCTGGCTATTGTTAGTACTGCATATTAGAGGCAACTTGCCTTTCTTTTGGGTCATACATTCATTTTTTTATATTGGGGTTTTCTCTGTTCATCTGTATTGCAGACTTCCTTCATTTGTAGCTTGTTGGCATTCAAGCCACTGATACAGTCTAGTCATACCATCAAAGAGTAATGAATCTCAGTTACCTAGTGTACAGTGATTTTTTTCTTTTTCTTTCAGAGGTCTTCCTTAGCTAGTAATCTAATGTATCATGTTTAATAGGCCCATTCACAGTACTTCAACAGCATGTTGTATATTCTATACCTGAACTATTAATTATACATTAAAATTATCTCATAAATTCAGCTCTTCCTCTGTACCAAAACAGTTCCTGTCAGTTTAATTCCTCTTTTTCCATTACAATAGACTTTCAGTTGTTTCCTGACCTCAAGATTCATGTCCATTTTGCCAATCATTCACACTGTTGCCCAAATAAATATTCTAAGATCATGGTTTGACCAAATCAGATAAATATTCATAGCTAATTATCCATAGGATAAGTCTATCCTATGTTGCAATATTATAAGGCCCCAGTATATATTTAAAATGGCATCTTTTGGTATTCTCCCAAACAACCTAATAGTCAGTCCCAATTCTGCAGAGACCACTTGTTTTCTACCCTCTTTGACTTTGCCATGTCCACATGATGTCCATATGGTGTAGATACGATACATCCCTGATCATTCTTTTCTGCTGAGAGCGATTGTACCATTCAGACTCTGATCAAATATCACCTCTATTTGATCATTTCCTCAACAATCCCAGGTAGTAAGTCTGTGTCATGTCTCTGTTTTGTATCTTTATTAGTTAATTTATAGGCCCACTACTCAATAAATAAAACTAAAAAACAGTAGGCACTCATTAAAATATTTCAATATAGATAAATGAATTGTTTCAAGATTCTTCGGTAATAACACAATGGCTAAAAGCTAGGATTTGGAAAACAAAAAGCATGATTTCAAAATCCAAATCTCACACTTATTAGATGGGTAATTTTAAGCAAGTCAAATTACCTGTCTTGGTCTCAGTTTGCTCTTTGAAAGATGTCATTAAAAAAATGAAAGGGCAAACCATAGCCGGGGAGAAAAATCTTGAAACATATATGTGAGAGAGTATATATGAAAAAATAAACATAGGAAGAAATGTTTAATATCTTTAGGTGTCACAGAAATACAAATCAAAACCATAATGAGATATCACTACATACCCATTACAATGGCTAAAATAAAAAAATAATAAAAAGTCTGACCCTATTATATGTTGTTGAGTGTGTGGAGTAAGTAAAACTCTCATTCACTACTATTGAGAATATAGAATAAGAACCATAACTTTAATATAAATTTTAGTTTGGTAAAAAGTTTGGTAAAAAGTTAAACATGCATTCACTATACATCTAGCCATTCCATAACTATGTATTTACTCAAAAGAAACAAAAACATATGTTCATTCAAATTGTATGTGAATATCATAGAAGCTTTATTTGTAATAGCCAAAAATTGGGTAGAATCCACAAGTCCATTAGCAGTTAAATGAATAAACAAATTGCAGTAAAGCCATACAATGGAAAACTATTCAGCAATAAAAAGAGGAAAGAATTAATGATAGACACATTTAAATTAATGCAAAAATCATTATGCTGAGTAAAAGAAGCCAAGTAAAAATAGTGCCTCTTTATGATTTCATTTATGTAAAATTCTAGAAAATGCAAACTAATCCATAGTGACAGAAAGTAAACTAGGAATGGAGGAAGGGTGGACTTTAAAGGGACATGAGGAAACTTTTGGGGATGGTGGCTATATTTACTATCTTTATGATGGTGGCTTTACAAGGTATGTATATATCAAAACATGTCAAATTGTACATTCTACATATTTTGTACTTCAATTCTATCTTAAAGATGTATAAAGGAGTATCTGCGTGCTCTGCCCAGCTGGTTGGGAATTTGAGGAGCTTCAGGTGCTCCATACCCCTGACTGCCTACTCAGCTCCAAGGCCACCCACTGTGACATGGAGCGGGCTACACCTTCCTCCTAGCCTGCCAGCACTGGTTCACAAACTGGCAATCACTGTGCTGGCATCAGGCCAGCCAGAGGGAGGCCCCACCTACAACAGCTAGAGACGCAAAGCACAGAGGCTTACAAGTGTGTGCTTGGCCCACTGGCTCTGACACAGGAGACAGGCAGGGCAGACAGGAAGCAGGAAACAGATCTTTCCTCACCTCAGGCACAAGCTCTGCTCCCCTACGACCCCCAACCTCACTCTAGGGGCTGAGCAGCTCCAGAGACTGGAGCTTCTGCACACTAGTGGGCACCACACAGAAATATAAATGTCAAAAGAATATGGTTCAGACCAAAATCTCACAAACCCCAGAAAAAGAGCCAAATGAAACTGAACTCACTAATCTTCCTGAAAGTGAGTTCAAAATAAAAATCATAAACATACTTATGGAGGTACAGAAAAATATTCAAGAACTCAGGAACAAATTTAAGCTGGAGATTCAATCATTAAGAAATTCCATATCTGAAATGAAACATACCATGGAGGGATTTAAAAACAGATTATATGAAGTAGAAGAGATGGTAAATGGAATAGAAATTAAAGGAGAGGAATACAAAGAAGCTGAGGCACACAGAAAAAAAAAGAATCTCTAAGAAAGAAAGAATATTGAGAGAATTGTGTGACCAATCCAAATGGAACAATATTCACATAATAGGGGTACCAGAAGAAGAAGAGAGAGAAAAGGGGTAGAAAGTGTCATTGAGGAGGTAATTGCTGAAAACTTCCCCAATCTGGGGAAGGAGATAGTCTCTCAAGCCATGGAGGTGCACAGATCTCACAACACAAGGGTCCCAAGGAAGATAACATCAAGACATATAGTAATTAAAATTGCAAAAATCAAGGATAAAGAAAGACTTTTTAAAGCAGCTAGAGAGAGAAAAAACATCACGTACAAAGGAAAACCCATCAGACTATCATCAGACTTCTCAACAGAAACCTTACAGGCCAAAAGGGAGTGGCATGATATATTTAATGCAATGAAGCAGAAGGGCCTTGAACCAAGAATACTCTTTTTAAATTTGAAGGAGGGATTAAACAATTTTCAGATAAGCAAAAGATGAGAGAATTTAACTCCCACAAACCACCTCTACAGTGTATTTTGGAGGGACTCCTATAGACGGAAGTATTCCTAAGGCTAAATAGATGTCACCCAAGGGATAGACACAGAGTACAGAATATGATTCATAACTCACAAACAATGGAGGAGGAAGAAAAAGGAGGGAAAAAAAGGAACTTTTAGGTTGTGTTTGTAATAGCATAGGAAATGAGTTAAATTAGACTGTTAGATAGTAAGGGAATTACCCTTGAACCTTTGGTAACCACGAATATAAAGTCTGCAATGGCAATAAGTACATACCTATTGATAATCACCCTAAATGTAAATGGTCTGAAACACCAATCAAAAGACTCAGAGTTACAGAATGTATAAAAAAATAAGATCTATCTATATTCGGCCTACAAGAGACTCACTTCAAACTCAAAAACATACACAGACTGAAAGTAAAGGGATGGAAAAAGATATTTCATGCAACTAATAGGGAGAAAAAAGCAGGAGTTGCAGCACTTGTATCAGACAAAATAGACTTCAAAACAAAGAAAGTCACAAGAGACAAAGAAGGACATTACATAATGATAAAAGGATCAGTCCAACAAGAGAAGATAACTATTATAAATATCTATGCACCCAACACAGGATCACCTACATATGTGAAACAAATACTAACAGAATTAAAGGGGGAAATAGAATGCAATGCATTCATTTTGGGAGACTTCAACACACCACTCATTCCAAAGGACAGATCAACCAGACAGAAAATAAGTACAGAGACAGAGGCACTGAACAACATATTAGAACAGATGGACATAACGGACATCTACAGAACACACCATCCAAAAGCAACAGGATACACATTCTTCTCAAGTGCACATGGAACATTTTCAAGAATAGATCATATACTAGGCCACAAAAAGTGCCTCAGTAAATTCAAAAAGATTGAAATTGTACCAACCAGCTTCTCGTATCACAAAGGTATTAAACTAGAAATAAATTACACAAAGAAAACAAAAAAGCCCACAAACACACGGAGGCTTAATAACATACTCTTAAATAATCAGTGGATCAATGACCAAATAAAAAAAGAGATCAATATATGGAGACAAGTGACAATAATTCAACACCACAAAATCTGCGGGATGCAGCAAAGGCCAGACTAAGATGGAACTATATTGCAATACAGGCCTACCTCAGGAAAGAAGAACAATCCCAAATGAACACTCTAAATTCACAGTTAATTAAACTAGAAAAGGAAGAACAAATGAGGCCCAAAGACAGTAGTACAAGGGACATAATAAAGATTAAAGCAGAAATAAATAAAATTGAGAAGAATAAAATAATAGAAAGAATCAATGAAAACAGGAGCTGGTTCTTTGAGAAAATAAACAAAATAGATAAACCCCTAGCCAGATTATATCAAGAAAAAACAGAATCTACATACCTAAAAAAAATCAGAAACGAGAAAGGAAAAGTCACTCTGGACCCCACAGATATACAAAGAATTATGAGAGAATAGTATGAAAAATTATATGGTAACAAAGAGGATAACCTAGAAGAAATTGACTGCTTTCTAGAAAAATGCACACTTCCAAGGCTGATTCAAGAAGAAACAGAAAATCTGAATAGACCAATTACCAGCAAAGAAATTGAATTGGTAATCAAAAAACTACCCCACCAGATGGTTTCACTGCTGAATTTTATCAAACATTTAGTGAAGACCTAACACCCATCCTCCTTAAAGTTTTCCAAAAAGTAGAAGAGGAAGGAATACTCCCAAACTCATTCTACGAGACCAACATCACTCTAATACACCACAAAAAAAGAAAATTACAGACCAATATCCCTGGTGAACATAGGTGCAAAAAAAAACTCAACAAAGTATTAGCAAACCAAATTCAAAAATACATCAGAAATATAATCCATCATGATCAAGTGGGATTCATCCCAGGGATGCAAAGATGGTACAACATTCGAAAAACCATCAACATCATCCACCATATCAGCAAAAAGAAAGATGAAACCACATGATCATCTCCATAGATGCTGAAAAAGTATTCGACAAAATTCAACATTCATTCATGATAAAAGTTCTCAACAAAATGGGTATAGAGGACAAGTACCTCAACATAATAAAGGCCATATATGACAAACCCACAGCCAACATTATACTTAACAGAGAGGGGCGGAAAGCTTTTCATCTAAGATCGGGAACAAGACAGGGGTGCCCACTCTCACCTCTTTTATTCAACATAGTTCTGGAGGTACTAGCCACGACAATCAGACAACACAAAGAAATAAAATGCATCCAGATTGGCAAGGAAGAAGTCAAACTGTCCCTGATTGCAGATGACATGATACTGTACATTAAAAACCCTAAAGAATCCACTCCAAAACTACTAGAACTACTATCTGAATTCAGCATAGTTGCGGGGTACAATATTACTACACAGAAATCTGTTGTATTCCTATACACTAACAATGAACTAGCAGAGAGAGAAATCAGAAAAACAATTCCATGCACAATTGCATCCAAAAGAATAAAATACCTAGGAATAAACCTAACCAAGGAAGTGAAAGACCTATACCCTGAAAACTACAAGACACTCCTAAGAGAAATTAAAGAAGATACCAATAAATGGAACCCTCCCGTGTTCATGGCTAGGAAGAATTAATATTGTCAAAATGGTCATCCAGCCTAAAGCAATCTACAGATTCAATGCAATCCCTATCAAAATACCAACAGCATTCTTCAACTAACTAGAGCAAATAGTTCTAATATTCATATGGAACCACAAAATACCCCAAATAGCCAAAGCAATCCTGAGAAGGAAGAATAAAGCTGGGAGGGTTATGCTCTCTGATTTCAAGCTCTACTACAAAACCACAGAAATCAAGACAATATGGTACTGGCACAAGAACAGACCCATAGATCAATGGAACAGAATAGAGAGCCCAGATATAAACCCAAGCATATATAGTCAATTAATATATGATAGAGGGAGCCTTGGATCTACAATGGGGAAATGACAGCCTCTTCAACAGCTCGTGTTGGCAAAACTGAACAGCTACATATAAGAGAATGAAACTGGGTTACTGTCTATTACTGTCTAACCCCATACACAAAAGTAAACTCAAAATGGATCAAAGACTGGAATGTAAGTCATGAAACCATAAAACACTTAGAAAAAAACATAGGCAAAAATCTCTTGGACATAAACACGCGCAACTTCTTCATGAACATATCTCCCCGCGCAAGGGAAACAAAAGCAAAAATGAACAAGTGGCACTATATCAAACTAAAAAGCTTCTGTGCAGCAAAGGACACCATCAGTAGAACAAAAAGACATCCTACAGTATGGGAGAATATATTCATAAATGACATATCTGATAAGGGGTTGACATCCAAAATATATAAAGAGCTCATGCACCTCAACAAACAAAAAGAAAATAAGCCAATTAAAAAATGGGCAGAAGAGCTGAACAGACACTTCTCCAAAGAAGTTCAGATGACCGACAGGCACATGAAAAGATGCTCCACATCACTGGTCATCAGGGAAATGCAAACTAAAACCACAATGAGATATCACCTCACACCAGTTAGAATGGCCAACATCCAAAAGACAAACAACAACAAATTTTGGTGAGGATGTGGAGAAAGTGGAACACTCCTACACTGCTGGTGGGAATGTGAATTATTTCAACCATTGTGGAAAGCAGTATGGAGGTTCCTCATAAAACTCAAAATAGAAATACCCAATAACATTTGACCCAATAATTCCACTCCTGCTAATTCACCCTAAGAATGCAGCAGCCCAGTTTGAAAAAGACATATGCACCCCTATGTTTATTGCAGCACTATTTACAATAGCCAAGAAATGGAAGCAACCTAAGTGTCCATCAGTAGATGAATGGATAAAGAAGAGGTGGTACATATACACAATGGAATATTATTCAGCCATAAGAAGAAAACAAATCCTACCATTTGCAACAACATGGATGGAGCTAGAGGGTATTATGCTCAGTGAAATAAGCCAGATGGAGAAAGACAAATACCGTGTGATTTCACATATTTGTGGAGTATAAAAGCAAAGCAAAACAGAAGGAACAAAACAGCAGTAGACTCATAGACACTGTGAAGTGACTAGCGGTTATCAGTGGGAAAGGGTGGGGTAAATGGGGTGAGAGTGAGGGGGATAAGGGGGCACAATGATTCACAATCACAATATAAGTGAGTCACGGGGACAGCGGTACAGCATGGAGAATATAGTCAATGATTCTGTAACATCTTTCTACACTGAAAGATCGTAACTGCACTAGAGGGGATGAGGATTTAATAATACAGGGTAACTGTTGAACCACTGTGTTGTATATTTGAAACCAGTATAAGATGGTATATCAATGATACTTCAACTAAAAAAAAAAAAGAGTGCAAAAGGGGTTCAGGTCACAAAACAGTAAAGAAATAACGGCATTTTCTTTCCTTAAATAAAGGCAATAAAATGATCCACTCAACAGGTATTTACTGAATGCCTACTATACATGCAAAGCACTGTGGAGCCACCAGTCAGTTTCAAAGAATAAAGAGATGGAGTTTCTGACAAATTGTGACTTCAGTGTGTTTCATCCCACATGATTTTGCACTGACAAAAAGTGACTAAAAGGCAAAAGAGAAACTACAAAGATGGTGTTCCAAAGTCCCTTTGAGGATAAAGACTCTATAATAAAAAAAGCCCGCCTACAAAAATAAAAAAAAACAAGAACATCAAAATAATAAAGATAAAGGTGGGAACAAATTAGTTAGGAAATAAAATTGAATAGAATAAGAAAAAACATTTTTTTTCTTTAGGGAAAAACTTAAAACTCCACAGGAAATGTTTAAAAGAGAACAAAATCATGATTCAGTTCATGTTCAAGGAACTAGTATTAGACTTACTTTAATGTAATCAAAAAACTAAAACTAGATAAAAAAAATTTTTTATTCTTTTTTAAATATTGAAAAATGAATATGACAAGTGTGGTCCCTGGGAGAAGAAAGGCTCCTGAGGTCAACTTCGCACTCACTCTAGCATTCTGTTTGGGAGAGATTTCCAAAGCATTTCTCAGAAAATTGAAGAAGCAGAAAAGAGCTAATAACTGGTTGGAGGAAAAGGTAACTGGGTAAAGGAAATGTATATTAGACTTGGGGGAATTTAAGACATCTTGAATTGTTTGGGCAGTGCCTTGGGGAAAGGAAACCACTGAGAAGATGCCTGAGCAATTTGCACAGACATTCTCCACAAGTCAGCTAAAACTCTAAATTGTGCATGTGCAGGGTTATGAGTCCGTGAGGACAAACAAAGAATAAGTTCTGGAGGACTGAGAGGCTAACAAATATTGAGACGTCTCAGCGTGCTACAGAAACTTTGGCACTCCCAGATGGAGATAGCCTGATGAACTACTTGAGCGTTCAATTGACAACTGAGAAAGCAGATGCCTTAGAAGTTAGGACCACAGCCTAAAATACTGCTCTTGTAACATGCTAGGACCAGGAGCAAATGAGAGCCAAGTAATCTACCACAAATATAATTGTTCATCAGAACAAAACCCCCTCTTTAGAGGAAGATGACATAATCCAGAAGCTCTACAAAATATCATTCACAATGTTCAGCATACAATAAAGTGATTAGACATGCAAGAAACAAGGTCAAACATGAGACCCATCTCAACAGAAAAGTGTCCAATAAAAGACACATAAACGATTCAAATGTTGGAATTAGCAACGGAGAGCTTAAAAGAGCTCTTATAAATATGTTACAGAATTTAGTACAAAATATGGACAAAAAGTATGAACAGATGGAGAATTTCAGCAAAAAGTTGAAACTCTAGAAAAGGACCAAATGGAAATTTTAGGACTAAAAAGAAAACCTCTCTGAAAAAGAATTTATTGAAATACTTAAAAAGACTTGAAAAATCAGAAAAGTTCTAGTAATCTCAAAATCAGTGATCTTAATATAAATTATCTAATCTGACATACAGATAGGAGAGATGAAAGAATGAAAAATGCAGGCCAAATTTTCCATTTCATGTAGGCTAACATCAAACAGTTTAGCACATATGAAACTACAGTCCAAAAAGAGTGGAAAGAGAAAAATTGAGCGGAATACAAAATATTTGTAAAGATAGTGGCCATTTTTCAAATTTGATTAAAAGTATCAGTCCACAAATGAAAGAAGTCCAGCAAATTCCAGGAGAATAAATAAATATAAAAACCACACTGGGGCATGTCGGATGAAACTGAAGCATGTCAAAGGAAAAAAGACCCAACGAGGTTGCAAAAAACATTAAACTAACAAGGAGCAAAATCCACATTATATTCAGGAGTAGAACCATAAAAATTATACTGTCTTCTCATGATATAGAAATGGAAACCAAAAGAAAATGGAATGACATCTTCAACATTTTGAAAGGAAAAACCAATTAACCTAGAATCCTATCTCCAGCAAAAATATATACCCCAAAATGAAAGCAAAATAAAACCCACACACATACAAAGGAAGCTCTTAAGTTGGAGAAGTGTTCCCAGTTGAAAGTCTGGACTTGCAGGAAATGAAGAACACTGAAAGTGGTATATATGAAGTCAAATATAAAAGGTTATTTAAAAATTTTTCTTTCCAAGGGACAAATAACAGATGGGACTTACCATATCAGTAATTATAATAAATCTGAGTAGACGAAACCACTCTATTCAAGACAGTGATGGCCAGGCTAGAAACAGAAAACCCCCAAATAAACACTATTTCCAAAGGATCTGTTTTAAGTATGAGGACACAGCTATGTTGAAAGTAAAAGGATAGGGAATATACCATGCAAACACTGATTATGAAAAGCCAGTATTGGTATCAAAGCTATATTGGTATTAGACAAAGAAGATATGCTTTATAGTTTAAAGACAAGGAGTATTAACAGAGATAAGGGGAAGGAATTCCCATGATAGAAATCTCAATTCATTAGGAAGATCTAAAGAACTTAAATATATTTCACTGAACAACACAGCTGCAAAGTAACTGATAAAAACAGGAACAAAAGAAGAGAAAAAATAGGTAATTCCCCAATCACACATGGAGATTTTCACACTCTTAGTAATTAAATGATAAAGCAGACAAAAATTCCATAAGGACATAGAAGATTGGAGGAACACTATTAACTAAGTGGACCTAATTGACATTTGTAGTACAGTCTGCCCAACAATGCAGAAAATATATTACTTTCAAGTGTACATGGAACATTCATCAAAGCAGACAATATGCTAGACCATAGAGTAGAGTCAATGCATTTAAAAGATTGAGGTCACATAGAGAAAAATGGAATTAAACAAAGATCCTTGAAAACAATGTGATTAAAATTAGAAATCAGTTTAGGAAACTAGAAAAACCCCTAATGTATGAAACTTTTATATCACTTTTAAATAGCTCTGGATCAAAGAATAAATTGTAATGGAAATTAGAACCTATTTTGAACTCCTCTAATTACTGTGTATGAACAGAGAAGTGGGAGAGGGCAAGGGCAGAATACAGAGACCAGTTAGGTGATCATTATACTTTTTTTTTTGGTATTATTAATGTACACTTACATGAGCAACATAATAGCTACTAGACTCCCCCTATTATCAAGTCACCCGCACATACCCCATGACAGTCACTGTCCATCAGCATAGTGAGATGCTATAGGATCACTACTTGTCTTCTCTGTAAATATTGCCTTCCCGTGTCCCCCCTGCCACTACATTATCCGTGCTAATCGTAAAGCCCTTTTTCCCCCCTTATCCCTTCCTTCCCACCCATCCTCCCCAGTCCCTTTCCCTTTGGTAACTATTAGTCCATTCTTGGGTTCTGTGACTCTGCTGCTGTTTTGTTCCTTCAGTTTTTTCTTAGTTCTTATACTCCACATATGAGTGAAATCATTTGATACTTGTCTTTCTCCGCCTGACTTATTTCACTGAGCATAATACCCTCTAGTTCCATCCATGTTGTTGCAAATGGTAGGATTTGTTTTCTTCTTATGGCTGAATAATATTCCATTGTGTATATGTACCACCTCTTGTTTATCCATTAATCTACTGATGGACACTTAGGTTGCTTCCATTTCTTGGCTATTGTAAATAGTGCTGCGATAAACATAGGGGTGCATCTGTCTTTATCAAATTGGCTGCTGCATTCTCAGGGTAAATTCCTAGGAGTGGGATTCCTGGGTCAAACGGTATTTCTATTTTGAGTTTTTTGAGGAACCTCCATGCTGCTTTCCACAATGGCTGAGCTAATTTGCATTCCCACCACCAGTGTAGGAGGGTTACCCTTTCTCTACATCCTCGCCAACATTTGTTGTTGTTTGTGTTTTGGATGTTGGCCACCCTAACTGGTGTGAGGTAATATCTCACTGTGGTTTTAATGTGCATTTCTCTTATGATTAGGGATGTGGAGCATCTTTTCATGTGCCTGTTGGCCATCTGAATTTCTTCTTTGGAGAAGTGTCTGTTCAGCTCTTCTGCCCATTTTTTAATTGGCTTATTTTCTTTTTGCTTGTTGAGGTGCATGAGCTCTTTATATATTTTGGATGTCAATCCCTTATCGGATATGTCACTTATGAATATATTCTCCCATACTGTAGAATGTCTTTTTGTTCTACTGATGGTGTCCTTTGCTGTACAGAAGCTTTTTAGTTTGATATAGTGCCACTTGTTCGTTTTTGCTTTTGTTTCCCTTGCATGGGGAGATATGTTCATGAAGAAGTTGCTCATGTTTATGTCCAAGAGATTTTGCCTGTTTTTTTCTAAGAATTTTATGGTTTCATGACTTACATTCTGGTCTTTGATCCATTTTGAGTTCACTTTTGTGTATGGGGTTAGACAGTAATAGACAGTAATCCAGTTTCATTCTCTTACATGTAGCTGTTCAGTTTTGCCAACACCAGCTGTTGAAGAGGCTGTCATTTCCCCATTGTAGATCCAAGGCTCCCTTTATCATATATTAATTGACCATATATGCTTGGGTTTATATCTGGGCTCTCTATTCTGTTCCACTGGTCTATGGGTCTGTTCTTGTGCCAGTACCAAATTGTCTTGATTACAGTGACTTTGTAGTAGAGCTTGAAGTCAGGGAGCATAATCATCCCAGGTTTATTCTTCCTTCTCAGGATTGCTTTGGCTATGCAGGGGTCTTTTGTCGTTCCATATGAATTTTAGAACTATTTGTTCTAGTTCATTGAAGAATGTTGTAGGTATTTTGATAGGGATTGCAATGAATCTGTAGATTGCTTTAGGCTGGATGGCCATTTTGCCGATATTAATTCTTCCTATCCATGAACATGGGATGTGTTTCCATTTATTGGTATCTTCTTTAATTTCTCTCAAGAGTGTTTTGTAGTTTTTAGAGTATAGGTATTTCACTTCCTTGGTTAGGTTTATTCCTAGGTATTTTATTCTTTTTGATGCAATTGTTAATGGAATTGTTTTCCTGATTTCTGTTTCTGCTAGTTCATCGTTAGTGTATAGGAATGCAACAGATATCTGTGTATTAATTTTGTATCCCACAACTTTACTGAATTCAGATATTAGGTCTAATAGTTTTGGATTGGATTCTTTAGGGTTTTTTAATGTACAATATCATGTCATCTGCAAATAGGGACAGTTTGACTTCTTCCTTACCAATCTGGATGCCTTTTATTTCTTTGTGTTGTCTGATTGTCGTGGCTAGGACATCCAGTACTATGTTGAATTAAAGTGGGGAGAGTTTGCATCCTTGTCTTGTTCCTTATCCTAAGGGAAAAGCTTTCAGCTTCTCGCTGTTAAGTATAATGTTGGCTGTGGGTTTGTCATATATGGCCTTTATTATGTTGAGGTACTTGCCCTCTATACCCATTTTGTTGAGAGTTTTTATCATGAATGGATGCTGAATCTTGTCGAATGCTTTTTCATCATCTATGGAGATGATCATGTGGTTTTTGTCCATGTTTTTGTTGATGTGGTGGATGATGTTGATGGATTTTCGAATGTTGTACCGTCCTTGCATGACTGGGGTGAATCCCACTTGATCATGATGGATGATCTTTTTGATATATTTTTGAATTTGGTTTGTTAATATTTTATTGAGTATGTTTGCATCTATGTTCATCAGGGATATTGGTCTGTAATTTCCTTTTTTTTGTGGTGTCTTTGCCTGGTTTTGGTATTAGAGTGATGTTGGCTTCATAGAATGAGTTTGTGAGTATTCATCCTCTTCTAATTTTTGGAAAACTTTAAAGAGGATGGGCATTAGATCTTCACTAAATGTTTTATAAAATTCAGCAGTGAAACCATCTGGTCTATGTGTTTTTTTTCTTAGGTAGTTTTTGATTACCAATTCAATTTCGTGTCTGGTAATCGGTCTATTCAGATTTTCTGTTTCATACTGGGTCAGCCTTGGAAAGTTGTATTTTTCTATAAAGTTGTCCATTTCTTCTAGGTTATCTAGTTTGTTACCAAATAATTTTTCATAGTATTCTCTCATAATTCTTTGTATTTCTGTGGTGTCTGTTGTGATTTTTCCTTTCTCATTTCTGATTCGGTTTATGTGTGCAGATTCTCTTTTTTTCTTGATAAGTCTGGCTAGGGGTTTATCTATTTTGTTTATTTTCTCAAAGAACCAGCTCTTGCTTTCATTGATTCTTTCTATTGTTTTATTCTTCTCAATTTTACTTATTTCTGCTTTTAACTTTATTATGTCCCTCATTCTACTGTCTTTGGGCCTCATTTGTTCTTCCTTTTCTAGTTTCATGAATTGTGAGTTTAGACTGTTCATTTGGGATTGTTCTTCTTTCCTGAGGTAGGCCTACATTGCAATATATTTCTCTCTTAGCATGGCCTTCACTGCATCCCACAGATTTTGTGGTTTTGTATTATTGTGATCATTTGTCTGCATATTTTGGTTGATCTCTGTTTTTATTTTGTCATTGATCCATTGATTATTTAGGAGCATGTTATTAAGCCTCCATGTGTTTGTGGGCTTTTTCATTTTCTTTGAGTAATTTATTTCTAGTTTCATACCTTTGTGATCTGAGAAGCTGGTTGGTACAATTTCAATCTTTTTGAATTTACTGAGGTTCTTTTTGTGGACTAGTATATGATGTATTCTTGAAAATGTTCCATGTGCACTTGAGAAGAATGTGTATCCTGTTGCTTTTGGATAGAGTATTCTGTAGATGTCCATTAGGCCCATCTGTTCTAATATGTTTTTCAGTGCCTCTGTCTCTTTGTTTATTTTCTGTCTGGTTGATCTGTCCTTTGGAATGAGTGGTGTGTTGAAGGCTCCCAAAATGAATGCACTGCATTCTATTTTCCCCTTTAATTCTGTTAGTATTTGTTTCACATATGTAGGTGATCCTGTGTTGGGTGCATAGATATTTATAATAGTTATATCCTCTTGTTGGACTGACCCTTTTATCATTATATAATGTCCTTCTTTGTCTCTTGTTACTTTCTTTGTTTTGAAGTCTATTTTGTCTGATACAAGTACTGCAACTCCTGCTTTTTTCTCCCTATTAGTTGCATGAATTATCTTTTTCCATCCCTTCAGTTTTAGTCTGTATATGTCTTTGGGTTTGTAGTGAGTCTCTTGTAGGCAGCATATAGACAGGTCCTGTTTTTTTATCCATTCAGTGACTCTACATCTTTTGATTTGTGCATTCAGACCATTTACATTTAGTGTGATTATTGATAGGTATGTACTTATTGCCATTGCAGGCTTTAGATTTGTGGTTACCAAAGGTTCAGTGGTCTTTTCCTTACTATCTAAGAGTTTATTTTTACTCACTTCATATGCTATTATAAACACAACCTAAAGATTCATGTTTTTTTCCTCCTTTTTATTCCTCGTCCATTCTTTGTATGTTATGAATTATATTCTGTACTCTTTGTCTGTCCCCTGGGTGACATCTATTTAGCCTTAGGAATACTTCCATCTATAGGATTTCCTCCAAAATACACTCTAGAGGTGGTTTGTGGGAGGCAAATTCTCTCAGCTTTTGCTTATCTGAAAATTGTTTAATCCCTCCTTCAAATTTAAATGATAACCTTCCTGGGTAGAGTATTCTTGGTTCCAGGCCCTTCTGCTTCATTGCATTAAATAAATCATGCCACTCCCTTTTGGCCTGTAAGGTTTCTGTTGAGAAGTCTGATGATAGCCTGATGGGTTTTCCTTGTATGTGATCTTTTTTCTCTCTCTAGCTGCTTTTAAAAGTATGTCTTTATCCTTGATATTTGCCATTTTAATTATTGTATGTGTTGATGTTGTCTTCCTTGGGACCCTTGTGTTGTGAGATCTGTGCACCTCCTTGGCTTGAGAGACTATCTCTTTCCCCAGATTGGGGAAGTTTTCAGCAATTACCTCCTCAATGACACTTTCTATTCCTTTTTCTCTCTCTTCTTCTTCTGTTACCCCTATTATGCGAATATTGTTCTGTTTGGATTGGTCACACAGTTCTCTCAATATTCTTTCGTTCTTAGAGATTCTTTTTTCTCTCTGCACCTCCGCTTCTTTGTATTCCTCTCCTTTAATTTCTATTCCATTTAACATCTCTTCTACTACATCTAATCTGCTTTTAAATCCCTCCATTGTATGCTTCATTTCAGATATGGAATTTCTTAATGATTGATTCCCCGTCTTAAATTCGTTCCCGAGTTCTTGAATATTTTTCTGTACCTCCACAAACATGTTTGATTTTTATTTTGAACTCTCTTTCAGGAAGATTGGTGAGTTCTGTTTTATTTGGCCCTTTTTCTGGGGTTTGTGAGATTTTGGTCTGAACCATGTTCTTTTGACATTTCATATTTCTGTGTGGTGCCCACTGGTGTGCAGAAACTCCTGTCTGTGGAGATGCTCAGCCTCTAGAGTAAGGTTGGGGTTCATAGGGGAGTAAAGCTGGTGCCTGGGGCGAGGAAATAGCTGTTTCCTATATCCTGCCTGCAGTGCCTGTCTCCCATAACAGAGCCAGTGGGCCGAGCACACAGGTGTAAGCCTCTGTGCTCTGTGTCTGTAGCTGTTGTAGGGGAGGCCTCCCTCTGACTGCCTGACACCAGTTCAGAGACTGCCGGTTTGCAAGCAGTTGCCTACAGGCCAGTAGCAAGGCTTGGCAGGCTGCTTGTCACAGTGGGGGGCTCAGAGCTGAGTAGCCAGCCAGCGGGTTCGAATGTCTGAAGCCCCTCAAAGTTTCCAATCTGCTGGGCAGAACGCACCCAGACAACCTTGCCCCCTATCCTTTCTCCCGTGTAGCAAGCTCCATGCAAACCCCATCCCTTTAGCACCCCTCTTCCTGCTAGGAAGCATCTCAGACCGCATGCCTTTCCCTTGTCCCAGAGCAGCTGGGTGTGGATCCCGTCCTCCACAAATGGCCAGAATCTGTCTCCCAAGCACTCCGCCTGTCCCAGCTCCCCATCTTCCAGAGCACCACACAATGTAGGTTTCTGCTCGCAAAGCAGGTGTCCAGGGCTGGGTGTCCAGCAGTCCAGGCTTCCACCCTCTCCCCTGCTGTGTTTCTCTTCCTCCTGCTGGTGAGCTGGGTCAGGGAAGGGCTCGGGTCTCGCCATGTCAAGGCTTTCGTACGTTACCCTGTTTCATGAGGTCTGCTCTGTTCGTGAGGTCTGTATGCAGTCTGGTGAAGCCTTCTTTCCTGTTGCTGTTTTAGGGTTAGTTGTATTAACTATATTTTCACATTATCTGTGGTTTTGGGAGGAGTTCTCTGTCTCACCTCTCACGCCGCCATCTTGAATCCTGATCATTATACTTTTTAAAGGTGAAAGAAGATTGTGTGATGAGAGTGGTAACAGCGTATGCTAATCGGTCAGTTTCTGAATATGTTTGAAGATGTAGACAATAGAATTTGTGGATAGATAAATAAATATAAAGTTTGAGAGAAAGAAAGAAGTCAAAGATTATTTAGGGATTTTGGCATAAACATTCAAAAGGATGGAGCTGCTATTAACTAAATTGAGGAAGATGGAATAAGAAACAGGTTTTAAGTAGAAATAGCATGAGCTGAGTTTTGATCACAGATGTCTATTTTTCCATTTGAGGGATGTGCAGTAGATGGTTGCACATATGAGTCTGTTATTCAGGGGAAAGGTTGGAATTGGGATATGCATTTTTGAAAAAAAAATGTATACTTTATGCCTGAAATGAATCCAATGCTATAGGCTTACATACTGAGATCACTAACAGAGCAAGAATATCCCTGAGGCACCCCCACATTAAGTGCGCAGAAAGATGAGAAAGAATCATCAAATGTGTTGGTATCTACTTGTACGTCAAGTAAGAGGAGAGCTGTGAGCTGACTTGATTTAGTACATGCGAGTCAGCCCACCCGATGACCTGGAAAAAAATAACTGTGGCAGAATGGTGGGGATGAAAGCCTGGCTGTAGTGAATTCAAGAGAAAATGGACAGAGAGTAAAACAGTAATGTAGAGACAACTATTTTGAGGACTGTTCAAAAAAGGGTAGTAGCAGAAGGAAGAAGTTCGGTGAAGAAATGATTTTTTTAATGAAGAAATGATAGCATTTTGTATACTAACGAAGAAAATCGAACAGAGAGGAAACTACTATCAATGTGGATGTAAAAGGAGAGATGTGGTTGAAGTCACATCTTTGAATAGGTAAAAGGTGATGGGATCCCACACACACAAAAAAGAGAGGTTGGTCTTACCCCAGAGCACACGGAATTCTTCTAGAGGAAATACAGAGCATATAGGAGTGGCAACAGCTTGGAAAAGTCTCTTCTCACTGCTTTATCAGGAAGGTGAGCAAGGTGTTGGAGACTGGAAGTGTGCAGAGAGAAGAGGCATGTCATTGTCGTTTGGGAGAATGGGAAAATGAATGGAACAGGAAATTCAGTGTTATTGTTGAGCAGCATTGTATGTCCAGTTAAAGTAATTGGTGGTGGATGTGAGACCTGTCATCGAGCTTGCTTATTTCTCTCCAGACATTTTTATCTGAGCGAGTACAGGGCTGAGGCAGGCAGAGGTTTAGGTTTAACCAGGATTTGTACTTTTCAGATAAATACAAGAAAGGTGAATTTGTATTTAAAGAAGTGATGATGATGAATGAGACTGGAATTTAAGGTAGGAAGGGAGGACATAAGAAGAGGGAAACAGCTAGTAGAATCAATTATTTTTTCTCCAGGTCATCGGGTGGGCTGACTTGCATGTTCTAAATCAAAAATCGGTTCACAGCTCTCCTCTTACTGATGTACAAGTAGAAGTCAACACATTTGATGATTCTCATCTTTCTGCCCACTTAATGTTGGAGTGCCTCAGGGATAAGTCTTAACTCTGAAAGGGGGTGGAAACAGTAGTCAGGACTGTTTGAGTGAGCAGAAAGGCCGAGATGTTGTTCAGAAACTAGGATGCTTGGATTGAAGATTACGGAAGGACTTCAGCATTGGTACTGTGAGGGGAAGTGAGTATTTGAGGCAGTTTACAGGAAAAAAAGTCATTAGATGAGAGCAGTTAAAGAAACTGGGATTTTAGAGGTTTGGAAAATAACCTAAATGAATGCTGAAATCACCCAGTGTTATGACAGGAGTAGTGTTAGGGTGACAGCGAGCTCGGACCCAGCGTCTTCAGCAAACGAGGGGGTGTTGGTTGGCAGACGGGCTGCATTTGGGTGCAATCTGTTGGCTCAAAAGAGAAGAGAGAGGTCTAGAGGGGACTACAGGAGCAAGGAGGGTTCCTACCTGCCTCTGGTACCTGAGGCACTACAAGTGCAGGAGGGAAGACAGCCACCCCAAAAAAGACCTGCCTCAGAAGGGGGTGAACTCAGTACAGAATCTGGTTTCAAACTTGTTCTTACCAACAGAACAATCCTGGTTACTAGGAATAGCCCAGGAGAGAATGACTGTCATTATATTTGCTTTTCTGGCTGCTGAAGTGTCTGCTCTATCTTGACACTTCCTTTGGTGCCATAAGAAAGTATCAGTGATGCATCTCTGGCAGTCTCAACCAGCCCCCAAACCACTGAGAACAACTTCAAAGATCTCACACCTATTGATGACAAATTAGTTTCCATGTGATGAGACAGAGTCTCTCTCTTTCCCTCTCTCACCTCCCTTTGTGTCTCTGTCTCCCCCTTTTCCCTCTCTCTGACTTTTGGAGGGGGAGGATAAGTGAAGAGATGATGGAGAGTTTAAAGAGTTTTTGGCTACCGTTAGAAGCAGAAGGTAGGAAAACTATACTGTCAGAACACTAAATATAAAACTGAAATGCAATTTGTCAATACTCTGTAACACCCTAAGTGTTGTTACCCTAAGTGAGATGTGATGGATCCTGGAAGCAACCAGAGAGAGCTCTGAAAGGTGAGCTGTCCAAGCTGGGAAAATGTCAGAAGACTATTTTAAAGAAGAAAAACTATCAATGGCTAATCGCTCACCCCTCTCATAATTCTGCAAACATTTATTTGTTTTAAGTCAGTTTTCCAGAGGAGGAAAACTATTCTTAGGGGTTAATTTAGTAAGTTATTAGGCTACAGCTGGGAATCAATTCCTAACATTTACTGATGAAAAAAGTGAAATAACTTATAGTGGATCACACAGCAAATTTTATTTCACAGTTTGGCTTGAATTAAAGATAAGATCATTGAATTTCAAGTCAGACTATGCAGTTCCAACATTGATTCTCCTATGTGAATGGCCTTTTACACATGTCTGAGAAAAAGCTCATAATTGCCTTCTGTCAATTTGTCATAGGAGGCAATGCAGCTGATTTTGCAATAGCAATAGTTCCTTCAGTCTCACAGGTGGTTAACATTCAATCACAGCAAAAGAACATGCACTGTACAAACCTGTGTGGTAGATAAGCTCCAAGACGGCCCCCGAAGACTCTTCCCCCTGGTATTCCTGCCCCTGTACACCTGCCACAGTGAGACACAGCTTCCCTGGGTGGCCAGCTGGATACTGGGGAACTTACAGTGTCTGACTTCCAAGGGTAGTTCAAAAACACTGTGGCTTTCACCTTGCTCTTTCTTGGAGCACTCTTTCTAGGGAAAGTCAGCTGCCATGCCATGAGGACATTCAAGAAGCCTATGTAGAAGTCCATTTGCTGAAGAACGGACGATTTCCTCCACTAATCAGCACCAGCTTGCCATCCATGTGAGTTAGTTGTCTTGGGAGCACATCCTGCAGCCCAGTGGAACCTTCAGATAACTGCAGCCCCAGATGACAGCTCGATGAAACCTCTTGAGAACCTCCTCCAGAACCACCAGCTAAGCCACTACTAAATCCCTGACCTGCAGAAATCATGTGAGATAATAAAGGTTTATTGTTTTAAGCAGCAAATTTTGAAGTTATGTGTTATATAGCAACTAAAGCTCGCTAAGACACAAATGTTTCTTTTGTGAACTTTGGCTTTTCACTCATTGGATTCTCCAGTATCGCCAAGGAGGACTGTAGAAAGTCTTTTGAATGACAAGATTTCAGCACTTTTCGGAGCATTGAGGAACAGTGTTGCTGGGGCTTTTGGAGCATGGATTATTTTCTTGGCAGGTGGTACAGCCTCCACAGGGCTCATTAGGCTTTCTGTTGGGAAGATCTAAAGTGCACAGTTGAATACTGTCATAAAGAAAGGAAGTGGTTTGGGTTTAATTCCTAATGGATCTGCAGTGACTACAGCTATATTTTTGATCTCTGAATTCCAAAGTAAGCCCTTTATAGCTGTCATATTATTGACCGCTCGTTCCAGAGCCATAATTCTTTTTCTTTCTAAATCTTTTATGCTCAGAATGTTATGTTGATGCTTAGTAAACATGAGCAGATTTGGCACCCTGTGTATTTAATATTAACATTTCATTCTAACTGACCGTGTGCATGTATGTGTGTGTGTGTGTCACTGAATGGCTCTTCTCTGTGGTACCTAGCATCTCCAGGTTAAGCAAGCATACACCAAGCTCAATTGTCCTTTTTCTCTATTCCTTGGGTAACAACTAAATTACAATATCCCTCACTTGATCACTGACAGGAATTTTAATATATGAGGTTCTTTTGGTGGTGTGGATGTAGGGAACTATTTATGGAGGGAACAGTTTCTCCTTTTTGGTATCAAAGTGATTTGCACATTTTCTAGAGAATGAACATTCAGGGCAATCTCATGTTTTGGATGATGACAGAACTACACTATTATCTAAAGTTAAAGATTTGCTTCAGGGTATGAATGTAGAAAAATGACAATGTCACTGTACATGTAAAGCTTTCATTTACTTCCCATTAGTAACTATTTTATATTGTTTTAGGCAAATATAATTTCAAAGAAAAGTTTATTCCACTCATGAAATAATCATGTATCCATTATTAGTTTTTTCTCCATTGCAAATAAGCAATAGGTGTGCACTGAACATCGTTTGGCACGAGGCACGAAACATTATTATTTATATACATGTAACAAGCGAATAAGATTATCCTGAGTGATAACATTTTAATATGCAAGATTTTAAAATGAAAAATATTTAAAATAATTTCAAAACATCTTCAGTATTTACTTAGATTAATAGATCTGAGTATGACTATTTCTTTTTCCTTTTTGCTAATTATTTTCCTTTTAATCCTTTCCAATCTTGTGGTGTATCTGAATATCTATAATCCATAGCTTATTTTTGTTTATAATTGTTAAAAATCAGACTTGCCTGGCTTTCATATTTTGTTATAACATGAATAAAGAATATTTTCTTTTAACAAGAAGGTTAAGGTAGTATGACCTGAATGCCTTACTAGAATGCTGTAGTAATTCCAAAGACATCATCCCCATTTTTGTGAAGTAGCCCCCAGCTGTATTACTCACACTTCCAGGATAACCCTTTTGTCCTTCAATAGTACCAGACTGTATTGTCCCACCACTTTGCCAAGGAAAATGGCGATGCTTCAACAATGTTGAGTGTCATTTTATAAAAGGAAAAATGGTTACCCATAACCCTGAATCCCAACTAGTTATTCTAATTTTTGCTTTTAGATTCCAACCTTTATCTATGTTCATCTGTGTTTTTACATAACATATATTCCACTTTATATTATATATTCCACCATGTTTTTGAATAATTGCTATAATTATCATTTTCCTATAAGTATAACTTTTCAAAGGAGACTAGTTATTTTGACAACCAGGAGATATGCATTCTGTTTCCTTATACTTAAAACACAGGAAGATACAAAGTTACTACCGATTTTCCACGAAATCACTGAGGCAAAGCTGCTGGCATGATGCAGAGTTGGGTCAACAATTGGCTGTGCTGCATGGGGACTTGGGTCCATCAGTATCTGTGACAACAACAAGTGGCATATTCCTGCCCTCTCAGCTATTATCCTAAAAGTAAGTATTGTAAGGCAAGCTCAGACCCTTTGAAGACCAAAGGAGATTCTCTTACCTAAAGTCTCCTCACGACCATTAGGAAACCTACGGACATGTTCTGAATACGTTCTGAATCATGATGATGATTAGAATTATCAGTTTGTCAACAGCTTAAGTTTAAATCAGCAACAACAGAAAAACTAGTAAAATTATCCTTGAACACATTTTCTTAAAACATCAAGTGAAGAGTCATTTTGAATGATTCAGCAGTATTAAACATGTATCTACGCAAAAATGTATAGTTTTATGGAACTGACTTTATGAGTGTTTCTAAATTAAAATAACTTCTACTCTATTGATTATGAAACATAATGTTGGCTTCATAAACCTAGTTCTAACTCGAATAAAAGCACTGTAAAATTTGCTTTGTACTGATAGATTTCAGAGACAAAAAATAAAATAAGATCGATGTAACCACTCATTCACTTATTCACTCCATGAATATTTACTGAACAGTTTCTTTGTATATGGGAAGGATAAAACAAGACCAAAACCATCTAGATCCTTGCCTTCATAAACCTTAAATATTCTAAGTGAGACACTTCGGAAATTCAAGCCTGTTAGGAATATTAGCTACCGTGTTGTTTTGTTATCTATTACATTATTTAGATGGGAAAAAGAAAGGAATGCAATAAATATTTAATTTCCTTGTTTTCTTGGGCAAAGCAGAATCCTTCTTATTAAGGCCTTTCTGGAAAATTAAGAGCTTGGGGTGTAAATATGTAAATGGATCATCTTCCTCAGTGGGGCTGCATAATCTTAATTTAACTAGAATTTCAACTCTGCGGTGGTGTTCTGCTACTACTGAGAAGTTCATTTCTTTGCCAGAATGATCAGCTCTAACTCCGAGAGCAAAATGTGCCTCTATTTCAGCCAGATGGTGAATGTACCTCATCTGTAGGTATGTATATAAAGAGGTTGCTTTGTTAAGATGCCACATATATGCTTTGCAATTATAACAAATATCCTTCTACATCTGTGACAACGTTGGCAACTCTAACTCTGAGCAAAAGAGCTCCATATTTGTAATAAAGGTGGAGTTAATAATATCTTCTCTTTCGATGTTGGCACCTTACACTTGGAGGTCTGGGGATTAGAATAAATCTTTGTTCTCTTTCTATATTCATGTCAAAAAGACCCTGTACTATTTGCAGTGTTTCTTACCATAAATGTATTTTACTTACTTTCAGATATGTACCCTTTTAATCCGTCTTCAAAGGATCAACCTAATTAAACATTTTTAATATTTTTTTCTTGTCAGACAGTAGCTTAAAGAGATAATCGCCTGAAATCTTCCTACAAGTAAAAATCACTGCTGGGGACCCCTTCGTCCACTTAATCCACACTTTTGTTATTTTTCTTCCTGCTGGTAAGTAAAGACATTTAACTGTAAATATATTCCAAAGTAACATTGTGAAGTCAGGGAGTTCCAGAATAGATCACTACATGTGCTTGTTATAATAATGACTCCAAACAAAAATGTATTTTATTTTATATGTTATTCTCTATATGGTTTTTAAAACAAACTACTTACTGTATACCTAGAACTCCAGATACAAATGAAGTATAAAATGTAATTCCCTCAGAAAAGTTCAAATTTTAGCTGAAAGAAAGTTAAATACACATTTCTCCAGGTGTCCTATTTAAACCCAAACTGGACATGTGGTCGTCTGTAACAGTAGCGGGTTGGAAGCAGCAAGTGGGATGTAGTTCCTTTGTTTAATTCAAAAACCCCAGCGGACACAAGTCCTGGAAGGGGCGGGTGGAAGAGAACTTGCAAACCCCTCTTCTAATCTACCCAATACCTCTGACACCACCCTCTTACAGAATACTCCACATTCCCACGGGGATTATTACGATAACCTGACTGATGTTTCTGCCTCTAAATTCATCCCATTCTATTTGAGTTTATTCTCTCCACACTGAAACCAAAACGATCTTTCCAAATATGTCTGGTTTTTGAATCTCCCTGCTTAAAAACTTTGGCGAATCCCACTGCTCTTACAACGAAGCCGAAACGATGGGTATATTTCACAGGCCTCTGAATGATCTGGGCCCTGCCCCAGCCCTGCTCAGCCATGCTCCGTTTCCCTTCACATTCCCCCCTCCAGGAGAAATGAAGTTCTGGCGGTTCGCTGAGGATCCCTGGCTGACTGCTATACTCGGTCCTCACACGCCCTTCCCTCCGCCCTGATACGGCTATTCCAAGTTCCTCTCCCACCTGGTTAAAAGATCGGGCTAACTCCTCAGATCTCAGATCAGGCATCTTTCATTCAGTATGGATTTAGATGGGGTACTCCTTCTGCGTGCGGCTATACCACCCATCCTCACATCAGGAGGACACTTCTACCATCCCATTTTACCTGCTCACTAGTGTCTAAGCTTTCTGGGGGAAAGGTGCTCGAATAGTGGCCAGGAGAAAATTACCACATAGCAAGTGTAGCACAGTTTAAGAACTGTATGGCTATTAGACGTTTTGGGTGATGCAAATACTTGAAATTCTGTCCTTTAGGAAATAATTAAAGGACAAAAAGAAAAGAAAAGAATCAAAGGCCCTGGGAAATATAGCCAGTTGAAAAGTGTTTAAATGTGGGAGCAGCGTGTAACATATCACACATTGAGAGTCGACCAAATATGCATATGTTCTCCTAAATTTCCCAGAGTCCCTTGCAGTTAGGTTATGGTCACCTGACTAATTCTGACTCGTGGACTGAGTGACATGTCACTTCAAGAAGGAGGTAATGACCAGCTAAATGATTTGCTGCTTCCATCTCTTTTTCTCTGGCTTTTCTGATCTAGACATCTCCATGTTCCAGAAAGCATAGTTGTAAGATTCAGAAAGGCATCTTGACCCACATGAGAAAGAAATAAGCCTTTATTGTGTTAAATCACTGAAATTTCAGGGGTTTACCTGATATGGTCGCTAGAGTTAATGACCTTGACTAGTACAGGGAGTAATGACTGCCTTAAAGCATTTTGAGAACCTAGTCATGTGAAAAAGTAACAAGTCCCTAAGGAACAGAATGAAAACCAAAGACAAAACATACAGAAACAAATATTTTTTTAAAACAGTCCGTTTGGTAATAATCAGAAGTATACAAAGATGAATTTGGCTCTCTTAAGAGATAGGCACTGCTGGTGTTTGGACACCAGGGGAATCCTGAAGAAGCAATTGGAGTATTTCACAGACGACTGGACGAGGACTCCCACAGCCAGCCACATCCCTGGAAGCTGCAGCAGCTTCTGAGAGGAGGAGCGACCCCAGCAAGGCGGCCCGGGGAGGCCTGTGCTCCTGCTTTGCAGCGGAGTGAGGGTGTGCGTAGTAGCCCCTTGTCTGGCAAGCCGCCGCCAGCAAGCATTTTAACTCTCACCTCACTGCTTCCTTTGATGAAGGGGGACTTCCTCGACATCCCGAATAGCCCTCCAGTCGTCCCCTCGCCAGCACTCAGAGCTCCTGATCCCGGCCTTTCTCATCAGCATCTTTTCTCTTCTGCATTTCTGCCTTCAAACCTGCATCACTGCTTTTTGGAGCCCCTTACCCATTATGTTGGAATCCCAGTCATCAACTTGGGACCTTAAACCCTGTGACTTCCCAGCCTCAAACTCAGAATAATGTGGACGCCACCAGTTAAGGGGCACGAAACCAGATAGTTCAGCGCTTCTGGTTTGTTCCTTTTAAACTCGCTGTATGTTACATGACAAGGGGAGGACTGCTCTGAGGTCAGTCTGCAGCTGGCCCCTCGGGCAGCATCTTGTTAGGGGGGTAGCTTCATCTCCTGCCCATTTTATTCCTTCTTAACTTAATACGTGTTAAAAGGGAAGGACTCAATAGCCAGCAAGATGGCAGTCACTCAATCATTCAAAATGTATTTACTGACACCTACTGTGTACCAGGTATGCTGGCAGTACACTTGCCCAGAAGAAATACAAATGTCCTGCCTTCTCAGAACTTGCGTTCTCATGGGACTGTAGGGAATGAGCGAGTGGGGAAATATATAAAAGGATGTATTGCTGAGCAATGCTAGGAGATGTGCACCAGGTTGTAGTAGAATCTGACTGAAGTCCTGATTTATTCTGCATCGGTTTCCCAATATTCATTAGGCTTTTTGATTTATCCAGGGAGATTAAAAGTTAAACTTTTCATATCTTCCACAGTCTCTCTCCCATTTCATCAGACAGTTACCCCCAAAGCCCCAAACATAGTGATGCATATCATTGGCCCACAATCAACCAGGACAGCACTGTGCAAAGGAGGAGGAGATGCAGGCGGCATCCTTCTTGAAGGGGAAAGTGGGACTTGGCCAATGCAACAGCCAGGATTCAAAATGCAAGAAACTTTCAGAAAGAAAGGATAAAACAGAGCTGTTCAACCATACCAGCCCATCCAAGGCAGAGAAAGGACACAGATGGACAAGGGATTAATGCCATGTACAGCCCAATGCCGCCACCAGGCCAGGGCTCGACAGCGCTCTGAGGCAGAGGGCAGAACACCCAAATGCCACACGCCACCGGCAGGCGAATGCAAGTCTCACTGAAGGGCCAGTTGGTTGTCTCTTTACTTTTTAAAACTGGCATTTAAAATCGCTCTGGCAGATGGAAGGAAAGTATGTAATAAAAGTTGACATTTCATTTTACTCTGTATGTTTGCTAAGTTAATTCTATTATCATTCTCTGGGAGATCAGTACCAAATGGTAATCTGACTGTGGCAGCTTGCAGCTAATGTAAAGAGTATACGTTTTCCACGGGCCAAACAGATACTAAATAATACACAACAATTAATCACAAGTATGTTATCACCTTAAGAGGTTCCAAGGTGACATAAAAGGGAAAGGGAAAGGAATAGAAGTCGAGGTCTATGTTTGGTGCACACAATTTTTCACCAACATTCTCTACGGGTTACATATTTTAAGAAAGGAAGGAAGGAAGAGGGAGGGGGTGAATGTGGGAGGGAGGGAGAGAATCTCAGTTTCATTTTGTGCTTTCATTTTGTTAGAACTCATACCTCTCTTTCTGCAGTAAACCAGCATTCAACCTTTTTGTTTCATTTAAAAAGGCAGCTTTTTATTTGAGTCGAATTAATTTTTTAAATTGGAATAAAGTTGATAGACATTATTATATTGGTTTCCGATATGCAACATAGTGACTTGATAATTATATACATTACTTTATATGCATTACTAGATTCTTGCCACGGTACGTGTAGTTCCCTTGTTACCATACCAAGATATTACAATATTATTGGTTGTATTCTCTATGTTGTATCTCCTCCTATGACTAACTTACTGTACCATTTGCAGTTGCAAATGTATCTCTTTATTCCTTTCACCTATCCCCCCTACTCTCCCACCCCATTCCTACGGTAATCAACAGTTTGTTGTCTATATTTGTGGGTCTCTTTGTTTGTTTGTTGTGTTTCTTAGATTCCACATATAAATGAAATCATATGGTATTTGTCTTAAAAGGGCAGCTTTTAATCAGATAACTCTCAGCCAAACTGTTACTTTTGACTCAGAAATGTACCACGTGACACATTCATCTCAGTAATTAAATATAAAAATATACACGAAATAAAAATATACATGAAAAAAATAGGAAAATATAAAGTCGTCAATTATGTAATTTGACCGCAAATGTTATAGAAATGTAATTGGTTTTGCATCGTTCTTAGGAGTTGTAGGGAAATTAGTTTCTCCTGTGCAAACTGGTTTCCTTTTCTTCTTGCTCCATTACTGTTATTCCACCCTTACAGTTTCTCTTTACCTTGTCCCACTGTTTAATACATCGCTCCAGTGGGCGCTGCCGGAGCCTTGCTCGTTCACCGGCACCCGGCACCCGGCACAGAGACGCTCGGTCCCTATGCGTGCCGCTGGCTTCTTACTTTGAGCGGTTTTGACTTGATATCCAGGCCTCCTTGCATCCTAGTGGGGTTAGTCTGAGGTGTTTTCATGACAGCCTTCTACGGAGCCCCAGGGGAGCTGAGCTCCCCGTGCTCACACCGTGCCCACAATGCCAATGATCGCCCGTCCTCTCTTCCCTGACCCACTTTCCCACCACCTCACACTGCTTGCCGGAATCCATTCCCCAAAAACTTTCTTCGGCCCACAGCCTCTCAGGAACTGCCCTTAGGAGAACTCAAACTCAGACTGTCACTGATAAAAGCCAGGTCGTCAGGCATTAAGGAAACAGGAACTCTATGCCAGGCACTGTCCAATGTTTGCACATAAGAACTATAAGAAATATATTTTAACTACTTTTGGAAGTTCTTCCCTTTAAAGACCTCACCAGAATAGACTTGTTCCCCACATCCTTAGAGCAGGTGTAATGTTCTCATTTTTACTTCATAAATTCTTTGCTTTCTTTTATTTTATTTTCATATGTGTGACATATAAAAGCCCAGTGGATCTGAGTATACTTCTGCACAGTGACCGCAGCACATCTCCAGTGTGTGTGCCAGAGATGACTACGCCAGTGTGGGGCAGTTAAAAAGTCACTGGAATCCACATAAAAAGGGATGTTCTGGGGAAGAAATATTGGCAATGGATAGACAATGGGTTAATAGTCTCAATATACAAAGCAAATATGCAAATCAAGAGTCCAATATGAAGATTTTTTAAAAGACAATAAATAACTCACAGGTGGCCGATGAACAGGAAAGCTTTTTCAGTAATACCAGTTGTAGTGGGATGTTTTTTCCAAGAATGGTTGTAACAATCTCTCCCATTCCACACGCTCTCCTAACAATAGGACCTTGACACTCCTCACCCGGTAGACGTCAGCTGACACGATGCTATGTGACTTCTGAGGCTAGGTCATAAAGCACCACGTGCTCCCACCTTGCTTTTTGGAATCTTCAGCCCTGGAACTCAGCCACTATGCTCTGAGAAGTCCCAGAAACCCACAGAGAGACCCACGTGAAGAGGACTCAAGACCCCTGACTGACAAGCCCAGTCGAGCACCCAGTTAGCAGTCCCCACTGACTGAGCCACCCTGAAAGTGGCCCCTCCATGCCACAGTCAGGTTGCCCATTTGATGCCGCATGGAGCAAAAATGAGCTGTTCTCCTAGAGCCCCACTCAAAGAGCAGAGCTGTGGATGGAATAAATGATTGCTGTTGTTGTGAGCTCTTACAATTTGCAATGATTTGTTAAGTGACCATCCGCAGCTGAAAGGTAAATCTGACATCTAAAAACGGGTGCTGCCATAACAAAAACCTAAAGCAAGTGGTATGGATGTGGGGATGCAGTAGTGGGTGGAAGCTGGAAGGAGCTGGAGATGACAGTCAAATCCTAAAGGGGCTTGAGAGTGTGAACAGATACCTGGAGGGCCTCAAAGCCCACATGCTGTCACTGAGGGCTTAAAGGAAAGTAAGGACATTACACATGAATAAATAAGAATAAAAGGTTATTGGAAGCCACAGAAATGGCTTCCTTGCTATGTAGAAGCAGAAACTTGGCAACAGTATTGCCCACGATAATGTGACGAATAGGAAACGGACCTCTGATGAACGTGATGATGTGGCTAAGGGGATTTCCCGGCAAAATATCAAAATTGCCACTTGGCTTCTTTCTTAGCCTTTGAAAAAATACGAAAAGAACAAGTTAAGCTAAATTAAAAAATAAAACTGTTAAATGTCAAAGAGTCTGGACTTGCTGAGCTTGAAAATAAAACGATTTCTCATTTCCAGTCTCTCCAGATGACAAATGATTCTCAAATTAACCAACACTCCAAAGATCAAACCCCAGAGAGGACTACAGGCTTTTTCATCAACCTCAGAGAGTTGTAATATAGTGCCTTATAAAACATTTCAGACAAGCAAAGGGTGCTTTAAAGAACTTAAGAGAATGTCTTGCAAATTCCACCAGAAAACAGGGCTGATAAGAATATTAAGTATTTTGTCATTTAGCTCCCTTTCAGGTAGCCCAAGCTGGAAAAGGACCAGCCTTAAAGACATTTGTATTTATGGCCTTTGGTTTATTGGCGTGAATCCCCATAAGAGTCACAGAAAAAATCACAAAGTTTTAAGAGAATTGTTTCGGCACAAACATCGCTGTCATAGATCGAAAGGGGCAGAGACAATACAAAGTGAAAGGAACCGTTGGACATACGACAATTTACAGGCAAAAACAGCTGAGAAGACTTCCCAATGGAAACCACAGGCTTTTTCTTGCGAGAAAAGAACTCAAGGGACAGAATTAAGGGATAGATATGGAGAACACAGAGTAATGTTGAGCCCTATGCAAAGACCTGACAAAATGCGTCCTGCTGGATTTCAGAACTCTTAACGCTCCAGCGAGTACTGTGTGTTTTCATATCCCTCATTTTTGAGCAGTCGTCTTATTCCTATACTACAGTTGTGTGTTTTGAGGAGAGAGAGAGCTGGAGGATATACAATTTGTCTTTTTTAGCCCAGGTCTTTAGGCTGAGAGGAACGGTGCTGAAGTAGCTGTACTTGAGGGATGGCACACGAGGAGCCTGAACCTGATTTAGGTGACGCGATACTGGGCTTGAGCGGACGCTGTCATGGGACGATACTTTGGAAACCTTGGAGCAGGAATGGGTATCGTTTGTGGTAGGCAAAGGGCGGACTGTGGCAGGCTGTACTCTGCCAAGGTGGCTGTCCTCGGGACCTCTTGCTCCATGTGGTCTCATAATGCCATCTCGACGCCTCTCTCACTGAGCACCTTAGTCCCCTTGCAGAGAACCAGGGCGGACCTTTGTGACAGCCTCAGCTCATCCAGGACTGGCACATGACACTATGTGATAAAAATCTCCCCAAAGAAAAAAACGTATTAAGAGAAGTGGAAATATCATCATGGCTCATAGAAAAAAGGATAGCAGAAAATGAGTTTGGCTGTATTTCTCCAGTGCTTGCTAAAGAGAACAGACAGGATATCCAACAGGCATGTTTCTTACTCATTGGAGAGGTAGGACCTCGTGTGAAGCAGGGAAGGTTGACAGGGCCTCACCATGAATCGGTAAAATCAGCCTCAAACATTCTACTTCTCTTTCCTGGTTCTGTGCCTGCCAAGAAATATCCCCATTCCCAACTCAACAACCCCTGACTCTGTCACTGAGGAGGAGCTGACTTGGGTAAAAGAAGGATATGCTGGTTTCTTGAAGTGAAAATCCTCCAGTTTCAGTTAGTGAACTAGCCACCTGGTTTGCTTAAATTTGGTCAGTATGAGTTAATATTGATTGTGGTCAATGACCTATGATTATATAATTGAGTTATTATACATTAAGGTGAGAAAAATA
>JAQQAC010026012.1:12869455-12902205 GCA_029783875.1 Phataginus tricuspis | reverse complement strand
TGAAATGACAAGGAGGGTAGATGCCAATGGCATTTATGATATTAGAGACCTTAAATAGTGATTTAAATATTTTCTCTAAAGGCTTTTGCAATAAAAATAAGTATCTAAGTCTATGAATTGTGTTTGTGATCTTAATACATTCGTCACCAAAAACCTGTCTGATTTATCAGTCCTTTCCATTTTTGAACATTCCCCACAATATTTGGAAAGTGAAAACTGTCTCTGAACATTGCTAGGAAAAAAATTAAACTAATATGGTCTGCCCATGAGAAATTTTAGGACTTAGAAAAGAGCATCTAGATCTAATAAATATCCCTCTAGTATATATATTTTTATCATTCCATGATCCTGTTCCTCCTCTTGGCCTTATCTGCTCTCCTCAGACTTTTATATACATATACCAGAGTAAATGGCCATTAAATATTTTCAGAAACTCTGCAAATTCAAGCCCCAGAGTCAAATATGCGGTAAGGATATTTGACTGTAGAAAACCACAGATTTGTATACCAGCCAATAAGAGACACACCTCCAACACCACCTATGCCCTTACCCCTTGCTCCGTAGTAAACAGCCGCATTCACCAATCACGCCACACTCCCTTCTGTGCCTGGGAACAGCCTAGCAACTTCCAGAACGTCTGAGAAACTTCTGACGCAGAATGGCTAAGGTGACATGCTTGAAAAATATTTCATGAAAAGTTTCCATTTACAGTTGAATATCTGATTTGATTTTCCAAAATGAAACCATATAAACTTAAAGAAATATCTCAAGAATTGAAGATCGTATTTAAACTCTAAAAAAACATCATGATGCGACTCTCCGAATCTCAAGATGAAAATGATTCCTTTTCTACTATACAACTAACACCCACTAGGTGCTTTTAACAACACAGGCAGAATATTTCATTACTGTTTGTTAATTCCCTTTGCTTTTTGCTGACTGAAAGGTCCTTGAAGGTGGGGACCATGTCTTGTTCACCTCTGTTCCCATGGCCCGCAACATGCTTGACTTTATTCAGTATTTTATGAAGGAATAGAAATGAAAAGAAGGGAGAATGGGAACAGAGAGACATAGTGGAAAGTAATTATTTTGTTCTATACTCTATAGCCTATTTTCCAGCCCAATATAAGTAGCTTAGGCCTAGAATTATTTCAGCTTTAAGTAAGTATGAAAGACTGTATCAGCTTCCAAAATATCCCAGAAAAATGGCTATGGTGAATACTGGGTGATATCTGGGTCACTCAGAATTGTGTCTGCTCTGGGTTAGCTTGCAGTGCATTGTCTGTGCCTACTCTGAATGCCTTCCAACGATAGGAATTTCCAACTAAAATCTGATGCCAGGTGAAATCTCTAGGTGAAAAAATTTAATCACTCGTAAATAATAATTAAGCACCTACTATGTGGAGGCACTGCGATAGAGGCTGAGACATAATAAAGAAAATGAGTCCTAGTCGCCTCCCACTCCTGGGTGTGGCCTCGAATTGTTTGCTTAATGCGCAGATTGGGAAAGTAAGGAAAGACCCAGCACCTGCTGTTCCTTGTCGCTGGACCCCAAGAGCCCCACTGTTGAAAACTGATGAGTTAGCTGGACAGACCCCTGCCCGATGGCTGGGTTTTGTCAGACAAGAGTGAGACTCACTTATTTGTCATACAAGAAGTCAAATTGCAGTTTATTGGCAGAAATGTGTTTTACGTTATCTAAGCAATAAAACTTAACTCTCTAACTTTCAAATAATGCAAAAATAAATTCATGCCCACAGGATTACAAAGCACAATATATTTTCTCATCAAATATGCTTTTCTGAGCATTAAAGCAAAAAGCAAAAATACAAAAAAGCAGAAAGCCCCAGTTTATCACACACCACTAGAAAAGAATATCCCCTAATTCACAAAGCCCTTCGGAGAGCAAGTCTATCTTCAGGAAACTCTGAGAGGCTTAAATGTTGGTCCCTTTATTTTTCAACCTTCAGTCTGGCACGGAATTTTCTTCTGAGTAGTAAAGAACTTGCATGTGTCCTAGTTCATGTATTTAAAGAATAAAAAAGCAAATGCATAAAAAAATGAGAAAAATACCCTTTGGAATTTAATATTTCAGAAAATATCAAAGTAGTCATCAACATATTGATAGACTTTGCCACATGTATTTTTGTGATTATTGTTGTTTTTACTTCAAATTTCCACACTCAGGGCTTTCAGAGCTCAGTCACACGGTTGGGTAGTGAAGAAAACAGAGCCTGTTTCCTCATCTGTAAAGGGAATATATTTTGATGCACCTGGGGTTGGGTGTCCAGCCTCCTAAACTCCCCCAACCATGAAATGCCCTTACAGAATTATTAAACTCACATCCCCACCCCTTGTTCCACCTTATCCATCCATATGGGGCATTTCAGCTTCTCTGCTCCCCACTCCCATCCAATATACCTCTGGAAATTTTAAATGGAGTCCAGAGATTTTAGTAATTAGCTGGAGCTGCCAGAAGGAGGGATGCATGTGAGATGCAGGGCTGAGAGTGAAAACTGGGGGCAGCCATACTGACCTTCAAGTAAAGAAGAAGTCAGGAGAAAGAGAGAGAGGGAGAGGGACCAGCCATGCAAAGCTGGGAGACCTCATACAGAACAGAAGAGTAACAGAGATGCTTGGGTTACCAAGGGCGTAACTTGCTGCATTTCAAAACGTGAGACCTAGTCATACCTGCCTTTCAGGGCTTGTTAGAATTCCTTTCTCCTGGTACTAAATCTCCTTTTACTTACTCTTCCTTGAGTAGATCAGGTCTCTTGCTACCAAAGAATCCCTAATTAGGGCAGGATAAAAGGTACCTGCTAAACCTGCAGTTGTGAGACTCAAGGGAAATAATACGTGCTAAAAGATAAAACACTATTAAACTGTTATGAAATATTCTCATTATTAAAATATTATAGTTTCATGCTCCTCTGTCACCTCTTTTTTCAAAACTAGAGTGGTAGATCTCTATCATTATTGTTATTGTTCCTATTATAATTAGCTGGTCCTATCAACAAGAGGGGGGAATATGCTTCAAACGATACTCTTATTCTTTAAAAAAAAAGTTTGTGTACATATATAAATATACACAAGCACACATAAGCACACAATTTCTTTCAGTCCAGGTCATGGCCAGAGTGCCCAGGAGGGGGCCTCTTAAGTGAGATAACATCATAAAACCAGAATTATGAAACTACATTTAACAGGTCATTCATATGCTTCTCTCTTTTGCTAGGGAGAGCTTGGCTTAGCCAACAAAAAAAATTTTAAAGTTTCAAGAATGTAAGAATCCCATAATTTCCTTTTGTAAGGGTCTCCAGGGAGGTTCACTTGAGGTTCTCATATTCAATCAACATCTCTCATCTATGTTTAAAACATTGAATTTATCAAATCAATGCCACCACCCATGCTTCCATTTTCAGTCATTTCTAGGGTACACTGAGTGTGAATCTGTTGTAATAACCATGAAAGAATTTAAATTCAAATGTTAGTGTAGCAATGCTCTTTCTCCTTTCTTTCTCTACCTTTTTTTTCTGTGTGTGTGTGTGAGTTAGACTTCACCCTTTATTCCAACTTTCCAAACAATGCAAACCTTTTATAATTCTCATTCACAAATTCTGTATTTAATTTTATGGGATGTACCAGTGAACTGATCATTGTGTCTCAAATCTGACCACGGGGGTCAGGCCCAAGGCCAGAGCATTCTTTCAGTTTAGGTCACAAGCAGAGTGGAAAACAGGGGTGCCCTTCAAAGGGAACCTGCAGACACTCCACACCGTGGGACCAAAAGATAGATACACATTTCAAAAGTACAACAAACCTACCTTAAACAGAATCCAGAGGAAGCATCTTCCAGAAGGAGCAGATATGTAGGTGTTTCAGGGCCACAACTAAACCCTTGGGCCAATTAATAACTTTGAGTAGAGAACTTATAAGATGTTAGAACATTTAAAATCTGCATCTAAGACACAGCCTGGCACATAAAAGCTGTTCAATACATGTCTGTTGGTAAAGAGAAAACTTGTTCATTTTTCTAAACATATTTAAACATACTCATTTTCAATTTTAATTCTAATCATTCTAGCATTTTGCCATTTGGGGGCCTTTGATTCTGTAGACTATAGTTTCTGCTGTCTCCCAGTTACCAGGCCCTGTTTCCTTGTATGTGTGGAGGAACTTTAACTGTGACACACTGAGGCCTTTCTGCACAAAGATGTATGTCTACGTCCACTGGGTGCCGGGGGCACTGCCAACCATCGTGACTTTAAAATAAAATGACTCTTGGTTCAGTATGTAGGGGGCACACAAGAGAGTCCCACACTCTGAATTCAAGCCTGTGGTTAAGAATTCTTAAGGGAAACTTGTTTTCCTTTCCCAAGGCACCCATATATCAAGCTTACTCACGCTTTCAAGACTTTGCACCAGCCGTTTCCTCTGCTCTAGATCTGCACACATTTGGTCTTTCTTATCCTTCACATCTTAACTCCTCCTCGAGGAGCTGTCACCTCCTCAGAGAGGCAATTCTTTACCCCTGTCTGAATTTAGTTCTACACTCCAGTCACACTGGGAATCCACAGAAGCACACAGTGTGGGTACTCAGAACATAGTTGTGTAATTGATTAATTCAACCAAATAAATAAAATAAAATTTCAGCCTCAAAAACAGGAACAAGGATTTTTGCCAAATTTAGAGAATTTGTGAGAGATGATGGATCACATTTATGGAATGTGATATATGTAAAATGAACTTTGTGGAATGTGATATATGTAAAATGAATATCGCTAATATTATCACTTAATTTCCCCTTTCCCTTTATCCAGAATTAACTAGGAGCATCTATGTTACTAGACACTTTAAGTAATTTATTTCTTACCAAACTTAAGAATAAAAGCGCAGGAAGTTTCTCTAATTCCACGACCAAATGTTCTGAACTGCCTGCCTGGGCCATACCTGGACACATGGACAAGTTGATCTAGCTACTGATTTCATGGACACATAATATTTCAAAATTATCTGGCCAATAATTATTTATTGAAGGAAGAGAAAATTGCATTCTTAAACTTCTTTTATTATATTTAAGGTAATGTAGTCTCGTGCATTGAGTGTAATGTGATATTCTAACTTAATTTGGAATCTTTTCTTCTGTGGTTTTTCCTCACTCATAGTTTATATGTATGAACATAGAAGGAACTCTTAAGGATATGCTACAAAGTCTTGTTCAAAATATCATAGAGAGTTCTTTTTTTCTGTTCTTTAGATCAAGAATATTTTCACCTTCTCAATAGTTCTTTCTCACTTTTTAGTTTCCCGCACAATTTTCTAATTCAGAAAACACTGTGGCAGGTATGTGAAAGGGTATAAAGTTTAGGGGGGAGAGTCCCAGTCCTTACGAAGCAGTGCTATCATGCATTTTCCAGTTTCAGCCCTAACGGCTGACTTCAGGCAATTGTCATGGTCGCTCTCAGAGTGCTTGTCAACTGTTGAAAAAATTCTCAACAGAGATCCTTCAGCAGTGGCAAGGAGGGTCTGCTTTTGTTTTAATTTTCATTCCAAGGTGTGCTCCAATTTGGCAGAAGCCAAACTATGGAAGAAGCCAACTACAGAAGGGGTTACCGAAGGGACCTGAAGTCAATGGCACTCCATCTTTGACGTATTGTACAAGTTGTTCTACAGTGGCTCACACATGGATGCCCGGGCGTCTCTCTGCTCGGCCCTGACCACGGGCCCTAAACCTTTCCCTCCATAGCGGTCCACAGGTCACCCATGTAGCTTGGCAGTATCCTCATGATTGTCTAGCTCCAGAATCCACGCAATGCATTTAGCCATGGTGGATCCTTCCCCAGCATCACCGAAAATGCCGAAGCATCAGAGACCCACACAAGGGGCACCGACCTGCAGCCAGACTACACTGGGATTATCCGATCCCGGCTGTCCCCACCGAGGGCCCCCTCCCCACCTTCCTCCTGCAGTCTGCTTAGTTCATCAAGAGCCTGCCATGCGCCAGGCACTGTGCTTTATGGGCATAAACTTACTTCAAATACAATGCCACAAATTAGACATTTTTATTCCCATTTTAAGGATGAGAAAATTAATGTCAAAAGAGAGGCTCTTTCTTAAATCATCATATGTACTTGGTCTTCAAATCCAGGTATATTTTTGCTAAAAGAATGAGACATCTAAGACTAAGAGAATGAAGACCATACATTTTCAACCAAGAGTCTCTAATCTTAAAATGACTGAAGGCGACTTACCATCGGAATCAAAGTTCTAAGTGGTGGGAAGTGAGTTCTGGGGAGATGGGAAGATCCGCCGGTCCAATAAAAACATCTCCTGTGACCAACGATGCCTGAAATTTGTTTAATGAAAACTCTGAAAATGAAAGATAATAAAGAGCATCGAGGATGTTTTTTTTTAAAGAAAATAAACCCCAGGACTAAAGAATAATAATACTGCCAAGCATTTATTTAGTGCTTACCATGCACCAGATGCTACGCTAAACTCAGTTACATGAATCATCTCATTTGTAATCCTTGCAACAACTAAGTGATTAAGTTCCTCTTGTTTTACTCGTTTAAAGATCGTGAGAGTGATTTCAGCGAGGTGACTGAATCAGACATCTGTCGTGCTGTCCCCCGTGCACCACATTTTGGTATCCTCTGTGAACAAAGTACCTTTGCGGAATCTGTGGGACCCAGGACCACACGCCCAGGGACCTGGGAGGATTCTTGGGCACCCTCGCATCTGGTAATAGGCATACGTGGCCTGAGAATCACCTTCAGGCCTCTTAGCCCAGGTCTGGGAGCCCCTGGGAAACACCGTCCTGGACAATCACCCGCAGACAAGAGACCCGTTGTGAAGTCCTGCAGTCCAGCCAGAGGGGTTCCAGGACACCAGTGGAGCAAAATGGTCCAAGAGGAGCATTGCGGAGGGGGCTAAGGGGAACGGTTTGCCTTTGCTCCTATCACTCCTTCCCCAGAGCCATAGAGCTTAGGGCCCGTAACAGTGGTTCTCAGGCGCACGGTTTCTCCTGAGAGGGAAAAGGAGGGCCTGGGCAGGAACACCTGGTTTCTTCAGCAATGCACGTTGCTGCCAAAGAGGCCATTTCTCTCTCCCTGCGTCCAAAGCATTGAGTCTCAAGTTGCATGGTGGTAGGCGGGGGCTGGGGGTGGGGGCTGGTGAGGGACCGGGAGAGGGGCCGCCACCGTCAGGAATGAAAGCATCAAAGGGCCCGGATCCTACCGACTCCTCCATCAGGGGCCCACCCTCAAGCCGGCGGGGTCACCCCTCTGCACCCCCGACAACTGTCCTACAGGCACGTCCAGAACCCCACGTGCCTCGCCACACACAACCCACAGCCTGGCAGTTTCCCTGCCCTTGCTCCTGACAGGGGAAAGGGCGAGCTTCCCCAGACTGGCTCGTCAGCACACTTAGAAAGCCAGTTCGACTCGGCAGGTCTGAGAGAGACCACAGGCTGGGGCATTTAGCACCACCCTGGAGAAAGTGATCAGGAAGTGTCAGCAATCAGCCTGGGGCTCTGCAGGAACCAGAAAGGTGCACAAGCGTCAGAATCCCACAGAAGGGAGCAGGAAGTGTGGAGCAGGTTCACCCACAGAAGGTCCGAGAGAGCCTCAGAGTCAGCAAAGACTGAAGGAGGCGACTGCTTTCAAATACAAAGACAGCAGAGCAAGGCTTCGGGGAACAGGAAAAATCGAGAAAATAGGACACTACTGAAGGATCGCAACCATTTTATAGTAACCAACCCCATAGGCATGAAGATTTGCAATTTACCTGACAAATAATTCAAAATAGTTGTTTTAGAGAAGCTCAGAGAGCTAAAAGGAAATACAGACAGTTCAACAAAATTAGGAAAACTAAAATAAGAAGTTTAATAAAGAGATAAAAATCATAACATCATGGTTATTGCTGCACTGTTCACAATAGCCAAGGTATAGAAACCACCAGGGTGTCTGTCAGTGGACAGATGGATACAAAGAAGATGTGAGATGCATATACACACACACATACATATGTATAGGAATATTATTCAGCCACAAAAAAGAAGGAAATCCTGTTATTTGTGACAACATGGATGGAACTTGAGGGCATTATGCTAAGTGAAATAAATTAGACAGAGAAAGACAAATACTGTATCATCACACATCTTTTTTTTTCTCATAACTTTCCAAGGTCAGAGTTACCAAGTGTCACAACTAGGAGTCTAACTTGAGTCTATATGACTAGACCCAGTGCTTCAAACAACTGAGCTAAATTACATCCAGAAGGGGAACTGATGGCTGTAGCCTAGGTGACCTAAGTCATCACCTACTTTGGCTGGAAGCTGAGCTCCACAGAAGAGGATTCCCATGAAAAAGAGGACACCCAAAGGAACAGGTAATAACATCAAAAACAGATAACATCATTGGAGCAGTGTTAACATTGTACAAGACATTAAGCTACATGCTTCATCTGGGTTATTTTATTTCTCAGTTACAACAAATCAAAGGGGTAGGTATTAATATATCCTTAATATTGATATTAATTATTATTATTACTAATTATTAATATTAAACTTGAGGAGTCTGAGACTCAGAGAAAATCTGTATTTTTCCCTGGACTCAAATCCTAGACTCTAGGAACCTTACATCCTTAATCACTTTACTTCAAGTCATACCTCTGCAGGTGGGAACTTTGACTCCAACTTCCATAATACTAACTCCTTAGTACCCTGACTTGAACCCTCATTGTCTTCCGCGGGACCAGTCTTGGGTGAAGTTGAGCAGAGGGATGGAGTAGCCTCCGGCTCCTCCTAGTGGCTAGAGTGGCCACTAACATTGATTGGAGAGTTCAAGTACGGCGAATCAATGCAAACCAGAAAACACCAGCTTACGGGCTTGTGTGAAGGCCTGGCAGGCATTAGCCACCTGCAATCAAACCCATCCCGAGCCCCTGAGGCCTCATTAAACGTCTGACATCTGGTATACACCAGGGTACTTTAGCAACTGGGGAAGCGCATCATGCAGATTAAAATGATAAAATTACCCCCAAATTAGTTCAGCAGATGTGGAGCAGAGACACCAGGAGTTTTGTTTTCCAGTTTCTTCCTTGCATTCCACTACAATAAATATCAAAGCTTGTTATCCCAGCTAATTACACAGTTCTCCAGCACCAAGGAAACTCCATTTTCCTTTCATTTCTGACACACAGCATTTAGATGCATCCCGTCTAATGACCTGCTTTCTCCTCTTTTAAGAACAGAGTGCTACAGCCATCCAGCTAGCAATTCACAGCTGAAAGCAATTCCATCCTCCACCCGTTATTCCTTTTAGGGTTAATTTTTAAGGCATACCCTAATTACAGGAATTTACAGTTTTTAAAAAGTGGCTATTTTCAGACCTGTTTACAAGACCACAGCCTGAAACATCAGTCAAAATCAGCTTGAACTGATTGCATCCTTCTCTGGAACAGAACTCTAGCAGCAGAACATCCATTTGTAGCCAGTCCATCTGCCCTATAATTAAGGTTGCATGCAGCCCATCTCCAAACTTATTTCTGCAGAACAGCTGAGATTCCCTAGATAAGATATCAGAATATGTGCTACTGGAATTGTATCCAATTTGTTGCTTAACATTATCAGAGTCAATTTAGCGCTGAATTTAAATCACCAGACATGTTGGTGATATGGCGACATATATCCACACACAGTGGCTTTTGCAAAGTCAGTAATGACTGCCTTGCTCTCCCAGGCACCACCTGAAAACTCTTTTCATAAGACCCATTCAGAACTCAGTGAAGGAAACATTTTGCTGTTGAATGAAAAAAATAAAAAGACTCATTATCAACTCTGTATTGTGCACGTAAAAGCTATAGAGACCAGTCTTTCCAAATATAGTCATTTTTAACCATAGTTCATTCTTGTGAAATTATTCATACCAATGGATGATACAATATGCATTTTAAATAAGAAATCAACTTTAGGGATTAAGTGGGTCAAGGATGAGAATGGTATGGCTGGAAGGACTTCAACCCTCCTTGTGTCTGAAGTAAGAAACTCTAAAAATGAGAACAATATCAGGAGAAAATTTTGCAACTAGTTTTTTTCTTCCTACAGCAAATTCTATGAAAACAAATGCAGCAAGTGTTTTCAAAGGTTGATATCTTTATACTATGTGAACCGTATATTGCTAATATGTCTTCATGTGTTTCTTCTCCAAAAGCATAATTATTAAACAGACTCAGAGAATTCCTCAATGTAAAGAACTGAGAATATAAAATCTGGCTGACAATTATTTGCTAAGAATCTACTGTGGGCAAAGCACTGCTTTACTCTGAGGTTCATGGAGATACAAAAATTTGGTGTCAGCTGCCTGCTCCTCCCTGTTTGTCTACTTTTAGCAAATTCTCTCCCTTAAAATGTGGCGCCTCTGCTGTCTCCTAGCTGACAACCTTATGCAATCACAGAGCCTTACAGCCTTGAGATTCAGAGTCAATTGTTGAAGTGGCACAATGCCACCAAGGAAGAGGCAGGTAAAATGGATGCATTCTGTCGCACCATGCAGAGCACGTAGCATGCACACACACGTACACACACTTACACACCAGATTTTATGACATCACTCCCAAAACCCTCCCTTAGAATTCTCGGATAAATTAGCTTCGCCGTTTAGCTCCCTCTCTTGAAAAATATTTTAAGAATCTAGCCCCATCCAAATGCTCTTTGTTTTCCTCCCAAAAACAGAACCTGTGAATGAGCATGATTTCAAGTCAATAGAAACATACATTATTTATAAAGGGATTTCTAAAAAATCATGCATTTTCAAACACAGTTTTTAAGGTTACAGCAAGTAATAAAAATGCAGAGAGCATCTTGCAGTAGAGACAGGCATTGGGAACCCCCTACTGGCTTAGCCAGAGGAAAAACGACCCCAGTGGTTCACTTAGCGGCAGCTGTGGGATCCAGATTAAAAATTCCTCCCAAGGCCGTATGAATATGAGCTTTGAAATATTCATCTCCCCTCCTAATACAAATTTGCTGATGCATTGCTGGCTCAATATTTCTGCAAACTAAAACACCCTACTCTCAGAGCAGAGCAAGTTGAATCCTAAATTCTTAGGAAATAAAGTGTACAATGCCCAAGAAGGCACATATGAAAAGATTTGCCTTTGGAATCTCAAAATTAGTCGGCAGATGGTACCAAGACTGAACATGGAGATAAAAATCACAGATTCTTTTGCTATTTTAGGTTTTTGAATCTCAAACAGTAAACATATTTGTGGATGGATTAATAGGTTCCTTTTGGGAGCCATCTCCAGAGAAATGCAGGCACATTATTACATAATTTAGAGGCATATTTTGTGTTAATTTATAAGCATCACTACATTTATAGAATTAGCTATACTGTACTACATAAAATCCAGATTCCCAGTGACTGGGAAATGCTTAATGCAGATGGAAGATAAAATCCTGAACTACTGGCCTCAGTTAAGATTGTGATAAAAGTGAAGTTAAAAAATAGTGAGTTCAACAATATGAATGTACTTAATACTGCTGAGTGGTATACTTAGAAATGGTTACAATAGTAAATTTTATGTGATGTGTACTCTATCACAACAAAAAATTGGAAGAAAATAATGAATTACCCATATTTTTATTCTGATTTCAGTTCAACAAGTCCCACAGTATACTGAGTGCCAGAAATACAAAGGTGGAAAAAACACATCTGCCCTCAGAAAGCACACAGTCTAATGGCAGACAATACTGAAATAAGCGTCTAATATGACTACCAAAAAAATTTGCATACAGTAAAGACTTTAGGCGGTAGGTAAAAGAATTTAACCTGTTAGTGCATTAGCCACATTTTTATAACAAATAATCATCTTAGCTTTTTTTTAAGGTACCGTTGATATTCAATGTTATCAAGGTTTCACATGAGCAACATTTTAGTTACTACATTCACCCATATTATCAAGTCCCCCCACCTTAGCGGTCTTTTTTGCATTTAATAATTCTCAACGTTTCATTGACAATGTACTTTTACATGAACTTTTATGTACCCTTCACAACAGTTCTATCAAATAAGCAGGTAATGAAAAAAGTGAAACATCCATATAGATCATATTTGGAAGTCAGGTTAAAGATCTTTAAAGTCCAGCTGTTGGAACTGAACACACAAGGTGTTGGAATAAGGATTCCAAGCTCGATTGAGGCCTGATGGGAAGGCCTCCAGTAATTGATTGAAAATGTCTGTGGGGTACACAGGATGGGGGGGGAAGGAGAGTGTCTCGTATTTGCTGATCCTTTTCTGTTCTACTCACAGCTGCTTTTAAAAGACTCATGATATTAATGACCCATTAGCAGTCTCCTACTGCATTCTGAATACTGAACACCAAGTGGTCTTTGTCTCTCCCTCCAGATAATTTCAGGCCTTTACACCAGTCCAGAATCAATTCCAGGGTTTTTTTTTTCTTGGCTCCATCATGCCCTTCTCTAAATAACCAAACATATTTCAAAAAGTTCACAGTGTTGTCCTGATTCCCTGAGTTTTTCAAAAAGGACGATTCATTATTTAAGTATTTTTTTTTTAATGTCACAACAGTGAACCAAAAAGCCCTCAATGTAAATGTATTTGTCTTTTCATTGACATCAATTTAACATTATGACCCATAATGTGTTTGTTCAGGTTGCCTCTGACCACTCTTTTGGTCTCACTTTTATCTTTTACTAAGTGGTTCCTACTTCCCTACTCATCAACACTATGGGTAAAATTGCAGTATTTCCAGAATCTCTCGCCTGAACTTAGTGCATCTGCATGTCAACAGGTGTTTCCAAGGGGTGGAGAACAGTAGTCCATCTCCACATCAACAGGGACTACAAGGGGGGTGGAGAGGGCACGCAGGGACCAGAGGGGTTTTTTGGGGGACCTCCGCAGCCAGGTTAGGAGAGACATGGGCAAACTGGAGTAGACGACTTCTTGTATAAATGGGCTTCTCCCACTTGATTTTTCTCTTTGACTGATTTTGGCTTCAAAGTTTTATTTGCTCCAGGCTGGGAACATATTTTCTGCCTGGAGTTACAGACACTAATGATTTCTCAAATATTCCCAATAGGACATTTTCCCCAAAACTGTATTTCGAATAAAATCCAAACTTCATGAGAGAAAATTTCTATACACATTTTAAAAGCAAAAACACTGACATCATTTTTATTTTATGACATTCTCTTGTTTTTTTTATGTGTGGGGACTTTCTTTGCACACCCGATTAAGGAATTCAAATTGTCAACTTAGTTTCATTTCAGCAAACATCATTAAAATCAGTGAGGTAGACATTGAGTCGTTTCTACCACAGCCATACCAAGGTGTTTACCACTGAGCATATGAACATCTGATTCAGGTTAAACTGACTCCCACGGAGGACTACTGAGAAAACACACAAGCCCAGAGCATGGACGAATTCCCACAGAAGAACACCTACAGCACAATTCCACCGGACCCATTCTTTTTATAATACCATAGTCACAATTTTTAAAATACTGTTTAAGTGCTTTCAAACTCAAATTTGAACCTATTACTCTGAAACTCCTTTTCTCCCTTCCTTGGCCTGTGTACGATTTCAGGCTGTATTCAAGTCCTTATCCTCTATTGTAGTGTCTTGTATGATAAAGTGATCAATAGATAATAATAAATTATTGAATTGGAAAGAGGAATTCTTAGGTTGTAGATACGTTTAAGTAAATAATTCCATTTGGAGAAAATTCTCCAAGAAAACATCTTTATGCAAAAGACGAATGTTGCAATATTATTTACAATCGCAAGCCATTTAAAACCCTGTAAATGTCTAACAGGAGATGGGTGATAAGCTATAGTCTATCTAAATGATGGAATTTATTACAGCCACTAAAACGAGGCTTAGGACAAAAAAATGTCATTTTTAATATCAAGTGAAGAAAGCAAGATTCTTGGTTTTATAACAAGTAACTATGACTTTTCATAGAAAAATGCAAGTAAATTTTGCCAAATATTATTAATAGTAGTTGTAACTATATAGTACAGTTTTACTCTTTTTTTGGTATTTTCTAAAATTTTCTGTAAGATTTATGAATTATACTTTTAATGAGAAAAAGATTTTTCCACAAAAAGTTCTAAACTTCCCAAATTTGACAGTAATTTCTTTGGTAAGTAACACGGACTAAATGATTGCAGTGCTGAAGTGTGAGCTGCACAGTGAAATGCCAATGGCAAGGAATCACAGAGTGGGCTTTTCTATACTGGTTCCAGGGCTCAGACCAGGATGGGCCACATATCCAGTTATCACAAAGAGCAGCACCCAAGGAGACATTCCATTGGAAAGGATTTTCAAAATGATTCAAACATTTATATGCAAGAATATTTAGTCATTAATCTGCATTATATAATAATAGTACTGTCAAAGGAAAATACATATCTTCTCTATTTTGCTACTGTGAAACTGCACAGTTTACCGTTCAAGACAGCACACTCCAAATTAGAGTGTTAACAGGGATGAGGGATAGAAAACAGTATGTATTCCTCAGTATACTTATTTTTCTAAGCTGCTTTATCGATGTAAAATTAACATACTACAAACACCACGTATTTAAGGTGTATGATTTGATGAGTTTGGACATATGCATACACTCATGAAAACATTAACACTATCAAGGTAACGAACATATCCATCACTCACAAAGATTTCCTTGTACCTTTTTATAAATTCTCTCTTCAGCTTTCCTCACTCCATCCACATACTCTGTCCCCAAATTAGTTAACACTATTGAATAGAAATTAATCTGTCAGTATGGATTGGTTTGCACTTCCTAGAATTTGATAAAAATAGAATTATAATGCTTACTCCATCTTTGCTTGCTTCATTCATTCAGCATAATTATTTGGAGGTCAATTCATGGGGTAGAATATACTGATAGTTCATTCATTTTTATTGCTGAACAGTATTATATCATATGAATTTTTTTGCACAGAATGATTATGGTACCAACACGTATAAAATGTTATTAATTTAAAAACACTTATTATATAACATAATATATAAATAAAATTAAATTACATACATGTATAAAATACAATTTGTTTATTCATTCTCCTGTTTATGAATATTTGATTTATGTCAAAATTTTGGTGATTAAAATAAAGGAGCTGTAAACGTCTTCGTATGGACATAGACTTTCACTTTTCTTAAGTAAATATCTAGGAATGGGTGATTAGATCATACAGTAGAGGTGTGTGTTACTTTTTAAGAAACTGCCGGACTCTTATGAGTGTACTTCACCTGTCAGCACTTGAGATGCTCATGTTTTCAAATTTTAGCCACTCAAATAGATATGTGGTAGTGCCTCATTGTAGTTTTAATTTCCATTTCTTTAATGATAAATGGTGCCGTGTATTGTTTCACTTACTTGTTTGTCACAGTAGTATACCTTTTGGTCGATTCAAATCTTCTGCTCATTTAAAAATAAATAAGTTGTTTTCTTTTTTTGAGTTTTGGAGGTTTTTATATATTCTGGATATAAGTTCATCATATGAATTTTAAGAATTTTCCCTTTATCACTAGCTTTCAACAATTGGATTGTGATGTGGCTTGTAGTTGTCTTCTTGGGCTTCATTGAGATTCTTGGATGTGTGGATTCATAGAGTTCCTCAAATTTGGAAATTTTCAGACTTTATTTCTTCAAATATTTTTTTCTCTCCCTGTCTGCTTCCTTTGGGTACTTTGACTACAAGTGTATTAGCTACTTATTGTTCGATAGCTCACTGATTCTCCGTTCATTTTGTTAAAATTCTCCTTTCTCTGTGTTTCATCTTAATAGTTTCTATTACCACATCTTCATGCTTAATAATTTTTACATTTGCAATGTTGCATTTGTCATTAATCCTATCCAGTGTATTATTTATATCAAATATTCTAGTTTGCATTATAGAAATGCAATGTTTGTCTCTGTTATATCTTCCTTGTCTACACTTAATTTACAAGAATTTTAACACATACTGCTGATGGACAGTGACTGCAATGGGGTGGGGGAAGACTTAATAATATGGGTGAATTTCAAACACAATATTGCTCATGTGAAACCTTTATAAGAGTGTATCAATGATACCTTAATTAAAAAAAGAATTAAAAAAAAAACAGATGCTCTGACCAGCATTGCTACTGTCATTTAATGGGCATTGTTCTTTTAAAAACTGCTTTTAAATTAATATTTTTCATACCATCCTTGAGTAGCTATAGTTAAAGTGCCATGTATTAATTTTGTTTTTCATTGCCAACTGAAAGCTCTTCTCAATAGACTACAGAGATAAATCTAGAAATTCATTTCACATTTCTTTTTTTAAAATTCCAGATATTTCCATGTAAACTTAATTTTAGAAGAATACTCAGGTAAAAACATAATAAAATAATAGGGATATCTTATACAAAAAGAAACATAATTTTTGGGTGGGTAAAACATACCAACTCTTGGAACTGTAACTACAGGTAAAATCACTTTAACTGCTTTTCCTGAGTTTACTGCTTTGTTGTTTCAAACCCCTTGGTAATTCACGTAAATTGGTAGGACCATTCTACAATATGAAACTGACGGGTTTCACTGAACTGACTCAGTCAATCAAAACCAGTTAAATTGCTCATATGTGGAAGTATATAAAACAATCTAGGAAGCGCAGTCTCATGTTGGGTGCGCTAGAGAGCATTAAGAAAACATTTGTGAACTATTTCTTTTCCTGTGATGTTTTTATCAAAGGACTTTGAAGTCACAACTGTATCAAAGACGTAAGGTGTCTTTGTTATTTGAGCAAAGACAGTCGTGATCCCGTATAGTCTACGGCATGCATTGTTTGTACAATAGTACAAAATGAGGAAATCACAGCTAGAACTTAGAATAACCCCCGTTTGTATGATAAACAAACACGCTTGTTAACTAAATTACACATACATCAGTAGGAAACACCTAATAGTGACCCAATCACTACTGAGAAGCTAAAGTAGAAACTTCAAATGATATTCAATATGTAGGGAAGTATGTTTATGTTGGATTTACAAAATATAGCATGGTGCTTCCAGTCCCTGAAACGTCAGTAAGCATTACCCGGCCAATATGCCTGCTTGAATCTTCTTCCTAATAGCAAGAATGGCAGTTTTTGCTTAGAATGTTATTTTGTGGATTCAGGGATTTTGACGAAATGAACTCTGACATCTTGCACTTTAAGTGGCGTTGGCAGTCACAGCTTCACCCTTCCAGTTTCTCTCCTAACTCTAAATGTTTTGTTCAGAAAGAAACAACGCAGACTCAACTGAGCATGAGAAAGGACATACTGAGATTTCAGATGGGGGCTTAGATAAGAGTAATCTACAACCCAAAATGTGACGTCTCACGGACTCACAGAAGTTTAGCTAGAACGAACTTTAACAGCCAGCTAACACATACCCTAAGTTTGCAGATACTCTAGGAAGTGAAGTGACTTCACACAGACAGGATAAAAACGCACCCAGGCAAGTCTATTGTTAGTTCTCAGAGTCTTAACTGGTAGCTCATCCAATTTGTAGGCACTGATATTTCCTCCTCTGTCACTCAACAGGGTTTCTAGAGGTGAAATCACTGGCTGTGGCTGGCAGCACTGTGCCTCTTCTTCCCTCTGTGTAGGGGAGGTGACACTCCCCCTTTTCCAATGGACTCCGCTGGGAGAGCACCACTGCCTCCCCCCACTATAGGACAATATTTCAGGGAATGCAAAGTGGCTTGTGCTTATTAAAAACAAATAAAAACCTGGAGTTCTTAGATAGAAGGCAATTTAGGGTCATGGTTAAGAGCATATATTTTCCTGTTAATTATACTGATTGTTGTGTGAAATTATACAAGCCATTTCACTTCTCCAAGCCTTACCTTCCTTATCTTAAAAAATTAATAATTGTTTCAATATCATGATAACTCAAAACAAAGACTAATCATTTGTAAAGTGTTTGACACAGTATTTATCACAAACTATCCACTGTTACAGTATAATCAAATAGGGTTGTCCATCCCCTATGTTTCTTTTCCTGGAAAAGCACTGTGATCTGGTAGCCCTTTGTTTCACTTAAGATTCACAATGGAAAAAGATGATATTTTTATAGCTTACAAATTTGTTGAAGCAATGTGTTTTCACACATCAAATGTAAAGTATTGTAAACACATCACCTCAAAACCAATACCATATTTTTACCTAAGTTCTCTTTTAGATTTATCCGGGGCCACAGCTTCTCAAAGGATTATGAGCTTGGAAATGTAGCAGCAGTGGGTTTCAAAGTCCCTGTGCTAGGGATGGCAGTCGGCCAAAAGTATCTGGAATTGGTGAGATGACTTTTTCTACTTCTTTGATCTTTTGTATACCCTTTATTTCCCTTCAGACAAGCAGGATTCAAGAATTGGGATCTATGTGCCCTGTTGTTAAGAGCTCCTGAAAGCTCAATGTAGCAGGTGAATCAGGGAAAATGAGGTGGTAAGAGAAAAGTTTGAGAATCACTGATTCAAATGTCAAGGGTCTCTGTTCCTTGTACTAGAACTAGGGAAATGTATGTTGAAATAATATGTAAATAAGTTATTGTCCTTTTATTTATTTTTAAAGATCTTTTTATGAATGAATAATTAAATTAATGAATGAAGTTAAGAAAAGTAGAGCAGATTTATTCTTCTCTGTAAGATTTATTTGGACATGCCGCAGAATGAATGACTCTCAGCTTTAGAAAGTGTTTTGTCCCACCCTGCTTATCTCTCTTTTACTGCCACACAGGACACAAAACACAATTAGCCTTTCAGTTGGACTTTGCATTTTTCTCATCTTCTAACAACTGGGTGTCAGGTATCTCAATATATATAACTCCCCACTCACGACAAGACTATACATTAGATTCTTTAACTAAAAGGAATAAATTAAATCTGCCAGATCTGTGGTAAAGTTTCTTATTCTATCTGATTGTCAATAATATTTCCATAACTATACAGCTGATCCCCATTAAGGACAATACCATTTACCTTATCCTAAGAGGAGAACAATGAAAGTTATGTAACATACATTTGATTTGGGGGCTATATAGTCATAAGTGCTACAGACCAAATGTAACAACATCTAAAGCTAGCTGCAAAATAACTGCTAGAGTAATATAAATGCAAGCCAAGAATGCAAAATCACACATAGTACTTTCATTAAAATTCTAAAATTTAATGATCTCACGCCTAAGTTTTCCTCTGAGTGGCTTTTAGTGTTAACATTCCTGGGCCCACGCTTGTAGACGTGTACGCTGTGAATGTTTGTGGGCAGAGGTAATGCCTATCTTTTTCACCATTAACTTTTCCACTCAGGAGAGTGGCTGGCCCATGAAGATACTCAAAAGCTACTTGCTCATGATTGAATGAAACAGTGCATAAATTAGAAATTGTGGACTATGAAGATGAATGTATATTTTAAATAAAAATAATTGCTACAATGTTTGGAATAGCCTTGCTGTGCCAGGCTGCTTTACGTCCTTTATATCTTTGCAAAGTCAAAAACATGTGATGGGCTTTGCTTTATGATGGTTGTGAGGACAAAAAGACTTTGAAATTTTCACTTTCGTTTTTCAAAGTTTCAATTTAAAAATGATTGGATTTTACATAATGAGTGTGGGAAAGCAGAGAGTGCATCAGTTTGTGCATCTGCCACTTCTCATTGTGCTGCGATCATCTCCCAATATGCCGCTGTAGCAGCCTCAGAAAGCAAGTCTCTGCTTTCTCATCTCACTTCCTCTAAAACACACATGACAGCATATCTCTTCTCTGCTCAGAACTCTCAGCTGATTCACAGCTTCTCTTAGAATTAAATCAAAATGCTCACCTTGGCCTGCAAAGCCTCCTACGGTCTATCACATGCAACCTCTCCAATCTCACCTCCAGCAACTCTACACTGTGGGGAGTAAAGGCATCAAGAGGCTGTCTGTTAAGAAGGATGTAATTGAAAGGAGGAGACCCGCTTAAAATAACATTTAAGTAAACACAAGAAAGTGAGGAGAGAGGAGATAAGCACCTCTAATTTTGACACTGTTTTCAAATAACTGAAATCAAGACCCACTACATAATTTGTGAGCCCCAGTACAAAATGAAAATGTAAGGCCCCTTGTTTGGAATGAGCACTTGGAGTTAAGACTTCCAAGATGACAATAGCAGCATTAAACCAAGCACTGGGCTGTCCAAGCACAGAAACCTGTGTGACCGTAGAGATCACAAGCTATGAGGTTGGTCTGACGGGGACGCCGGCTCACAATTTCTTTGTAAACTCAGGACTGACTTACTAAATCAGCTCATATCCATAGTCTCTTGCAGATTTAAGTTTCTGGGTTATGACTATATAGCACTTATGCTTCTTAGATGAAAAGGTCACGATGTTTACTTGCTAAAGCAGAATACTGTGAACTTTTTTTCCTCTAAAAGTGAATTAAGTTAACTACAAAGTCTTAGTATTTGTAGATTTCTTGCCTTAAAGTGGAAAAAATACTGACTTCCAAAATGGAGTTCTTGACGATTTTTATCATATATATCTAAGGAACACTCAACTACTCACACCTCTTAGAGAGGAAGGATCAGCATTAAAACCTTTGTAAGAAAAATCAAAGAAAGTGCAGCTATTCTTGTAGTTTAAATCTTGAAGTTTACAAGTGGATAATTATAGTCTTTGGCCTTCATTTTCCACTTTAGCCCTTTTTAAGTTCGCTGGAGGATATAAATTATGTCATCAAACCATCTTGAGCTCTTAGGTTCTTTGATCGAATAATTTAAAAAGTTTTCCCTCTGAAAGAAACACTGATTTCAGCACAATTCTCCCTTACTTGAAATGTCAGGATCTGAATTCCTTTGGGTGGGACGCATTTCAATATGACAGAAATACACAGGAACATGAACACCAAGAAGAATGAGGGTGAGAAAGGAAGAAAACAAAGGGGAACAGAGGAAGCTGGAAAGGGGAAAAGGGGATTAGTGTGATGTTTCTCTAAGGAACATTCATATTTTATAATAAAGAACTTTAAAAAGCAAAAGGCTGCAATTATAACTTAAAAGAAACAATGTTGAAAGAATCTATAACCTTCAAGAGTGGCTCTGGGCAAAACATGAAACCTGGGATCAGGCTTGATCATATCACATCCTACGATAGTCCTTTAGCCTGCAATCCACTGCCATACTCACAGTCGTAAGAAATAGCGATAGAAATAAGTGGTGGAAATCTCTACACTGTCCACCCAAGGTTCTGACTTATTGCAGATATTGCTAGTTATCCAGCCTATACCAAGTCTTTCCTTTTTCTTAGTGATGAAACTGATTTTTTTCCTGTGGAAATTGTGTATACAAATAACCACTAATCCTCCAGTCTTCCTTGAAGCTAGGTGTGGTACGTGACTCGGCACTGATTTGTGGCAATTTCAAGATACTGGGTTATAAGCAAAACTATTCACGATGGCTAGCATCGATTCTTAATCGCCACATTCTGCAAGTCTATTTCCTGTATGTTGGCTCTGAAACTATTTATTTATTTATCCTGAAACTGTCCCTCTTTACCTTTCAAAATAAAACTGTTTTTTCCCCTAATATTTTAGCAACTTCTTTCAAATCTCTATTGCCACTGCTATACTGAAGATCTCAGTAATCTCTAATCTGGGCTCCAGAAACAGATTCTTAATTAATCTGCCAGCCTCCAATTCAAATGTAACTTGTTTGTTATGCACAGAATTACCATATTTTTCTCTAATAGTTTTGAACTAGCACAGTTTGAGGCTGAGAATATGAGGCAGAGAATTAGAGAATGATTATTATTCCTGTGACTATATTTTTCCCAGGATGATATAGACAAGCAGACTTCAGGCACAGTGGGACAAGATGTGATAGGACAAGTAAACCTGTAAACCCATGCACACATGGTCAATTAATTTTTCACAAAGGAGCCAATGACATACAATGGGGAAAGGATAGTCTCTCGAATAAATGATGCTGGGAAAACTGGACAGCCACATGCAAAAGAATGAAACTGGACCACTGTCTTACACTATGCACAAGAATCACCTCAAAATGGATTGAAAGCTTAAATGTAAGACCTAAAACAGTAAAACTCCTAGAAGAAAACATAGAGGGTAAAATATTTATTGGTCTTGGTGATGATTTTTTGGTACTGACACCAAAAGCAAAAATAAACAAGTGGGACTATGTCAAACTGAAAAGCTTCAGCACAGTGAAGGAAATCAACCAAATGAAAAGGCAACCTAAAGAATGGGAGAAAGTATTTGCAAACCACATATCCAGTGAGGCGTTATATTCCCAATATATAAGGAACTCACATAATTCAATACAAAAAAAATCTAGTAAAAAATGGACAAAGAACCTGAAAAGAGATTTTTCCAAAGAAGACATCTAGATGGCCATGAGGCACATGGGAAAATGTTCAACATCACTATTCATCAGGGAAATGCAAACCAAAACCTCAATAAGATACCATCTAATACCTCTGAGGATTTCTAATGAAAAAGATAAGAGATAACAAATGCTGGCAAGGATATGGAAAAAGAATGCTTGTGCACTTCTGGTGGGGATGAAAATTGATGCAAGCACTATGGAAAGCAGTATGGAAATGCCTCAAAAAATTAAAAGTAGAACTATCATATGTCCAGCCATCCAATTTCTGGGTATATATTCAAAGAACATGAAATCGATCACTGTCTCAAAGATCTGTCTGCACTCCCATATTCACTGAAGCACAGTCCACGATACCCAAGGTATTAAAACTACCCGAGCCCATCAAGGGATGAATGGATAAAGAAAATGTGATTTTATATAAATATAATTATATATGCAATGGAATAATATTCAGCTTTAAAAAGTAAAAAGAAAACCCTGCCATTTGTGACAACACAGACAAACCTCGGGGCATTATAGTACGTGAAACAAGACAGACAGAGAAAGACAAATACCACACAGTATCAAACTTACAGAAACAGAACAGAAAAGTGGTTGCTGAGGGCTGGGGATGGCAGAAATAGGAAGAGGCTGGTAAAAAGGTACAAACTTTCAGGTCAGTAAGGTCAGCTCCAATTCATTCTCTCAGACGGACCCTAAGGTTACCCAATCTTTGATTAATTTTCCTTTTAACTCCAAGAGTCACTCTTCCCTCCATCCTCCCATGGCACTCCATAGCTACTTACTTACTAATTTAATTGTTTAAAGAATTACATATATAAAGAGAGAGACAGTGTAATTAAAAATGCTTTGTTCTTGTCAGTGTGGGGAATTTGGGGGTAAGGCTGGGTTATTTAATTTTTATTTAATGACCTCATCTCATCCATCTCTGGAAGATCATAAACGATGCATTGCTCCAGTGACTGTGTCTCATGAGAGCAAAGCACACAGTCTGTTATAAGAGATGCTGAAGGTTGTGATGCTTTATTTTATCCAAATGACAAACTAGTAGCAAGACTGATCTGTTTATCTACACACCCATCCTCTGATCTATTGCTTATTTCTTCATGCAGCTATCTTAGAATTCAGAAGGGAAAAATGTCATGAAAATATGAATGCATACATTTATTTGAATTGAAATTGAAAATAAAGACAGACGTTGTCATAGAAAGTCTGACTTATTTGACAATAAGGGCTGGCTTTGCCAGTAGGTTATTTGGTAGACATTTCCCATAAATCAAGTGAGTTAAGTCTGTAACTCCAAAGTGTTGATAGAAATATCTTTAAAACACATAAGATTAAAGTGTTCTATCAAAACTTGTTGTAACAGCAAAGGTATACTAAAATGAGTAATATTTAAATTTTCTCAAACCTTTCTTTTTAAGAAGGTGCCTCTAAGTGAAAGAGTAAAAATAGTTACTGTCATTGAGTAAGTTTTGGTAAAATCTGTTTTCTGTATTTCCCAGACACTGGAAAGTGAAGAAAGTGTGAAACAGCCTCCGAGCCTAGATCTCTTCCCAGAGAAAACCTGCTGTGAGAAGTGTAGTGAGCAGGCAGCCCCCAGCAGCCACATATTCTGATGCACGGTGATATTCCCAGGGAGCTCATGTTTTCCCCACGCTGCTCACAGTCAAGTGACAGCCTGGCAGAGGGACAGAGCTGAGAAAGTCTCAGGGCTGTGCTATATCCCGAGGCCCGTCAAACTGTGGCCACATTTCCTCTCCTACCACTTTTCCTTTTTTAGGTTCAGATTTACTTTGCCATCTGGAGCTTTCCTTTCTCTGCTCCTTTCCTATTTATCTCTCATGGGTATATCCTATATACATTTTTGACATTTCTAGTTTTGTCTGGGAGTCTGTATCCTTATCTGATACCTTCTAATACTAGGGTATCAAATCCGATTCTGAATCCTTGCTCTATTTATTTTGATGATAAATCTGGGAGTGGGCTTGATGGAAAGAGTAATCTCATTCTCCTCGTTTGGGCTTAGTTCAGGAGCTCAGGACTGGGCCAGTTGGTGCATAACATGATAGTCACAAGGATTGGTTCAAGATGGGCATAAATTCCAGCTTAGAGAAATGAGACATAAGGAGGAGTTTGTTGGATATTCTGGGTAAGAGTTTTCCTATTCTTAAAAAATAGATAACCAATAGATAACCATTGGAAGACAGCATATCACTTCCTCTGGATATTGCGTGTGTGGATAATGAAACCAAAGCCATTATTTTCACATTGTGAGGAAAGCAATCAGGGGAAAGGCCAACAGGCCAATGCCCATAGACCAGGGATTGGAGAGACACAGGGGGGGTGCTCTGATTTAGCTGTTCCTAGAGGGCCCCTCCTCCGCACCTCCTAGGTAGTGATGACACACTTCCTCCCTGTTTCAACCTACCAGAGTCAGTTTCTTACTAGCTATAGCCAAATGGATCCTATTTCTTTGTCAGTCTTAGCCTTCCATTCCTCTACTCACATCAGAACCTTTCCTGAAAACAGCATAGGCCAATCCTCTCCCACCTGGAGTGACCGTGTCCTTCATACCTGAGCTGTTCTCCTGGAATTGGCATGCAGTTATTTCTCTGGACTTGGGGCATTGCTTCTGCTTGAAGCCTCTCATTCTAATATTTCCTGTGTGGAATGGGACCGTTTGGATGTGAATACCAGCCTGAATCAAGGCCAACTTGGGGATGGCTGGATTTTCTGCTGCAGTGTACATTTCCCCAGCTACAGCTCTGTCTCTAGCCTCTACAACTTCCCATCAGTCAAAGCTTTTAAATTTTGGTGGTTAAGATTTCAGAGATTATGGCTAAAACTGGTATATAAAATAATGAACTTTCAAGCTCATTTGTAATTAATTTAAGAAGGCCATTAAATTGATTAAATAATTTAAGAACTTATTCTTTAATTTTCAGATACATGCATGCATATAAACATGTTTACATATTATTGTACACCTATACATGTATGTACACATAAATATCTCTCCCTATATATGTCTATCACATTTGAAATCTTTCTTATTATGATATGCCCAGTGCATTAGGGATGGACAAATTAGAATAGATAACAGGAATTGATAGAGTTAGCACAGGGGCTGTTTCATGAGTAATGCTTCATTTCTGAAATTTGGAGGTCATCTAGAGAAGGTTCCAGGAGAGGGCTAGCAGGCTGAACAGAGGGGTATGGCAGTGGCTGTATACCAATTATTATCAAAGTATTTAAGCATTTTAAAGACCAGTATGGCTGTACTAGTCCAAGTCACCCTGAATGTTAAGAATGGTTATGACAATTTGTAGCCTGTCCTCAAGTTGTTAGGGATCCCACTGGAGTTCTTATTTATACTTTAGCTTTTCCCTTCTCCTTGTTCTTCTGCTGTTCCTAGATTGTGAATATCCTCCAGCATCCCCGCCTTTTTCATTTACTATCAAGGAAGTCATAACTACTGATCATATTTCTTATAAGTTCATCTAACTTCAGTCAAATTCTGATAACTTCTCACAGTTCCTAAAACAATTCTGATAAAGTTAAGCAACTTTATCTTGGGAACAATTTATGTTGGGACCCCTTCCCTCTTATTCACTGTTTGTCTTTCAGATACCCAGATTGTATTTCACTTCCTGTGCATCAGGCTTTCCCCCGCCTCAGGACCTTTGCATGTGCTGTTTCAGTTAGCTCCAGTCTATTCCCTTTTGCCTGTTATTCATATTTTCGGGGTCTTCAGTAGTTCTTTCCTGTTTACTCAACTTAAAATAGATTTTCAATGTTATTCTCTGTGTTAATAGTCTGACTACATCATAACACTTGTCATAATTTGTAATCATGCATTGTTATAAGTTGATTGTACCCCCCAAAGAAGATATGTTGAAGTCTTAACCCCCAGTACCTTAGAGTGCACCCTTATTTCAAAACAGAGTTTTTATACAGAGGTAATCAAGTTAAAATGGGATCACTAGGTAAGCTGAGATCCATTACGACTAGTGTCCTTGTGGAAAGAGGAAATTTGGACAGAGGGACACTCATGAGAGAAGCTGGTGTGACACACAGGGAGAAGACAGCCACATGACTGGAGTGGTGCATCTCCAACCCAAGGAACACCGAGGATTGACAGTGAACACGGCAGGCTAGGCGAGAAAGGATTCCCCCTTAATCAAGGACAGGACACTATGATTTCAGACTTGCAGCCACAGGACTGAAAGACAATACATTTCTGTTGTTTTAAGCCACCTAGTTCGGGGCTTGACTATGGCAGCCTAGACACTAATACATGCGTTACTTGACATTTATTTTTAGGTATGATGGCCGTCCCATTAGAATTGTAGCTGACTGAGGGCACGTTATGCTTATTTTATTTACCATTATTATTTACAACAGCACAGACCAAGGTGTCTGCCACCGGCTAGCAGCAGGGTATTTGTGGAATTAGTGGGTCACTGCATGAGTGGATGTGTGTATGATGATATTTGAATGCAAAGGGTTTCAGAAGATTTCAGAATCTCAGATTGTTCCAATAAACCACTTAAGATACAATAATTTAATCTTAAAATCAGAAATCATAATACTTCAAGTAGGAAAAGAAAATATTTTTTCATCATTATCAAATGCCTCATTTATCAGCTCTGATTACTATTAAAATTGCAGATTCTGGGATCATCTCCCTTAACATGAGAAAGCATTGTTCTTCTGATCTTACCAAAAGATTACCCTAACTGTCATGTTTTAGAATAAAAAATACAATCTCTTCAATCTTGCATTAAGAGAAAAATAAACAGGAACCATGAAAGTTGTTTTTCCCTTTTGAACATGACTAATTATAGCTTAAAGAATCACACGAGCTGAGTGGCAGCAAACACGCCCACAGAACCGCCCCATTTTAGAGGATTTCACTGCTCAATGATCCTATGAACGTGAACACGAACACATTTTCAAACCCGGGAAGAAGTATCGCACATGAAAAAACGGAGCGAGATGAGCAGTAGTACAGACACAGTGGGCGTCCTGCTCCAGTGATTTTTAATTCCTCTGTCTTTTCACTAATTGCTATTCACATTAACATCACACACACACACACACACACACACACACACCTACATTAATGTGAAGTTAAATGTGTATCTAGATCCATTTATATCCACACATACGCATCATATTCTGACCCTTTCTTACTATATAGGCCTTGGTAACTATGACCTCTGGTTTGCCTTACTTGGGATATTCATGGATGGACTGGAAGTTTCAAGAATTTTGGGAGTAATGAGGGGAAGCTGATGTCGAATTTACAACTTTTTTTTTTTCAGTAAAAGAGCGACGTCAAAGTCAGCTGTGTATAATTTATTCTTGTACTTCCCAGCAATGTAGATCTTGGCAGATTAATTCCTCCTTTCCACAGATGGGAAATTGAGACCTAGACTACTTAACTAACGAGCTCAGAATTTTAAATGCTAAAATGCCTTTTTTTCTTGTTTTACAGTATGCTCAGAATTAAATTCTACCTCTAAAGATCAAAGAGTTTATCTAAAGCCATTATTAAACACAGAGGAACATTATTTCTACATTTATAAGCTGGGTGTCAGAGTCGGCATGCCAGAATCTGTTTCCAGATAACATTCATTTCTCTCTGAATTTTGGCTGTTCATGGTTCCCATTCTTGTAACCCTACATCTGGTTTAAAAAAAAGGCTAGAAATTGGGAATGTTTTCTTGCTCAGAATAATACCTATGAGTTTATCAGTGCCTAACAGTCCACATGTTTCCATTTGAGATTATGTAGCTATCAAATTGATTTTCCCACTTAGGAAGATGTGTAGGCAGTAAGGTAGATCTCTCTGGGAAAACAATTATATCCTCCTAAGATCCTTTTATTTTTTATATTTAATCTGTGGCCTTAATATATACAAATCTTTACATAATTTTATGCAGCACTATATTAAGTAGGTACAATTATTAGTCTTTCTATAGGACAGATAAAGAGAATTAAGTAATTTTCCTAAGGTCTGAGAACTATAAGTGATAGAGCCAGACCAGGAACCAGTGTGATTCTAAGGCTCAAGTAAAGAGAGGGTCTTATATACACCATTTAATATATTCTCCCAGGATGTGCCTTCCCAATAATGATATAGCCTTGACTATTCAAAATGTAGTATCTGAATTGGAAGCATTAGCATCCCCTGGGAGCTTGTTAGAAATGCAGAACCTCAGGCCCCATTCAGACCTACTAAATCAGAATCTTCATGTTAACCAGATCCCCAGGAGATTTTAATGCACATTGAAGTTTGAGAAGCAGTGGTACAGGATATATGGATATTGGGAGGAGACCAGAGTTATCCTTGCTCCATTATTTTCTAATTTGATAATGGATAAATACATTTTTCTAAGATCCAATTTCCTTCTGAGTAACAGAAATAATAGTACCTCTGCTTCAGAATTGGTAGAAAGTTTAAATGAGAAAACGTAAGGAAATCACAACTAAGCATGGCTGGCATATAAAAGGGACTTAATAAATTGTACTCAATTCATGCTTCTGATAGGTTAGGACACCCAGAAATGATATAACTCTTCTTTTAAAATATTTTACTATGTAGTGACTATATTGAACATATTCACAATATACTGAAATACCAATAAAAATATTTCTATCCACCTTGCATTCTTTAGCCTCTTCCCAACTTCATTTAGACTCTAGAGGCACTGATGGCCATAAGAATGAGATCGTACTGGCAGCAAGTAGAAAAAATTCTGGGTTCAAAAGTTTAGGCCTTGATGGGCTTTAGGCAGGAATAACAGACTCACAGGAATAGAACCAGACCGATCAAGCAGGGTGGGGCAGAGCACAGATTCTGGACTTTTGGATTTCACCAACCAGGGTGATTTCAAAAGAAATATGGGAAGAAAAACATGATGTGTTAAGAGTTCTCCAGAGAAACAGAATAGGGTGTGTATGTAGTGTGTATATGTGTATGTATGTATGTGTGTATGTGTATATATATTTATTTATTTACACACTAAAATTCATTTATGGTTATTATAAGAAATTGGCTTATACAATTATGGAGGCTGACAAGTCCCAAGATCTTCAGCTGGCAAGCTGGACACCCAGCAAGGGCTGATGTTTCAGTTTGAGTCCAAAGGCAGAAAAAAAGCCAATGTCCCAGTTCAAAGGCAGTCAGAGAGCAGGAGTTCCTCTCTTAGCCTTTTGTTCTGTCTAGGCCTTGAACTGATTACAAGAGGCCCACTCACATTAAGGAGAGCAATCATCTTCACTCAGTCTATGGATTTAAAGATTAATATCATCCACAAAGACTCTCATGGAAATACCCAAAATATTGTTTGACCAAGTATATAGACACCCTATGGCCTAGTCAAGTTGACACAAAGAATTAATGATTACAGGTGGTTGAATTTTTGTTTCACCAAGTAAGGACACTGCAATTATCAATACCTCAAAAAAGAAGAGATGTAATCCAGACTTTAAAAAAGGACTTTAAAAATGACACAACTTCAAAATAATCCATAAATAGAATTGTTTGGCTATATGCAAATCACAACGAATTGCTCTCAATTTTCTCATTTTAATGTGGTCCGAAGAAAACTGGGCAATGATGAAATGAGTCCGAAAACTGTGGTTTGAAGACTACTGCGAGAGAGCCTGTAAGAGAATAAAATATCGAGAGAAGTCTCTGCTAAAATCCAGGAGGATGTGACACAGACCTGATTCTCTGTTACTGAGAGTATGGAAGGAATGGTGACATGCAGAAGGCAACCAAACCGGTCATTATGACCCTTTGGGCTTTTCTTTTCTCATAAGACAAAGGTTGACGGAGATAATAGTAAGATCTGGTTGTCAAATGCCATGATTCCGTTGTTCAAATTAAGTAGATCTGTGAGATGGCAGAAATAAGACAATTTGTCAAGAGCTTAAGCTTTGTCAGGGACTAGTAAGTGACGGTACTATGGACAGAAAGTTCGGATGTCGCTCTATGCCTCCTAGGTGGTTCTAGTCACTCTGCAGTTGTAAGAAATCCATGATTTGTTCCTTTCATTGTCAGAAGAAAACAGAACGAATCCTTTTTAAAAACAAAGCAAATTAAAAGAAAACAGCAAATTAAATCACCTGAAAAATATCTGTAAGGAAGGAAACAAATGGACACAATACCACAGCTTTAGCTGTGAAATTGTTTTTTAGGTATTGTATACATAGTGGAAGTTTCACTACAGATGTTACGGAAAAAATTAGCTGCTTTTCGAATGAATAAATAACCACCGTATCACAGTTTGCCAGAATTAAGAGGTGCACGGCTAAACAGGGATGTAACGTAAGAGAGGATTCCAGAAATAGATTGATTCCAGGATTGATTACACGAGTAGTTGTTTAAATTTAAATTAAAGGTGCTTAAAGGCCATTTTTAGGTGCAACCTGACTTAACAGATCTGGTCATCGCCACACAATAATTTCATTATTCTTAACTTTCAAATCTTCATGAAACATTGAGAATATTGAATTTGATCTTTTGTGACTCCATTTGTTAAGGTAACTATGTAGTTGAACATATTTGTAAAAGAAAGGATCACAGCTTTGTCATTCGATATACTCCCTACATCAGTGGGCTTTGATGGACTCTCAGTGCCTTAGTGCAGCACAGGAATATATTTTACATACTAAGCTCAAACAAACCTAATGTGAAGATTATATTTTCAATACAGATGAGGGAACTAACAACTCTAATTTCACAATCTTGTGCTATTTCTTAGCCAATAAAATTATGATCAACTCCTATGTAATTATACGTGCTGGACTAATGGTTTATTTACAGTTGTAATTACTAATCCATGTTCCTCAAGGAGCTATTTTTGTTAGTCCTTCCTTGTTGAAGAATTTTTAGACGTAAGAAAGAATACTGTTAATTATATAAATGTACAGAACTTAACAAAAATCTAAATGAATAAAAATATACGTTCATTTTAAAATTATAGTGTGGACAGAATGTGTTATTTTGTCTTTCCCAATATTCTTCTTTCCTCTGCATAATGTAGCCTCCCCCACTTTTTTTTTTTTTTTTTTTTTTGGTGAATGAACATTTAATTTAACACATCAGCTGAGTGAAAGCTGCCATCTTCCTTTGGCCATAATCTCCCTGCCTGCAGCAGTTTGTATGAGAGCCTGACCTGTGCCATGTGGGAATAGCATCCTACCTCTTAGCCACAAAGACTGGCCTGGAGCAGGGATGATGCAGTAGGCAGAGGGGGTTGTGTCCCCAGCCAGTTCTTCCCTAGGGATTTTCAACTGAATGGAAGCTGAAAGGGAGGAGCTCTTTCTTTCCTAGTAGCAAAGTTGGGAACTTGTGAGTCAGGAGGCACTAGTACACGTTCATCTTGCCCAGAATTTCTCAGCCTCAGCAGGCTTGGTATTTTGGGTCAAACACCTCCTTGTTAATTGATGGCTGGCTTGCCTATTGTGGGGTGTTTAGCGGCATCCTTGATCTCTATCAACCAGCTGTCAGGAGGACACTTCCCATAGGGTGTAGCATCCAAAGATATCTCCAGACTCCACTACATGGCCCACAGTTGAAAACGACAGAATGAGCCTCATGTCAAGGTAGCAAAAGGCAGAAATGAAATCCACCCTTTTGAGAAGTGCTAAGTTAAGACAGAAATAGAAATACACCTGTTCGGGACCTGTTATGTCCAAGTATCCCTTTTTCTTTTCTTTCTATAAGTGTATCAAATTCCCTTTTATCTAAAGTAGTTTGATTTGTTCCTTTGTCAAGTGGAATAAAAATGCTGAAACAATCTCAGGAAAAGACATATGGGGAAACAAGGCCAAAGGGCAATGAAAAATCACTCACTCAGTAACAGGGCTTGATCAAGGCACAGACCAACTGTGAGTTTTGAAAAAAATATAACTTACAAACCTGTTTAAAGCAAAGAAAAGATCAAAGAAATTCACATGAAACAGATGGTCAAAAGCATAAATGAACCACTAAGAGATTCCAGAGCAATATAAAATTACCTTCAAGGAAGCTACGTAAAATGATCTTTTGGGATGAGGAAAAGGAAAGGAAGAAAAAAAATCCAGACATTTATTTGCATCTTTTTGGGATTATGCATATCTAGTAATGATTTCCTACTTACAGTGTGTGCCTGTGTGTGTTTGTAGTTTTTTAAAAGTGATGTATATAATGTTTCCTGCTCAATCAACTGCCAGTAATAAAACTGTGAACCAGACAAGTCAGGGAGCTTCCCCGAGTGCGGTCTTCAGCCTAAGCCCGCTGGCTCTGGAGCTCATG